>CM060835.1:10397500-10730000 GCA_030762175.1 Metallyticus violacea | reverse complement strand
CCAAATGTCAAGATTAATAGAGGATGTGAAAAGTAAACTAGCTAACAATATGTCAGTAGCTGCAGTATTCATAGATTTTCAAACAGCATTTGATCTAGTATGGAAAGAGATGTTAATTAAAAAATTAATACAAATGAATTGCCCAAAAAATGTAATTAGATGGTATAGAAGATTCCTACAGCAAAAATGGATTGCAGTTAAATAGAAGAATACATTATCCAAATACACCCAACTCAAAACTGGAGTGGCACAGGGTGCAGTATCCAGTCTGTTATTATTTTATATATATATATATATATATATATATATATATATATATATATATATATATATATATATATATAAATGATATGCCAAAACTATAAAACAAACTGGAATAAACAGTGCAATGTATGCAGATGAAGTAGTTATATGGACAGCTAAAAAAATGATAAGAATGTATATATCAGGCTAGAAGAAAAAATAAAAAATTTCTTAGATAAACTAGCAAATTGGGCAAAATTAAATAATATAACCATTAATGCAGCCAAAACTAAATATCAAGTCTACACTATGAAACACTTTGATGAAAGGGAAAAAAATTTAAAACTTGAAATTAATGGAAGTCAAATAGAATATGCAGAAGAAATCAAATATTTGGGAATAGCACCGGACAGGAAATTAAACATGAAAAACCATGTACAAAATATCACACAAAAAGCCATAAAACGAAGTAACATATTGAAAAGATTAGCTGGATCTAAATGGGGCAGCTCAATGGAAGTTTTAAATAAAACATATACTAGATATATAAAACCAGTACTAAAACATGGATGTGAGCTACTATTAACAGCAACAGAAGAAAAAATTAATAAGATTGAGAAATGCCAAAATCAATGACTTCTGGCCGGAACGAATAATAATCCAATGAAAACCAGCATTGAAACACAAGCGGCACAATTATACATAAAATTAAAAACAAACCCAAGTAATCATCAATGGTTTCATCAACTACCCAAAGAACACAAACTAAAAACACAGATCACAAATAAAGTTTACTTAGAGAAGAATTACAATTATTTAATCCTGGCAGAGAAGAAACCTCATATCCCTGAAGAACTAGTCAAATGGTTTATATTAAGACAGTAACAGATAAAAAAACTGACAGAACTATTAAATAAACAAGAAGACTCGACAGAGTTATGCAGAACTATAGTACTTGAACATGTACACAACCAATTCCCTGAAACAGAGTGGCTTAGAATTTACACAGATGGATCTGCAGACAAAGAGAAATAATGCTGGAGGTGGTATATATTGTAAATATTTCTCGCATTATTTCACACTGCCTAGACAATCCACAAATTATGAGGGTGAAATGGTGACAATACAACCAGCGTTGGAACAGATATACCATAGGACTGATATAAAAGAAAATAAAAGTAGTGATTCTTACAGATTCAGCTTCAGCTATGCAAGCTATAGAATGATATGATAGTTCATATGAATCTTACAATGTAAGGGACGTGAGATCTTATTATAGATTACTCCAAACAAAATTTCAACAAATAATACTACTGTGGATACCAGCACATGTGGGAGTGATAGGTAACGAGAATGCAGACTTTCTGGCCAAAAAGGGGGCAATGCTATATTCAAAACCAATAACCTGTGGATTAAATGTAAAATTAAAAAATATCAGAACGACCACAGAACAAAAATATCAACATAATATTCAAGTGAAAATATCTAATAAAAATTATTCTAATATAAAAGAAAGAGTACAAAAAATAAAAAATCTATCAAGGAAGGAAGCAGTTGCTCATTTTAGACTGGCCATTGGCCATGATTGTCTGGTGAAACATCTACACAGATTTGGTTTTATGAATGATAACATACAGCACTTAACAAGTTATGAAGTTAATACTATACAGAACTGTGTTTACCTACCACTTGAACAGATCCGCTACAAGATTCCAAATACTTCTGGGCTCTTTGTTCTTCCTCCCTCAATTTAGCATCAGCATATTTCATATAGTTTTGAACTCCATTTGCTTGAAGATATTGAGGAGCTTTCATTTTGTAGAATGCTTCTGTTGCCTCTATGTAGGCTCTCTCAAAATTTTCTCTGTATATCTGCAGCTTATCATCAGGGTTAGAACACAAATTAACTGCAATAGCAAAATCACTAAATTAATAAATACTCTAGGGTGCAGATATTATAGCACCTATTCCTTTAGTCACATTGCATTAAAACAGAAATTACTGCTGGCACACAAATTTAGCAAATAATGGTCATTTTAAACCCTTTGAGTACAAAAACTAAGCAGAAAACAAGTGGCTTTAAATTGCTATGAAAGACTGTAACAGTTATGGCATTAAATAGCAAGTTTAGATCCCATGATTCTCTGCTCTTTGTAACATTATATAATTAAGTTCATTCTATATTTAAAAAGAAATATAATTATTCTTCAAAATAAAAAGAATTTATAACAAATCAATATTATTATAATAATAATAATAATAATAATAATAATAATAATAATAATAATAGTCACAGCACATGAGATTAATTGATTTTTAAATTATCTATAACATTATTTTAAGTCTTAGTGAATTAATTTTCTCCAATACCAGGGCTGTTCAATAAAGTATGATAATTTTTTATGGCATGATTTCTCATGCCAAAATTTAACTTAACAAGATTTTGTTGGCTTAATGCATAATGTACACATAGTACTACTAGTTTCATTGTTGTCTCTTCCAGTTGCCATCTATGAGAGATGTGGTATATGAAAGATGTTTAGTTCTGCTTACAGCAAAATGGAGGTGACACTGACCAACAATATGCTACTCTGAAATTGTACATTCTTTTCAACAGCACAGCTCAAAGATGGCACAGCAAATACAATAATAAAGCCTATATTTTATGAAGATACTGTAAATTTGGAGAGATATGTACACAAACACTCGCACATTTTTTGAACAATTAACTGATTATGAGAGACATATGCATATTTTAAACAAGATTCTGCCACAAACCATATTACCCATGATTCTTTGGAGGCTATAAGGAAGGTTTTTGAAGACAGAATTATTTCTAAAGGGTTATGGCCTGTACATTCCTTACTTCTTACTGCAGGTGATTATTATTTGGTGGAGAATCCTAAACAATAGAGCCTATAGAAATAACCCATATACTGCAAATAAACTGAAAGATAATATAAGATCAGAAATTAGAAGGGTCTCAAAAGAAGAACTTCTGCATGTGAATGTAAATTACGTCAAAAGATGTCAAAAATGTGTAAATGCTAAAGTACAGCACTTTAAGAAACTGCTGTAACACACTAGTAAAACAAATGATTGCATGCATGATATAGATTAATGAAAGTTTATGAGTAGAATATCAAGAAAACTATGAATCTAGAATGCCTCTGTTTACTTCACACTCTACCAGCTTCCTCCTGCCTGCTTTCTTGGATCAAGCATGATGTGAACTCTGTACAAGGCAGTGGAAAAGCATCTGAATGCTGTTCAGTTATGAATCAACACAATGACAGAGGAGTCCAAAAAATGTATATACTGTTTGATCATCATTCAAATAAACTGTGATACAAGTCTCAAATTGTAGCTTAATGTTCAACTTGTTGAAATCACTTGAGGTGTTTGAAGCGGCCACCATCTACAGTCAAATACAGTCAATATTGCCGAACAGTAAGGGAAAAAATAAGGAGAAGAAAAAACCACTCTGTAACATGTTTAATAGAATTGCTGCATACGATAATTTAATATTTTTGCATAGTACACCCAGTGTGGGTGAATTTGCTCGTTACACAACATCCTTTAGGGCCCCCCAGAGGTTAAAGTCTAGAGGTGTTAGGTCTGGGGACCATGCTGCACATTTGACAGCACCTCTTCGACCTATCCATCGTCCAGAGAGAGCTTCAAGGTACCCTCTGACACACTGTATGTAGTGAGCTGGGGCACCATCTTGTTACAGATAAAATCTCCCATCCCCATAAAACTCTTAAATGCCAAGTAAAAATCTATGCCTGCAGTTTTTTTTAGATAAACCACCCTGGTAATTTTTCCTTCAAAGAAGAACAGCCCAATCAGGACAATCCACACTTACAAGTCTAGTAAACTGATGGTTTTGTCCACATGGAGGAGTGAATTTTCAGGGGCCCAGCACCCGCAACTGTGTCAGTTTACAGTCCCATTCAGTTTGAATTGTGCCTCATCTGACTGAATTATAATCTTGCATTTGCCATTTTGCACTGTTGTTCATGTTCAATAATACAAACATTACCAATCCAAGGTCACCTAAATCTCAGACACTGTAGAACTTTAAACAGCATTGCCATGTGTTTTGAAATAAAATATTTATTATCTTGAACACTTTAAGAGACAGAGGAAATGTATTTAGACTTTTTCTTTACTCTTTTAAGCTCTATTACCACTTTACAGCACAAAATTGTGTTTCACCCTAAATATACTAACACATACCATAAGATTCTCTGACACCAATGACTAGTTGCGAATCAAATGCTTCACCATTCCGTTCTGCATGAACCAACTTCATAGCCGAATCCTGAAGTCTCTGCTTGATATCACAAAAGATGCTCTGGTTCCAGCTGTCCAACATAAGCTAAAACAATCATTAGATTAGCAATAGTAAGCTACCTACCAACTAAAACATTTGCTAAAATTTAAGATATTCTATTAACCATTTAAAATTTAAATTTTACTCTTCTCCTTTTTAATCTTAATATTAATGGTCTGCAGGCAACTTAAAGAGAACATTATTTAAAATTGGATCAGGTCACTGGTATCCCTAATGCCTCAGGCATAAATGTCCAGCTGCATAGTGCATGCATAAGTCACCCATGTTTAGCCTATTCAAGAGAAAAAAAAACCTATTAAACCTCATGTTGCTGCAGTGATCTGATGGATCCCGAAATAAAATTAATTTTATTGGACTTTTTTTGAAAGGGTGGATATTCAGTTACAAACAGGTGCTAATTTACATGCTACTAAAATTCAAAACCTTATACAAAGGGCATTTGGAAATTATTGACAATAGTATTTTTTAATTCAATTTATTATGGAACATGATTCAAGCCACATGGGATGTTTCAATATACTCTCCATCAATGCCAACTTTGTGGTAACTACATTATGGTGTTGCAAAACCAATGATTGGTAAGAATATCCCATCACTCGTGGACAGCTGCTTGAATTTTTTATCTGACAGCAGGCCTAATAAGTCATCAGATGCAGTGAGACCCGGTGCATATAGTTGGTGCAGACAACAATAAACTCTAGGAATGCTAACTTTCCATTAATAAGTGTCGCTAGTGTGGATCCTTGCATTGTAATGTTGGAATAACACTCTTGTTAACCATCTCCCCTTTTGCCAATGCTGAATACTGCATCTAAGCTGTGTAAAGGTCATAAGGTATAACTTGCTGTTGATACATTGTTCCTTGAGGGAGCCAGGTATGCCTGAAGTGTCCCAAAAGATGGATTATCTTCTTACTCACAGATGAAGCAGCATGAAATCTCTTTGGACGGAGAATTCCTGGATGTTTCCATTGCATGGATTGGACTTTCTTCTCTGCATATCACCAGTCACCAGCTTTCCAAAAAATCCAGACCTTCCTTATGTATTTCTATTGGCCAACAACAGACTTCAACCCTTTTGTCCTAATGTGCCTGTGTCCAGTTCCACGGAACCCAATATATGCACATACTTCTTTCATACTCAATCATTATGAATAAAGGTGTGCAGGGTTGCAAAGCCAAGGTTTGTCTGACATTTCAGTTCATCATAGGTTATATGCCAATCACCAATAATCAATTCATACACACCTCAATGTTCCTAGGAGACTATGATGTTGATGTAAGACCAGTGATCACATTCTTGAGTGTGAATTCCCTGCTGCTGACAAACCCATTGACCCAACTTGCAACTGTCTTCTGTGTAGAAACTTCTAGACCACATACTACAGAAAAACATCTATAAATTTCTGCAGTTTTGATGTCTTTGTTCTGCAGAAAACATTAGTTTATCTCTGTCCACATTGTCACATTTTTCTCTACTTTAAACAAAGAACACCATTTTTTCGCTACGCATTGTACTTACAACTGCCATCTAGCATATGCTACGTGTACTTAGTATCAGTCCATCACCTTATGAATGTACATGCCATGGATTGCATGGAATTTGTAAAATAGTGTTATTGTAAATCATTTCCAAATGCTCCTTTTACTGCAACACAACCTTCACAAAGTTTATACAATTGTATTTGTAACATATTATTACAATGTATCATTTTTTTAATATGAGAAACTCATTAAACCAAGCAACAAGCCTTTTAAGACTTTTCTGGACATTTGTTGTGGAAGATAATGAACTTTTTTACCCTCCAACCAATGTACTTTTGCAACAAAATGTGAAATTCGCCAAACTTTTCTAGCAAGTTTTTCTACTTCTTCTTTTTCTTGAAGAGGGATTGAAACATGAAATATATTTACACGATGCAAGGCAAGAGATTCCTTGAAGGCTCGGTTTGACATTTTCTTTCTGAAGTGCTTTTTTTTCCAATACAAAATCCAGGTATTCCTACAAAGTTCCTAGTTGGACTGCATAACAATTTTTATGAACTATTTTACCAATTCAAAAGTAAAATAGTAAGAAAACATTTGGTCATTCAAGTCAACACCCTTTTTTTGCTTTATTGTAATTAACCACTGCTTTTGGTTTCTTGGTTTTTTAAAAAAAATATTTACCAGTGTCTTAAGGAATGACACTGTTGAGATTATCAGAACCCTCTTTATATCCATCCAGTCAATTATTTTAAACCCTTTTTCATTCTCTGCCCCACAGTTTTTTTTTTTAAAGTTACTTTTCTGCAACATTTCTTGGAAATCCTGACTTGTTCTAAGGTTGTTTTTATCTAATTTATATGCTCATATAGAATGAGTGAATGAATGGTGTTTAATGTCCATTTTTGCTAGAGGCACCACAGGCGATGAACACTGATGATACATAAGATGAAATGATATATTGGGAAAGGATTTATTTTTAAGGGAAGAAACGTTTCAGGCCTAAGTTTAGGGTACCTCCCCAGCATTTCAAACCCGGCCAGGATCGATGAATTTTTTCTGGACATAAAAATCCTAAGTATGGCTTCCTTCGGAAGAAAAGTAAAGCTGTAGGTCCCATGTCATGCATTTACGGCACGAAAAAGAACCTCAAGCCTGAAAGAAGAGGCCTCTGAGCAAAATTTGTTGGCCGTTTCATGCCCTGAATTGAATGGGACGCTGATGACCCGAGATGTTAAAGAGCATCTGTAAATAAATAAATTAAAAAAAAATCCCTAGCATTTGCCATCTATGAGAACTGAGGAAAACCTGGAAAAAACCTCAGGGAGGATGGTCCTGGCAGGATTTGAACCCCAGACCTCTGGCTCATGAGTCAATGCTTTAACGATCTCAGCCATCCATGGTGGTTGCTTATATAGAAATTGTCTGTTTTTTTTTTTTTTTTGAATAGTGTTTAATTCCCGCTTTTACTATTGAGGCACCACAGGTGGTGGACACTGATGATACATGAGATGAAATGATACATTAGGAAAGAATTTTTTTTTAAGGAAGGAAATGTTCCAGGCCTAAGTTTAGGGTACCTCCCCAACATTTGCCAATTATGAGGACTCAGGAAAACCTGGAAAAAACCTCAGTCATGGAGGACGGTCCTGAAGGGATTCAAACCCTAGACCTCCCACTCACGAGTCCGCACCTTAATGATCTCTGCCACCCGTGGCGGTAAAATTGCCTGTAAAGAGTAAATATTCTTCATCCAGAAGCTCCCATCTTTTCATGGTTATGATTTCAGCATGATCTAATCCTTGAATTTCAACAACTTTGACATTTAAAAAACCATACAGTGCAAGTACAGAGCCTCATTTGGATGTGTGGCTGGCTTAATGGGGATTTGCTTGGCACCAAGAAGCATGCTGTTTGCCGGCAGAGTGGGATATTCAGAACTCTTTTTCAAGCTCATAGATTTCTACAGCACACCAAACACCATTTTTTTGCTCATTCAATGGCATTTCGTTTTCAAGGTTGGAGTTTTCTGCCCTCCATTATTTGTTTTATGTTGCTACATTGCCATGTAAATAAAACCATGCTTTATCTGTAAAAAAAAAAAAAAAAATTAAACACAAGTCAATAATGTAGTCATTAACATTATCCAACACCCAAGTGTGCAAATTGACTCTACTCATATTACCTCATGGTTGCAATTCCAGAACTAAGTTATCTTACAGGGTTTTAATGTTAAAAGTTTAGTGGCATTCCAACCTGAGGTTTGCAAAATTCCTGATTCCTGCACAAGCTTTTTCTGAGATTTCTTTGGACTTAATTCTAACTTTTCTTCAATGTCAGAGTTTTTCATCTGTAAGAATACAGCATTTTATTTTATGGATTTTTTGGCATTATAACACTCTATAACATTGAAACATGTGGTCTCACAACATTCAACTCCTGTACAGACTTCGAGTCAGCACATGGAGAGGTGGGGAAAATGCAGGAGGGAACAGAACTGGTTAGATACAAGGTAGGCAAATCCTGTTAAGCCAGCAATGCATCTAAACAAAGACTCTGTATATCTTACATACCCTTTCACTGTGCAAATGTTTTACATCATACGCGTAACTGTGAGATATTACCTGAAAAGCAATCTTTCTTTACAAGAAGTATGAATACACAGGATCAAACTTCCTCCAGGGGTTACGGCTTTCTGAAAATTGTCTTGCAGCATTTTAACTAACAACTGGCTTTATAAAGCCTGTTATTTTCATTTCTGGGAGTCTTATTATCAACAGTGCCAACAAGACCGCTAAGCTAGAAAGCAATCATGAGACATTGTGATATTAATGACCTTATTTTCAAACAGTAGATTCTTAGACAAATAAAGAGAAATTTCTGGAATCCAATACCCCATGATAGGAATTAATCTAGGGAAATTTACTCACTTCCTCCTAGCTTTAATCCAATTAGAGAGAGACAGGCTTTCTTGTTCATTTTCATTTGTTTTCAAGCTATCTTTTGTACTGCATATCTCTACCATAAATTGTGTTATAAGCATATAGGTCACAAAAGATATTACAAAGTTTAAAAAAAAAAAAAAAAAAAAAATGATGATGATGAAAACCCTTTCAGGTCACTGGTGGGATGAAAAAAGTATCAGGTTTGTCTTTTTCACATTTTGTGGCAGAAATTTGTACATTTGAATCTCATTTTATCTAAAAGTTTATTTAGTAATTCTTTTGCATTTTGCAAAATGGGAAAATGGATGTTGACGAGGAAAGATTTGTATGGAAACAAAGATAGGTCGAAACGCTGGGGATGTGTTAATGAGCTTTCTATGTATATTTATTTATTTTATGAAAAATATTCCTTATGTGCTTTAAAGACATAATAAACTTCAGAGTTGTAACAGCAATGTTTATTTTTTCTGCAATCCTACAGATAAATGTTGCTTTGTTAACAATTTTCAAAAATATCGTTCAATCAGGCTTCTGTGGCTGTTGGTACTGTATTTCTTCTTGGCTTCTGGGCTTTGCTATGTCTACTTAAAGAAAAAAATACCTACAGACTAGTTAGTAAGAAAATATATAATACCACTCTTTCCAAAGTATTTGGCAAAACATCTGCAACAGGCCATATTTCACTTTACATCAAGAGCTCCTACTCTTTTGTGCATACCATAAGCTCTTTAACCCCTTTGCATCTCAAATTTAAATGCCCTTCCCAGGTTTAGAAATCAGATTTAAACAGCTCTAGAGGATTGGGAAAGCATGTTCATAAATGATAGTTTTTTTTTATATTAAACTTTTGCATGCACAGTAAGAAATCTACTGACTTGCCAATTATGTACACCTAGTATGATGGGTTAGCATAATGCATAGCAAAGTAGACCAGCAAATGTAAAGTAAGCCTACATTTTTGCATTGGCATGAACTTCAACTTTTTCCTCTGATGTAGCCTATTATCTTTAAGTTATGTTTTTCCTATTATGATTAAGAGGGCTATCATAGGAAAACAAGTCCAACTTTTGCCTTGCAGACATAAAGGTACAGAATTGGCAGAATTCAACCTCAAACTGAGTACCTACTCAGGCATTTCTGCAGATTCAAGCAACGTTGTGCAACATTTGCTCTAAAATCAATACAGGTTTCTTTATTCCCCCCTGTCAGCAAAGAACACTGTAAGTACTGAATATGCAGATATCTAAAAAAGAGAGAAATATTTTTCCATATTCCTTGCCAGTCTGATGCATGATAGGAAATAAATCTATGACTTGATCTATACTCATCCCTTTCTAATACTCAATTGAACATGAGAGCTTTCTTATATCTTCCCAGGGTGTTTGTCCCGTCTTCCTTCAGAACTTTCTTATGCTTCAGGTCAGCTGTTTTGTGTTTGGAGGAAAAAAATTTAACAACTATATTGTCTCTCCTTTTCACAAAATAATAATAATAATGATAATAATAATGATAACATTTCTTTATTAATTTTACCTGGCAAAGTTAAGATTGTAAGGCCCTCTCTTCCACTTTGCCAGGGACAATTACAATTACAATATACACAACACAGTTAGCAGCATTAACAATTTGGGCATAGAACTTGTTAAATTTCTTCAAATAACCTTTGAACAATATTCTAATATGTTATTGTGACCGACAATCCTAGAGTATGCATTATGCATAATAGGTTGTTGGCTGACCATATTTCTTGATGACTGCCAGACTTAAAAAAATCACTCAAAAAAAAAAAAAAAAAAAAAAAAAAAAAAAAAAAAAAACTAATAATTTCTTGTTCACAATTTAACAGAAATTTCAGACACTATGTGTTTCTCTTATTTTCAATGTCAGTCCAAATTACATATCTGGTTAAGCAAGTCTTTATGGAGCAGTGCATAGTGCATGCTGGGTATGATCTGAATGATTTTAAAATGCAACCTCTCGATCAATTTGAAGTTCAGCTGCAGCGAACTTTATGTATTTTCAACATGCATGTGATAATAGTGGTGAAGCAAGAACTCAATCCCTGCAATCTTAAAATGTAACTCCTGGATTTGGTTTAAGCTAAACAAAAACCTATATTTAATTAAGATCATTGTATAACTGAATCAAACTAAATGCTCTTATTGGCTCCACTTGTTTAAATGTAGTATACATCGTTTTGCATACCATTGCCTGCAGTTAGTATGACTAGCTTTGCTATACAAATTCCAATTAGCATTTAAAGTTAAAAGATTGATTGATCAATTTATTTATTTATGGACGCTCTTTAACAGCTCAGGTCATCAACGTCCCATTCAACTGTGGGCGTGAAACTGCCGAACAAATTTTGCTCAGAGGCCTCTCTTTCAGGCTTGAGGTTCTTTTTCGTGCTGTAAATGTATGACACGGGACCCACGGTTTTACTTCCCTTCCGAAGGAAGCCATACTTAGGATTTTAACGCCCAGAAAAATCCATCGGTCCTGGCCGGGTTCGAACCCGCAATCTTGGGTTTAGGAGGCAAGTATGGTAAACCACTACGCCACCAGGACCGACGAAGTTAAAAGACCGATCTGTCATTGATGCTAGCAAAACCAATCAATAAAAACTTCTCAACAGAAGCTAGACCAATGCACAACAGTCCTATCTGCAGTGTTCAGTTCTTTTAACAAAGTTGAATCTTGTGGATAACACCATAAAACATATAAATACAACTGATTAGGAAGGGAAAATTTACTTCCTTTAAAAAAGTTGTTCTTTCTGGTAAAGGCAATGTAATTGCAACACACTTTCTGTATACTTACTCGTTCTCTATAATATTCACTTTCCTAATATTCAAATTACAGTTTCTGTTATATTTTCTACATTGAGAACAACCTTTAATGACGGTGATATTTACTAAAAACTTAGTGATTCTATTTACACTGCCATCAATATTTTCTTAATCCATTCATGTTCCTCATAACTAGTAATTTCAAACAACTAACATATTTCATTTGTCATGCAATATTAAAGCATGATAATTCAGGCCATTAGCTACTTTTAACTTCCCTGCTTTTGTGTGTTTGAGTAATGGGAGGAGCTTATCAACAATGCATATAGAAGTCAGGCATGAGGGGACAGTGGGAGGAGGTTATTAGCTCCAGAACTGCAGAATGAAAATTGTTCTCCAGTAAAACAGTTCTTCCCAAGAAATTCATCAAAATAAGCTATGACACAACACATTTATTGCTCCACACTAAAAAAACTGCATTTTTTGGCAATTTTTATTGCCTTGTTGCAGATGGGACCTATGTTCACATTTTACATCACCATCATTATTATTAAACTCCTTTTTAATAAGTTAAATTTGCTGCTGGTTATGGAAATTTCTTTTCTGTCTTATGTTTAAATTGTATATCTATAAAAAACTAAAACACATAAACAATTTGTAATGTCTTACCTTTCTTACAATTGTTTCTTCATTTGCACCTTTTTTCTGTACACCTATATTTTTATTTGCTAGAGAAGTTTCTAATTGCCTGAATGGAGTTGGAAGGTAATTGCACTGGGTGAAAAATTTTCTCCATTCTGCAATGTATGCTTTGAGTAATGCTTGATCTTCCTGATGGGAAAGTACACGCTGTAAATGTACAAACAGGAAACAATTTACATTCATACCTCTAGTTACTTTTATGTATTGATAACCAGAGTGAATAAAATTTATCACTATTCAATACGGATTACAGATTGTTTTAAATATGGCACAGAACCATGTACATAGGAAATAAACAAGATACTGAAAATAAAATACATCATTAACATTCATAAACATAATTGCAATTTCTTATTTCAAGTGATATGAAGATACCAAACATAAACAAAAATTGTGAGGTGTTGGATGAAGTTTTCCAGATAGCTAAAAGTGCAACTAACAAATAGTATAAGGATTTTGGATTTATTATGTAAATAGAATTGCATTAACTGAAAGATTACCAAATGCAATAAAAAAATTATAAAAACTGCATCTGTGAGAAATGCTAAAGAATTAGTGTATGTATGTGTTTTATTCATCCTGTAAAATCATACTGATGTACAAGTACTATGATAGAATATGTCAAGCCACTTAATTAGAATATTATCATATAAGATAAAGTTTAGAAATAACATGTGTACAAAACAGAAATGGACACATAAAATAACACCAAAAATTATTATAAATTTCTCTTTTTACAAGTTTATATTACCTAAACAATGTAACCACCACAGATGGAGTGAGAGAAAAAAAAAATAACCATATGATAAGATTAACAATAATAATGCATACAAGATTAAAGGAAACTTACAACTGTTATTACATTTACTATGTCACCAGAGATTACAAATTTCAACATTGTCTTTCTTTCTATGGGTTTGTAGCACCAAAACAAACCGACAATGAAATGTTTACATATATATTTGTATAATATAAAAACAGTGATTAACCAAACCAACTCTTTAGTTTTAATTTAAATAATTTTTGACTTTTTATTGATTTTATTGAATAAGGCAATTTATTGAAAAATGCGATACCCATGTGTGCTTTTGCTGTCAACACTTGAACGCTAGGTACAAGGGGTAAAATGCATGATCTTCTCTCATCCTATCTAAAAAATCGCATGCAGTGTACTGAAATAAACTGGTACAATGGAAATCACATACATACATATCAAAATATGATAGGGTTAAAACACGTGTTTCACAAGGCTCAGTATTGGGTCATGTTATTTTTAATCTATGTAAATGATATGCCACAATTTCCAGATTATTAACTTATATCTTATGCAGATGATACCTCATTTATTTGTTTGGACAAAGATTTAAACCTACTGGGAAGCAAAGCTCCATTATCATCACTACACCTGTCTGATTATTTAATTTAAACTCAACGTTGATAAAACAAAGTACATTCAATTTCAGTTTAGAGAACAAGAAAATGTAAGTAAAGTAGCATATGATGATTCAGTTATTCAGCAAGTAAAAACACTAAACTCTTAGGAATTCATATTGATAAAAACTTGAACTTTAATAAACATATAGACATTCTTTGCTAATTCGGTTCTGGTGTTCTAGTGGTAACCATACTTACCTCGCAGACCCAAGATAGCGGATTTAATCCTGGCCAGGGTCGAAGGATTTTTTTGGGCATAAAAATTCTAAGTATGGCTTCCTTCAGAAGGAAGTAAACTGTGGGTCCAGTGTCATACAATTTATGGCACAAAAAAGAATCTGAAAGAAGAGGCCTCTGAGCAAAATTTGTTGGCCATTTCATGCCCTGAATGAACCAGGTGCTGATGACATGAGTTGTTAAAGAGCATCCGTAATAAAAGTTAGGCTCATGGTTATATGTGCTGAGAACATTATCAAATCATCTATAAAAGGATATTTTAAAATCAGTATAATATGGAATAATTCACTCAATTATTGAGTATGGAATTGAAATCTGGGATGAAACAACTATCACAAACTTGAATAGAATATGGTAATAAAAAAACTTATGGAGTCTATATGATCTAAAAAGTTGCCAATCGGTAAAAGAAGTGTTTAAAAATCAGCATATTTTAACAGTAGTTTCACTTTTTGTTTACAGTCATGTTGTTAATTAAAAAGAATGAAGTTCTTTAGCAGTCCATTAAAAAAGCATATTATTTATATAACACTAGGGGTATTAATAATTATCACAAAGTATTCACAACAAATGCAACAGAAAAAGATCCCATCAGAGGAACTGTATTATTCAATCAATTACCAGATTCTATCAAATCTGTGCAAAGTAACTCTTTAAAAATGATTAACTCGCCGTTGAGAAAGTCCTTGTACAAGATTGATGAATTATAAAATTTTGTAATGTAATATGAATGTAAATATACACATCTATATTGTAAATCTTGTGATGCAGAAGCTGTTTATTAAGTAGGATACATTGTGGAAAAAAATTAATTACAATTAATATTAGGAATACACTCTGACAAAACCTGAAACAAGTATATATAAATATGCATATATATACTAATTATAAGCTATATTTAGGGAAAATTATTTGATTTCTGTAATCCTTAGCCTTGTTAAAAATATTGTATGTAGTGAGTATGTAATTAACCATATTAGGGAAAAAATATTGTAATTAGCTCCTGGCAATGTCAGAAACTTGTATAACCAAGTCTATTGACAACAAATAAACATTTACTTATTTATTTTTATGTAGATCTATAATGCATTTGGTATTGCAGGCAAGTACTTTATTATTGATGGAAATGAGGTTGTTCCCTGCAATGTTTTATTTTATAAAAACAAAACAGAAATAAATAATGTTAAGTGGTAAAATTTGAAGGTCTTTGAAATGGGGCCTATAAGATCTCGGGTTCTTTATATAAAAATTTTCTGTTATCTTTTTTTTTTTTTTTTTTTTTTTTTTTTTTTGCATGATGAATAGCCTTTAACATGGATAGTTACCCCAAAGTAAAATAATATTCTTTAAATTGAGTGCACACAAGTAAAATACATACATTTAAGTATTTCCATTGACACCACATTCATTGCTTGAAATTGTAACACAATGTACCCAATTTTCTATTGTCAATCAATATAGGTACATCAATGGTTCACAACCTCTCCAAGAAATATATCTTGTACTTCTATATATTTATAAATACGTATCTCCAGTGACACCACATTCATTGCCCGAAATGTACACAATGTACCCAATTTGTCAACCAGTAAATCAATATTGGTACATCAATGGACCACAACCTCTCCAAGAAATATATCTTGTACTTCTATATATTTATAAATCTAAGTGAAGGTAATCGCTACTTACCTGCTGGGCATTTTTTATGAATTCCATAATATCATTTTTAAGTGCTTCTTTAACTTTAAGCGGGCCTTTTTCATCCCAAAGGCACACTAAATGTACAGAATAAAATAACTCCTGCCATTCCGAATGCGTTACAGATTCCTGCTGTAACAATTTTAAAATTATTGGCCTCATACAAGGCCATTTATCCTCGAAAACGAGTTGATTTTTATCCTGCAACATTTTCAATGTAGATATCATCAGTCACGACAATCTTTAAGCTACTCTGTAAGATAGGAATATGCTTAATAAACTGGCATGGGCATATTATCGGCTATGCAATGTGCTAGGCACTTTAACCTAAGAACAAATACTATAAACACTACATTCCTAATGAGCCAAGCAACTTCGGTAAAATGTGAGCGTGCTTTCACCAAATACTTGTATTGCTAATTATAATTCAAGTATATATTTTTAAAAGCATCATATTACTTGCACAGGCATTTCTGACGGCTGGACTACAATCCTACTTTACTATTTTACACCGGCTAATGCGCCATTGACCATACCTTCAACATACCAGCCATGATACTTAAGAGTTTAGTAAAAATGTCAGGAATTAATAAATATTGGCATATAAAGAAAATTAATATTCAAGTGAAACCATGACAGTTCATTCCCCATTTGACTTAATAATGTAAATCGCCATTAACCATTCACTCACTGCTTTCTTGACGCATTTTAGTGGGTTAACGACTTACGTTGTAAAACGTTTAAAGATGGAGGGCGACAAAACAGATAAGGTTGCAGATGACAAGAAAAAGAAATCTTATGCTGGAATACCCGAAGCAGCATTTGTAGTAAGATAAATATGGCCTTATTTTTAATAATTTATCTGTTAAAAGTGTAAATTTAGGCACATGGTGTTTATATGTAATTTTATATTACTTAGAAATTTGAGCACATTTTAACGCAAGGATGTCTTAATTACAATAAAGAAGAATATCATATGAAACTTCTTGTTTTTAAATAGTTTATTGCGGGTCGCCGTAGCGACTGACTGCCTCCGCTCTCTTCCTTTTCGTAAGTTGAAAGTGGAATGCACATAGAGCCAAAAACCACAATGTGTATGTATGTGTATGTTTTACATATCTTCAATGGAGAATCAGGTTAAGTTTTTAAATTAGTGGAAAATTCAAGTGTTGTATCTTTTGTGCTTTTAAATTCACAAGATGTTCCTTGTTCATTAATAAACTATGGCCGTTTCATTAAAGATAAGGTGCAGTTGCTGTATATGCAGATGTTTTATTTAAACAGTTTCTCCAAGTTTATATATTAGCTTTGATGGCGTGATTTAGAGGATGATAGTTATTTCTACAGGACGTGTGTTTTGCTGTTGACATTTGGGAACTTAAGTAAGATGCCATATAATTTGTATAGCTAGGCAATTTTATTGCTGTAGCTATGCAAGATCGATATGTGCTGCTACTCTTATTCTTTATGTATTTTTTTGTCTCTCTAAAATGATTCTTCTTTTCTGCCATCCACTGTGTTGTACTATAGTAGAACTTAAGGTACGAAGAAGGAAACAAAAACTAATTTCTATGCAGGTTAATCATGGACATTACAGAAGAGGAATGTGAATTGCAATGTCTGTCTAAACTATGAGACACTTTCACTTTTGTGTAGCACTATGAAAGATTCCAAATCCCAGATTAACAGTTTCATTCATGTGACTTAACATAGCAAGCATTCATTATAATGTTACAATACAATATGGTGTAAACAGAACTATTTTATAATTTAACAATTGAAGATAATACAAGCATGAAGGCATTTGAATAACTAATAGCAAATAGAAGGTATTTCATGAAATGTAAATTCCATGGGTTTCAAACTCCTTTGCAGTAAAGATACTGAAAAGATCATAGAGAAGATGTTGACACAACCCAATAGTTGGCATAGTCCAAAGTAAATGCAGCATTAAGGTACAAAATTGTAATGTGTCCTTAGCATTTGCACTAAAAGAACAAGTAGTTGTCAGATTCTGTATTCTGGGAGTATGAATCTTGTGAATCTCAGGAAAATCTGCACAGTATGGAGATACCTGCATTGGACAGAGAAGTATGTATGAGTGGATGGATGAATTTAAAATGGGTGTACACCAATCCATGATGAGCAAAGTATTATATTTCATTCATGATAGAATACAGTAGGAATATAGCAGCAGTTAATAATAGATATCCACTTATAATTATGCACGTTGTCTGTATCTCAAAATCACCTTTAAAAAATTTGCTGAAAAATAAAAAAATCTTATGGCATAAATTCATCTTTAACTTTCTTCTTAACCTCAGGGAGAGACTGTAATTTTTAGAATATTTGCCTAAATAAATGTTGCAATTCTGCTGTTCATTCTTGAGATAATCACTGTTTTATATATATATAATATAAAAGAAAAATAAAGTAACACTATTAACAGTAATAATAATAGTAGCAAAGGGTAAAACACTAAGCAAAAGATGTTGTGACTTTTTCTTAGTGTTTTATCCTTTTCTGCTATTATTATTACTGTTAATTTGTTATATTCACTGGGTTTTGCAATGCAGAGATTCAACAATTTTCTGTCATTTTCTTAGCATCCCAAGCTGCCATAACAATGAACAAAAGATCATTAATAGCTTCTTCTTGGCATACAATAAACAGTAATGGATTATTCACAATATATAACAAAATGTAAACATGAGCATGATCAGATTATTTAATAGAACTGTGCAGAATTATGTAAACAGCTGCTGAATACTGATTAATAAATATCTTAAGATATAGTGCTCTTTTTTTTTTTTTTTTTTTTAAATCTATTTAATAATTTCATGTGTCTCACTTTAAATTAATAACTTTTCAAGTTGCTCTGAATTGCTAAACATGCTATTGTGCGAACTGACATTATTTTTTTCACAGTCACAAATAAACATTTGAAATCAGCTATCAAAACATGTAGCACAACAATAGTTTTAAGATAGCTATTAAAAATATACATACCTACAGAATATTTTCATGTTGTGACGCTGCATTAATATAAAAAATTACAAATTTTGCAAGACATAATCAAAAGATTGAAACTTTACAAAAGTGTTAACATGTATAGAAAGATTTTGCTATTTTTCATAAGTAGTACCCAAAATTTCAGCAATTTTCATTATGTGTGTATTTAAAAAGTAACCACAATTTCTTAAAAACCACTTCAAAAAGGGCAAAATGACAGGTTTTTGTTAATTCATCATTAATAATTTTTCTGTACAAGTAATATATCCATTCCATTTTGCATATTACTATGAGGAAAATTAAACTAAAGACTGATCATTAAGAATACAGTAAAAATAAATTTTTAAAAATTGTTTTTGAACAGATCATACATGTCCTCTACATACATTTTTCTACCTGGTCATCATTTCTTTCCAGTCACTTTATCTACAGAAGGATAAGCATTTTGATACCTTGTGCATAAATATCCATCTGGGAATTTAACCACTTTAGTGTTGCTGCTTTCAGCTCTTTGCTGTTGTCAAACTTTTGAGAATGAAGTCATTTCTTGAAGTGAAGGAAAACATGAAAATTAATGAATATGAGGTCTGGACTATAAGGTGGATGCTTAAAAGGTTTCCATGTAAATTCCTAAATGTTGCTGACAGTTCTAACAATGGTGTGTGGTATGTAAGAAAACTATTCCTGGCCACATCTTTGCACCCTCTGGTGTTGGATGAAATGCCTCGGCTTGGAAAGCATTTCATAGTACACCTGTGCTCCATAAAATCCACAAGGACATCTTTTGAACAGATTCTTTATTGATCCTATAAATCATTGGTTACACGAATGTGTACACGACATAGGATACATCATTGGCAAAAAGAAAGCTATTGACATATATATATATATAGTTTTCCAGAAAAGTATCTACACTTCCAGATATATAATGTCCTAGCCAACAGATATAAATTATTAGGAAAGGAATGTAAATTTATATTTTGCCAAAATTCTCTTAAAGAGTTCTTAAATCATTGTAGCTTCTACAGTATGGATGAATATTTTGGCCTTAATTCATCTTAATTGTTTTTGTTTTGTTTTTTTGATATGTTCTATATCCTAAAGTTCTGGCTGAACACAGTATCTACAGAATAATATATATACATATACGTGGTTCAATATACCTGTATATACCTCTCATGCCCTCATTCCAGTTATCCCATTTCAAGTATTTGTCTACACTGTACAAGCAATGACGAAGATGAAAAGCCATCAGTGCTGTTTCAAATTTTGTTTTCTTGTATATATATATATATATCTCTCTCTCTCTCTCTCACTCGCACACACACACAAAAAATAGGAAGAATTTTAAGATTTTTAAACAGTGATTTGCAGGAAGTTCTTGTATGAGACTCAGTTATTATTCGTATTAGTCTTTTCTGGGTTATTTATTTATTTATGGACGCTCTAACATCTCAGGTCATCAGCGTCCATTCTGGGTTATGAATAACTGCTTCCAATTACCCCATACACTTATACCATTTCTGAGTATGGAGTGTGAACATGCAAAATATGCTATTCTAAGTGTTGCTTTGTTTACATGCAATTTGTATACAATTGAGACAAATGACATTTAACTTTTTAATCAGGCACTGTATATGTGCATTCCATTTTAGATTGCTTTCAATCATAATGCCAAGGAATTTTATATTGTTAGTACTTTGAATATTTTTATTTTTAAAAGTAATTATTGGTTCTTCAAAATTATTTTGTTTCAGCTGTATTAACTATTGTTTATTCCCATCAAACCACTTTAATGCTTTGTGCATGATTTTATCTAGGAGAATCTTTTGAGTTTTTTGCCCAGAACTCTCTGCTAAAATGGTTGTATCATCAGCATATTGAACTGTTATTTGAAATATTTTAAAATTTTGGTTGCAGCTTCCATCCTTTTGTTTTGTGCATGGGAGTCAACCATTTTAGTGACCCATCTTGTTGTACTTACACTGTTATGAGATTTAAGATATGCAGTGACAGTTCTGAACAATGTATTTGGTGAAATGCTTGGAAGAGCACCGATTGTGAAAAAGCAATTTTCTGGAATATTTGGGCCCACTCGTTCTAAAAGGCCATCTGTCTGAACATTAAACCTCCCACTTCTCTCTTCATCACGAACATTGTACAATCTTCCTTAAACTGATGATGCCATTACTTTACTTTTTCTTCGCTTATTAAATTGGCCCATAAAAGTCACACAGTTTGCAGTGAATTTCAGCATCACTGTTAACTTCTATGTTTAGAAATTGAATCACAGAATAAAATTCACAATTGGCAGGATTGTTTATTCTTGCGGCAATGTCTTGCAGAAGCAAAAAACAATAAACTAATAATAATATGCCCAATGGCATTCTAATAAATTAACTGTATTTTATGTATATGTGTAATCTGCTCCAGATGTTGCCAACTTTGAATTATGAGTGACTGGCCCTTGCTTTTTAAATGCACCTCATAGATTTTAATGTATTTTTATTGAATAGATAACAAATGATAAATCTTAAATCAAAGAACTTAAAGTTTTATTGATTCATATTTTTTTTGTTTAGGATGATGTGGATGCATTTATGGCATTAGAAGAAAATGGAGGAGACGTTGATAAAGTTCTAAGGCGACTTGATGAACAACACAGTAAATACAAATTCATGGAGTATAACTTGGCTTCAAAAAGGCGAAGGTAGGATGTGATATGAAAAAGCTAGATATGTAATGAAGAATCAAATATCATTAATATACATTTAGAAAATCCCCTTTTGGAGAGGAGCATTTATATTGTTTTATTAGTGATGAATGATTTTTTCTTTAATATACTAATTTTTGCAGGATTTTATAGTTGGGATAGAGATCAGTCTTTCTACACAATGAATATTTTCTTCTGTGAAAATACATAATATATGAGGGCTGTTCAATAAAGAATAATCATAATTTTTCCTGCTAAAAGTTAACCTACAATATTTTAAATAAATTGTACTTACAAAGCTGTAGACAATGGAGTGGTAATACATCCTACAATTATGTGTTGTTTGATGTAAAGGCATTATTCCTGAGCATACCAACAGAGAAGCTTATGCATATATTAAAGAAATGGTTAGCAACCGTAAATTTACAAATGGAAGAAATAGAAGACTTGCTGAAACTTACTAATATTTCTTACAAAATTTCTTCAGTTTCAACCAGAGATATTACCAAGAAGTTTCGGGCCTAGTTATGGGAACTCCTTTGTCTCCATTTCTAGCAGATTTATTCATGAGTTTCTTTGAAATACATATCACCAGAGCCTTTCCTTTATTTTTCAAGACATGGTATAAATATGTGGAAGACATATTTGCAATAGTGCAGGCAAAACATTCACTAGATGCTCTGAAACTTCTTAATCTACAATATAATTGTATACAATTTACCATAGATGGAGCTTGTTTCAGAATTTTAAATGTTCTGAAATACCATTCCAGGTTTCAGTGCACTTGAAACATTGCACCTCTGTCTCTATAAGGCAGAGGGATAGACTCATTAAAATAAAAACAGTTATTCAAATAAGTGTACTTACGAAGCTGTTGACAATGGAGTGGTATATATATAAACACTTAAGTGAATGGAGTTAGTGTGAAAAAAACTGTATACATTGTTTAAAAAAAAACAGTTATGTTTGCATAGGGACAATGACAAATTTTGCAAATACTAAAATTAATCTGATTACTGACTCATGGAATTATGAAAGCTAATTGTATAAGTACAATATGTGAACAGATGTTAGCTGTTATAGTAAATAAAAGTTATTTGTTTGTGTGTTCTAGGTTGAAGGCTCAGATACCGGACTTGGAAAATTCTTTGAATATGATTAAACTATTGCAGAAACAGTCTGATAGTCCCAAAGAAATCGAAACACAGTTTCTACTCTCTGAACAAGTTTATGTTAAAGCCTTGGTTCCACCCACAGACAAAGTTTGTTTATGGCTTGGGGTATGTGATTTTTGAACTGCTAGATTAAACATTTAAAATGTTTGACATCACTGATGTGATAACTAGAGAATAGAAATACAAGGTGCAAAATTATGGTCGAAAGGAGAAAGAAAGGTTTAGAAAATTTATACAAAAAGGTTATAAAAAGGTATTGATAAAATGCATTTATTCAGAGTTACACCAGCTACGTTAACATTTTCATTCAACGCTGTAGAAAATAACAAAGTAATCAATATTTAGGAAGTAAACATGACATTTGTTGAGTAGCAACTAATTTGTTACACTAGAATACGCACAACTTTTCTGTTTTCAAATGTAAGTAGCTGGTGCTTTGAGCTCAGGAGTGCTCAAAGAAACTCTGCTCAACATCTATTGCACTCCTCCTCACCTTCTTATAAACTGTGAATCATATCAGGCAAATGACCATGCACTGCAAAAACTTCTAACTCAAGGTGTTTGTTATTGAGCAATTGTTCGGCAGCTTGATGGATGTAGTGTACAGCACATATGAAGATTATGATTTTTTCAAAGGAAGCTACGCATCTTATCCAAGTACCTGACTTGGTTATGACAAGAATTGTGCTAGGTAGAGTCCAGTAACTTCTTAGTACAAAATATGCTGATTTGGGGGCCTTTACAGAATTTTCTTCAGAGCATCAATGAAGTAATTTACCCAATTTTATTTTTCCCTGACTCTCAACTCTTTCACAAACATTGTATAGTTCATGTGCAGTACATATCACATGGTTGAGGTTGCAGTATGTGACCGTCAGCTGTTGAAAAGCAACCAAAAGCATGTAGTCTGCTTAGTCAATCACCACTATTGTGATATTTTTGTATTGTATGCCCTCCAGCCACAGCTTCATGCATGAATCATTGAATGACTGCATTAATGTGCAGGTATTTGTCTTCTAAAGTTGGTACATCTCAAAGAGTATGGGGTTTTGCCCTTTCACCAGATAATGGAAACACAAGCACATTCAATATGTATGTTTATTGCACTTCAGTAGTTTAATTTAACATGAATCCCACTTCACATTTGCAGACTACCTCTCATTTTGTTAAGTACATTCTTATAAATTGACTTTAAGATCTGCAGAGAACTGATTCGATGATTGTTGCTTTTCAGATCTTGAAGTAAAGGCACTAACAAGATGACTTGTGGATTTCAACATTCTTTGCATGCTTGCCATGCTGGTGGTTTATTCGTTCTGGCTCTTTGCTGTTTCTCATCAATCACAATTTTTACATTGCAGATGGCACATTGAAGAATTAGAGCATCAGTTTCTATAAATTGTCTCTCGAGTTTTTCTGAAAGTACACACAACTTTGCCTTCTGAACTTTTGGCATGGTGGAGTACTTAGACTTCAACAACACAAACACAATCAGGTAGAGGAACTAGAAATTTGAACGTTCTTTATATAAAATTACTCAGATCATGAAGAGAACTATGGTTTTGTGATAAATCATTTAAATAAATATTTGTGTTTTCTCTTTCAGGTTTAACTACATTTACTTGCAACCCATTGTGGCTGCAAATGTATAAATATGCTATCTTATAGCTCTTCTTCTGCTCTACAAAATAAAACAAGGATTTTTTGTACCTGTTTAAGTGTAGTGAAAAATATTTTAATTTTCTGAATAAGAATGAAAAATAATTTATTTTTTCCCCATTTTGTAACAAAACATAAAGGAAAGAATTCAAAAAGGTGCTGAAGCATAAAAGAAAGGGTGAAAAGGGGATAAATATGCTTAATCTCACAAAAAAAAGCAACATAATTTGCTTTAATTTGAAATGCTAATTGGAACTTGTACAGTAAAGCTGATCATTTTATGTTTGAGTTGAACCACACACTCCTATTGGCCCCACTTGTTTAAATTTAGTGCATGTTTCACAGACCTTGTCCTCAGCCTCAGTTAACCATCAACCATTTATATTTTCATCCCCATATGTCTCTTATGTATAAATAATCTTAAAGTTCATCTTACCTCCGTCAGAGCAGAATATACATCCCTAAGCATATAATCCAGCAATCAACAGTTAGCTAATGATGAGGACAACAGTCTGTAAAACATGTACTAAATTTAAAGTAAGTGGAGCCAATCATATAATGGTTTTAAATACACAGCTCAAAAAACTTAAGGAACACATGTTTAAATCAAAGCCTCAAAATAAATGTTGGTATAATTAAATTTTTGACAGTTTATAATTATAGAGTGAAGAATTGTGTAAAATTAGAACAGACTTTCTAACAAACTTTTGTTTCACAGGATTAGAAATATGAACAAATTATAGATTGATACAAAAACCAAGTGGAAATACAAAATTACATTGTTTAGTAATCAGTGTTTCCATTGTTATTTCAACACTCAGTACCTAGTATGTCCTCCTTGAGCAGTGATGACTTCATAACACCTATGTAGCATGCTTTGCACCAGCCTCCTAATAAAGATTTGTGGGATTATCTCCCATTCTTCAGTGAGTGCATTTGCAAGTTCTCCCAGCTTCTGTAGCACATCAGGACCTTGCAAAGAATTTTACCAGCTTATCCCACAGATACTCAATCGGATCTAGGTCAGGACTGCATGTAGGTCCAAATTTGCATTCTTGTAAGATATCTTTGGTATTCCGCATTGTATGAGATTTAGCATTATCATGCATTTGAAGAAAATTAGGATCCATACCATAAGCAAAGGGTACGACATGTTGAAGGATAAAATCATTAATGTAAACATCAGCATTCATCCATGCACTGTGGAACAACAAAAAGCTGTGTCTGAGACTCAATAGTAATGCCAGCCCAAACCATAGTTGAACTGCCTCCATACACGGATTATTTTATTGATATTAAGTAAATTTAGATTTAGTAAAAGTTAATAAGATGTGTATGCCATTACAACCCTTCAATGAAATCTTGACTCGTCTGTGAAGAGAATATCCTTCCATTGGTGGAGCTGCCAGTTGAGATGATTCTGAGCAAATCTCTGCAGGGCTTCCTTATGTTGACATGTCAAACGAGGGGCTTGAAAAAGGATTCTAGATCTCAACCCTGCATTTCTCAGTCTGATCAGAAATCACCACTCCAGTTGTTGTTCGTACATCATTTTGTAAATATCTGACTGTAGATTTGAGTTTGTGCAAAGTTGATAGGACAAGATATTATCCTGTACCTCTGTTATTTTCTTCTTATGCTCTAGTTGTGGCCCCCTCTTATCCCTCTGTCTCTATATATCGCCTCCAAACCATGTGGATGACAGAAGGGCTGACAGGAAGAATCCTGAAGACAAAACAAATGGAATTGCCATCTTCAATCCACAAAACTGCTTGTGCGACTGATGTTTCATTCAAATATCTCTATTAGCCTCAGAGAATACAAAATAACAATTTCCTACCACAGATTGCTGTTAAACTCGGTTTTCAAATCAAAGAATGCTCACTTTGGTTTGAATAGTTCTTGAAACTTCACTAATTTATTCAGAGAAAAACTAAAAAATCCTATAAGATCTTTATTCTAGTTATATAATTAAAAACTAAATCATGTTATAATTTCTAGGAGTATAACATGTTGTATATGAATAACTTTTTTTTTTAATAAGGAAAACCTCTCCAATGAAAAATATCAGACCTCCCTCAGATAAAAAATTTTTCCTCTAAATGTACATTCCAGCATCCAGTAATTCTACTGTAGTGTGTATGTATCATTCACATTTTAAGAATGTGAATTTAAAGCAGATATCAAATAAACTAACTGCATGCCTCTAGTCCCCTATAGCCCTACAATTGCTGATTTCATTTAGTAGCATTCCATGCTAAGTAACTTACATGAAGTCATTTACACCAGTTAATATACACAATGTTATATGTTTATTTTCCAGGCTAATGTTATGCTGGAGTATCCATTGGAAGAAGCAATGAATTTGTTGGTGAAAAATATTGACACAGCAAAGAAAAATTTAGGTTACGTGGAACATGATTTAGATTTTCTGAGGTAAGTTAAAAAATGAAAACAAAAAAGAAATTTTTCACGTATGTTGGAAAAATAAAACTGTGTGATATAGAGTTGGTTTTTTAATTGGACCTGTTTTGGAAAATTAGCTCCCAACATCATAATAAGACCAACTGGTGAAAGTATATTCTGCATGCAGTTGGAAAAATTGATCATATATATATACGATAGTTTGAAGTTCTTGATGCAATTCAGTATTTAACCTGTGATTGAGATATGCACAATATATCATCAAAATTCTTTTCAAAATTACTTTCAAAAGAGTAGAAGAAGCATTGCTTTCAGGTATGTGAGGAATTTCTCGACAGGGCCGAAAACAATGTGTATTTGTTAAATAAGGTCATTAGAGGTATGAATCTTGGGTTAATGGCTATGACCCAGAAACTAAAGTGCAGTGGAAGAGCCCAGATTCACCACAATCTAAATAAAGGAAGACAAAGTCTCTCGAAAGTGAAGACAGTGCTCTTTTTTTTTTTTTTTTTTTTGTGGTATTCTTCAGGTATTGTCCACCGTGAATATATTTCCAGGGGACAAACAATAATCAAGGAATATTATAAAATTATTCTTGAGTGGTTGCATGAAAATATCAACAAGAAAAGACCAATTCTCTGGAGAGACAAGATTTCTCCATCATGATAATGTACCTCCTCATATAGCACCCATAATCACAGAATTTCTAGCCAGATTCAAAATTCCTGTGATTTCCTAGCCTGCATGTTCTCCAGATTTAGCTCCTGCTGCCTTTACCAATTTCCAAAATTAAAATTACCACTCAAAGGGAAGTGATTTGTTACAGTTAAACATATCCAGGCAAATATGGAGAAGCCTCTTCACACTCCAAAGGAGGATGACTTGAAGGAATGCTTCAAAAATGGAAACACTCTTGGTATCAGTATGTTCATTCAGAACAGGACCATTTTGAAGGGGTTTCATCAAAAAAGCTTGGAAGTATTACTATTTAAAAATTATAAGGTCATTCTTAAACTTCTGAATCATGCCTTGTAAATCCAAATATACAATTTTGACATCTACAGCCAGAAACCTCTATTTTTGAACTGTAAACAGTTGTTAAACTTCTTACTGCAAGTAGTTTTAAATAGCAGGAATTTTCACAGTCAAATATAGTTCAACATAGCAAATTATTTTTGAGGAAATCAACTCATATTTCACTAATATTTTCCCACTTACTTGGTCATATTAGTGAAATTTGAGTGATTTCACTAAAAAAAATTTGCTATATTCAGAGCAGTAAAAGCAACACTAATTGCTGCAATGCAGAGCATAACTAACAACCTGCCAATTAAAACAGAGCTAGAAAATGGTTAGATTAAAAAAAACAACAAACAAATTTTTTATAAATAAGCACTAAATGTGACATAATACCAACTGATCCTTTACAATACATAGATATATATGAACATGAAACTAAATCTGGATACAATGATCTCCAAGAAGAACAGCCTACCTGAAGTATTAAGATTTACAGCACAGGCACAGGAGGATAAAAGGGGAAGTCTTGTCACTGGCTACTGGAAATGCATAGTGAAGATCTGGATGTTATGGAGAAGTGGTGATTGGTGACATGTCATGATGTCACTATCATACATCAGAGAAGAAAGTCTAATCCATGCAATGGAAATATCCAGGGAGTCCCCATCCCAAGAAATTTCATGCTGTTCCATCTGTTGGCAAGCAGATGATCATCTTAAGGGACACTTTAGGTATAGTGCTAATGGAATGGCTTCCTCAAGAAATGACCATTCAACAGCGAGGTGTACTGCAAGACTTGTACTTAGTAGTTTAGATGCAGAATTGCAACAGTGTAATGGGAAGTGGTCGAAAGGAGTATGTTCCTCCAACATGACAATGTGAGTCTCCATACACTACGTCCACAAAGTGATCATTTCTGGGGTTCATTGTTTTTGTGCATCCACTATCCACCAGACCTCATTCTATCTGATTATGTTTTATTTGATAACATGAAGGACTTGCTGCAAAGTATAAAAATTCACGCAGCTGCCCACGAGTGGTGGTACAGTACTAAAAAGCTGTGGTTTTGCAAAGACATAATTATGTTGCCAGAAAGATAGCAGCGGTGCATTGGTGTTGGTGGGGAATAAATTGACTGTTCCCATGTACATGAACTATGTTGCAATAAGGTACAAAAAACTACTATTTAAAATAATTTGCAAATACTCCCCATAATTTAAAATCAGTTGCAAATGCCAAAAATAGGTAATGATTGCATTTATCTGTGATTTTTCCATTCAGCCAAACAGTTAAAGATAAATGCTACTCCTTTTTATCTCCACTTTTATCAATTATGCTCTTAGCTGTATTTGGAGATACAATAGGATAAACTGGATTTATTGTGACTGAATACCCATTCTGCTCTCATGTGATATGTTTTTATTTCAGTATGTTATTTAGCACTGAAGTTATTATTTTGCTTGTTGGAAATTTACCTGATACAAACATTGTTTCTGTTCTCAGAGATCAGTTTACAACGACTGAAGTGAACATGGCACGTGTTTATAACTGGGATGTGAAGAAAAGGCAGGCAGCGAAGGCTTCATCCTGAAAACTTTGATTATTTAAAATGGACACTAATTAACTAATAACTTTTTAATAACTCCTGCCTTATACTCTTGATTGTTATATTGTGTGCATATGCACTTATAGCGCAAAATGTAAGTAGTTAGTACTTACGTGCTGAGACAAATCCCAAATTTTGTATTCTTGTTTAAGCTTAATATATGGAGACATTTACCTTGAATATATTTATGATAATTTTGTTTTCTTCATGTATTACATAACATCTAATAAAATTATAATAATTTGTTCTTTATTCATTACTTTGATAATTGCAGAATTGTAATTTTGCACAGTATGTTCATTTTCATTTTAATCTTATGGTTGTTAAAAAAACATATAAAAGAATTAGAAGTAATATTGCTTTGTTTATAACCATACATTCATGTGCAATACATTTTAAGCAATAATTTTGATTAAGTATCGCTCCAATTTCACTAGTTCTCGCCAATTTGGATATGTTTTGAAGGCAGTTGCCTTCATTATCTAAACTGATGATAAAGGCAACTATTTTCAGAACAAGTCTAAATAAGTTGGCGAAAATTAGTGAAATTGAAGTGATATCTAATCAAAATTATAATATATTGTTACATTTCACTGTAAAAATCAAAATTTCACAAATCAAAAAACTAAATTTAGCAGAATATCAGTTTGCTGCAAAATTAAGGATTCATAATCACGGAACCACGTGATGAATACATGCAATATGGAGTCTGCATCTCTACATTGTAACAGTTGGTCTTGTAAATTCCATACTGATGAAGGCAAGCATGTTGAAGTAGGTGAAAATTAGTGAAATTGGAGTAATATCTGGTCAAAATTATAATTTAATCCTAAGTTTTATTTGTTTCACTTTCTCTCAGTTCCTGATGGTTTTCTCTCAACTGCCACACTGAGATGTCATTCAGTAAAAGCCTATGGGCATCAAATGGTATAAGAGATGCATATTTATGGAAGAACACAAGTGCCAACACTACTCTCTAACTCATGTATTGTGCATGGCATTGCATGTTTTTTGTCCTTGGCAGTAATGTGATACCTCCAGTGTTGAATCCAGCGACATTCTGGCAAGGATATCAAATATCACTGGAGGTGAGGGGGAATGTCATAAGTTACACATTTCGGCAATACTATTAAATATAACAGCACTATTAATATTTTTAAGTTTCTCTATATGTAATTAAATTAGCAGAGCCCAAAAGTTAGACAAGCAGAGGGTCTTTTCTATCTGAGTGGATATATTTAAAAATCAGATAGAAACTAACATGTTTCCGTACCTTTGGAGTCAGTAGGGCCAGTTTTTATTTTGCCATTTTTAATATTTAAAATCTTTTTTTGTCTGTTTTGGATCATTATAGACTTTTCATACAATTGTTTATGCATTTTAAAACCACAAAGAATTTCAATATATCAAAGTGAAAAAAGTTATAAAAATAAATGGCACGTTCACCTTACAAAATATCTATAGAGAATCTTGTTATAAATTTATTTTTCTTTTCAAGCAGTCAAAAGCTTTCTCCTCAACCCATTAAATAGCAAATCCTTCATTAATGAAAGAACAGTTACCTTGGGCATAGGAGCAAGACTTATATGAAAAAAAGTTCAAAAGAATGAGATGAAAAAGATTTCTGATACGAATACCAGGAAATAGAATGAAGGAAGTACCATAGTTTTGAGTAGTTCTTATCAAATGACCTTGCATTGATCTACCTGTATAATTTAGTTGAACTACACACTCTTAATGCTTCACTTACCTGTCATAATGTATAGAACCGTTTCGAGTACATTATGGCAAGTAAGTGAAGCATTAAGAGTGTCTAGTTCAACTAAATCATACAATAATATCAATTATATGATTGGCTTCACTGTGCAAGTCCATTTTACATTTTAGTCATAAAAAATGTTGCTTGTAACCAAAGAAAAGTAAGCTTAAGTACTTTAATTATGTAATAAAGAAATTATTAAGTATATTAAATACCTATTTTCATTAATAATGAGTGATATTACTTTCTGTTTTCACTTTTAACAAGTGCCTATTTTATTATATTACTGCCTATTTATCTTTAAGAACGAAATTGTGAGAATCAATAAAATAATATAGCATGCAATAATTCACATTTACAGCCAACTAATGTATCGATCGGATACTAATGTATCCGTTAAGGCACGGAATCGTAAGCGGGAGATTTGGGTTCGAATCTCGCCAGGACCGTCCTCCCTGACTGAGGTTTTTTCCAGGTTTTCCTCAGTCCTCATAAATGGCAAATGCCGGGGAGGTACCCTAAACTTAGGCCTGGAACGATTCCTTTCTTAAAAATAAATCCTTTCCCAACATATCATTTCATCCCATGTGTCAACAGTGTCCATGGTGCCTCTGTAGCAAAAACAGGCGTTAAACACTATTCATTCATTGTGTCACATGTACAGGGTTATTCTAAATGCTTGTTGGGGGTTCGTGAACTTTTTTTTAGAAAACGTGAAAACCATACCATTTTTATTGTTGCAGTAACGGTTAGACAAACTGTCAGTTTTGCATCAACTGTAGTGACATCAGTTACCATAGTCCAGCGCCATTTTGGGACAAAATACGGGAAGGACCCTCCTTCCGACAACTCTGTTCGCAGATGGTACACACAATTTGTGGATACAGGTTGTTTGTGCAAAGGGAAAAGCGGTGGGCGTCCCGCTGTGTCAGAAGCGGATGTGAATCGGATTAGGGACGTTTATCTCCGTAATCCCAAGAAATCAACTAGCAGATGTAGCAGGGAACTGCGAGTTCCTCAAACCACAGTATGGCGTGTGTCACAAAGGCGCCTAAAGATAAAGCCATATCGCCTACAATTGCATCAAGCTCTAACAGCTAATGACAAAGTCCTATGTTTCAACTTTTGTATGACACTGCAGGAACGTTTTGAAGAAGATGATAGTTTTCTTGAAAGACTGGTTTTAGTGACGAAGCTACTTTTCATGCGAATGGAAAGTGAACAATCAAAACGTTCGCATTTGGGGTACAGCGAATCCTCATTGTTATGTGGAACATGTACGAGACTCCCCTAAGGTGAACGTGTTCTGTGCCATTTCAAATACGAAAGCCTATGGCCCGTTCTTCTTCAATGTACAGACAGTGACAGGGCTGACTTATCTGGACATGCTCACAGAATGGCTATTACCCCAGTTGAGTGACGAACAGGGACGATTACGTATTGCAACAGGATGGTGCACCACCTCATTTCCGCAGGGAGAACAGAGTATTTTTAGACCAAGAACTTCCACAACGATGGATGGGACACGGAACGGAAGGCAATCAGATGTTCTCACCCTTTCCACCACGTACACCAGATCTTACACCATGCAATTTCTTCCCGTGGGGGATATGTTAAAGATCAGGTATTTGTTCCTGTACTACCGGTGGATATTCAGGAACTGAACCAGCACATCCGAGCCACCTTCGAAACCATCACCGTTGCCATGTTGACTTGTATGTGGGAAGAGATGGACTATCGAGTAGATGTGTGTACAGTTACAAAAGGCGCACAAATAGAACATTTGTAATGTATGTAAAAAAAAAAAAAACGTTATGAGTTACAGTACACAATAAAACAAGATTCATATTCCTACATCAATTGCACTGTGAGTTATGAATTTTTATAACCCCGACAATCATTTAGAATAGCCTGTACATTTAACATCAATGAATGCAGATCAGTTGGCAAAAAAGGGTGCCGATACACCCTTCTTTGGCTCTGAATCCATGGTTGAAATCAGTACATACATGTACTGCTAATACTGCGGATAAAAATGGAGTAGGGCAAACACCAACTAAGGTGCCAAACCTATCCTGACAAAGGCAATGTATGAAATGGGTCCTAGGTCCCAGCAACAATCTTTCCACATCTGTTCTAAAATTGAACAGAAGAGGAATAAGGAAAATACTTGCATAAATTACTGAAGTGATCATCTTCAATAAATATCTATGAAGAGTGGGACTGTATAAAGATGAACCCATTTGCAGAATGTGTAAATAGGATGAGGAATCTGTTTCACATATCAATTGGAGTGCCCATTCCTGGTAAGAAAGACATTTACTCTTTCTAAAACAGGGAAGACCTGGGAACAGGCGACACTAACATTGGAACCAAAATACTGCAATTTGTTCAAAGAAACAATGAAGGCATCTTTTCCTATGGGTAGCACAATAATCCTTATGTCGTTACACTCCATTAAATCCTCCGTTATCTAAACTAATCTAATATCAATTTGTGTCCCTCACCTTTGGCACCACTATCATAGTTGCTTGTAACCAGGAATTGCAAATAACACTCTGCATAAATGGTATGGAAAGACATAAAATTAATAAATAGAAAACTAACCCCAAAATAGAATTATGGAATAGAAAAATATGCAGTGTAAGTTAAAAAATGTTTTATGCATTGAAATTAATCAGAATTATTATCTCTAATTTACAGTATAATGTTTAAAAAATATGACATTACAGCCTCTCTTGCTCTTGGTCCAGCATCTGGCAACATTTAGGTGTTAGTTTCAATTACCTTTATATTTCCACTACAATAATCTTCATGATTATTGTAATTGCTACCAAAAATGGTGGTATCTTTATCCCTTCTTAGTGGGTGAATGAAAGTCTCAAGGTATTGTGATATATTGATCATCATCATTCCATCAACTATAAACAAGATTCTTAAGTTAATCAGCATCCATACTATTTTAAAACATTTTAACATACATTTAGGGACTTGTTAAGTATATTTGAGTAGAATCTGCTCATCACAGATTTTGCACATAAATTTCATTCTTCAAACATGGTCTTAATCTAGAACATATTCCCAAATTGTGAATCACGAAGCCAGGATTCTTGAAATCTTGCAAAATGTTTCCTAATAGCAGATTTTCAGTGTTTTTATTAAGTAATATGACTATTACAATTAACCTGGAATATCAAACTGTGGTCACCTTGGAATAGACACACTTTTTTCAGTTCCGTGAAACTAGGCATGTATTTAGATATTTAGTGACAGGTAATAGATTCCTTAATCTGTTATAGCAAGAACAATTTTAATTATGGATTCAGGCAAAGGAAGGGAAAAATTGACAGGCAGGTACAAAGACAGCATGGCATTATGTCACTACATAAAATATTTCAATAATATCAAACAATTAAATTTTCAGTGTCTGCTTTAGAGTAAAAGGTGTGAAATATAACAAAAATTAAAATGTAACTGTAAAGATGGGAAATTGTGCTATTGCATTATTAATTTACCTATTTAATTTTCTAGTTTAATGTTTTAAATGTAAAACAATTATTTTAAATTGCATAATTGCAATATTTTAAGCATTGTGGTCTCATTTTTGGAGGGGAATCCTTAACTATAGCTACTTCAGACATATTTAAGACTTAAATACAAGTGGTATTAAAAAAGAATTATGATCATTTTTTTGTCATTTCTTTTTTACCTGTTCTCATAATTATGACAATCTCTTTCAAAGTAGTCCCCGTTAGATGCAATACACCTGTCCCAGCATTTCTGCGAGTCTTCAAAACATGCTGGAAACTATTTTTGACAGGTCCTTCAAAATCGCCTCTGCACCCTTAATCGCTTATTCTGATGGAAAATGCCTCCCATGAAGGCGTTTCTCCTTAATTTGAGGAAAAGAAAAAAGTCACATGGGGCAAAATCTGGACTATAGGGAGGGTGAGGGATATCGTCATATAGATTTTTGCAAGATATTCAACAACACATTTGGAATGTACGGCTGTTCATTGCCATAGTACAGCATCTAGTTTGTTGCACGGAAATATGACCTTTTGCGTGTGATATGGCCTTGTAGAGTTCAGCACAGTTCTGTACTATTGCCCAGTTACAATTGTGTATGTATGACATACTGGTAAACTGATCCTTGCATATCGAAAATTAAGCGGACTACAACTTTCCCAATAGAAGTAATCACTTTTGTGGTGTTGGTGGTGATTTCTGCTGTTTGCTCTCAGGATGGAAATAATGTAGCCAAGTTTCATCAGCAGTGATTACCTTTGGAAGAAACTCCATATCTTCACCATCTTCAACTGCACACAAACCTCCACCCTGAGGTCTTGGAACCCACATGCAAAAACAAGTATCATGTGCAAATTTTCAGTTACAACGTGTGGGTGACACCGAGTGAAAATTTCAGATTTTCTGAAAGTGTCTTTAATTTTATTCGACGATCCTGTCTCACTATGACAGCATGGTGTTAATATTTTCTTCCGTCAGAGAACAAACTGGAGTGTTGAGTCCACCTTCCTTTGAAATTGATTGACTTCCTTCTTTGCACATTTAAAACCATCTTGGAGCTATCATATTACATAGATTTCAGTTGAAGTTTTGTTGAGAAGAAAACTTTTCAGAATAGCATATTGTTCGTCGCATGTCAATTCCATTTTGCTGTAAGCGGAACTGACAGGTGGAAACCGGAAGTGACAACAATGCAACTAGTATCATGTTACATTGCGCATCAAGATAATAAAATATTGTAAAGTTAAATTTTAACGCGATAAATTAAACCTTTGAAAGTTCTACAATGATTCTTTGTTGAACAGTCCTCGTATTTTATATAGTATGTTCGAGAAATGCTATACCCCTGTACTTCTAGATTCTTATTAGCATATCACTTTATTATTTTAGTGTAATTATTAGTAACATTATTGGTTGTTATTGCTGGTATATTGTAACCTTAGCTTCACTCAATCGTCATTCTGTGAGTTGAAATTGCAGACACAAGTTCGTTTTCTGTGTTCTGTCGAAGAGAGGTAGTCACGACTATATGGATACGTGACCGTCCTCACACAAGAGAAACAATTTGCATTATACGAGACAAATTTAAGAAACGGTTTAATAAGCCTCCAGACACAAAAAGGACAATGCTTTCCCGGGAAAGAAAGGCGTTTATGGCAGGAAGTGTGAAAGACGATCGAGAAGTGGAAGAAAGAAGACGGGCCTGGAGACATGTGCTGAAGTTGAGTGGATCCCCCGTAAAATCCATTCGCAGACGGGCTGATGAGCTTGACATTCCAAGATGGACTCTTTTCGATTACATGAAGAAGGACCAAAGGTGAGGTATCGTCCGACCTCCAGCAATGAGCTGTCTGACGCAGATATGAACAAGCGTCTTGATATATTTCGGTGTTTTCTAGCAACATAACGTTATGTTCACAGACGAGTGTGTCATGTACCGCAGCACGCGAAAGAGTAATGTGATTTTTTGGTCTTAGGAAAACCTTACTTCACTTCCGAACTTGAATACAACCCACCACATGTTATGATGAGATTACAGCATCTCTTTGGACCGTAATTTTTATGGGATTGTGAATGCTGCATTATATACACGAGTGCTGACAACTTGCCTCAACCCCCAACTGAAGACAGAGACTAATTGAACACCTGTGGATACAGCAGGTCGGAGCTGCGGCACACTTAGTTCTTAATGTTCGTGATTTGTTAAACGACACATTCTCTGGACATGGGTCCCCAACATCTTTAGCACCACTCCCAAGGCCTCCACGAAGCCCTAACATGATGACACCCAATAACTCTCATTGTGGGGTATTATCAACATGAAGGTGCTGTCGCTACAGAACTAATGCTGCACTTGAACAAACAGGACAGGATGCCTTCGGTGCGATCGCAGGTGCAGTTTTGAAAAAGGTGTCACCAACAACTTGGAGAAGCATGGGGTTATGTGTCCAACATGACGGAGCACACACGGATCCCTTGGACAAACAGCCGTAAGCTCATTACTAAATTTATTCTTATTAAATTTATTAAATTAACTCATAGCGGTATACGGACTTCCCATAAAGGATTCGCTCAGATCTGATCTTTATGAAAGTGGGGTCAAAATGTTTAGGAACCACTAATTTAGAAATTAAACTTTTTTTTAATGATCCACTGCTTTCCTTGTTATTTTTGGGCTTAAGCTTGATTTTTCTCATGCATAGGCTGTTAAAGCATTTGCTCTTTCACTGTCTGCTTCCACCCCCCCCCCCCCAAGCTTTCAATAACCTTCTGCTGACTTTGCTTAGAACGAATAATCTGTTTTTTTAATTGTCTTTCTTTTAAGCCTACGTTTTCACTTTTAACTTAATTAGATCATTTTAGAAAAGGTTACAAATGCCATTAATATGTGATGCTTCCATGTGGGTTGGAAAAGAAGTATTGGCATAAACTGTATCTGAGAAATCATTTTTATTGCTAGCATACTGTTCCATTCCTTCCCTACATATTTTTCATCCATTGACATGCATCTGGAAGGTGCTGATACCAGTAGCAAAAGACAGGAGACGCGAAACGTCATCTCCATAAGCCACAATGACACGCCTAAATTCGGAAGTTAAGAAGGGATACAACTCGCGAAAGCATAAGAAAACAAATGCTTTCAGTGTGGAAGAGTGTTTGCTGGTTCACGAACGACCAACCACTGAGTAAACATTGGATGGCATCATGAATGACTTTGTAATTCGTTTTTGCAAACCATCATTGTCAAGACCAACTTTTCTGTAAAGAAAATTCTCACTTTTTTGAGGAAATTGAGAACAATGCGCTTCATGCTATGGTAGGGCTGGGATGATATCAAAACACCCGTTTATCCTATTTCTTTGATTACACAATTGTCTAAAAATAATCAACCAGTGGTTGCTTCCAGAATTTACGGCAAAAGCCCACATCTTTTGGCTTCAACAAGACGGCGCGTTAGCCCATTTCGTTTTGAACGTCCGCAGACTCTGTGCCCTCTTTCACTAAGCTCGTTATTTAGTAAAAATAGTCTTCATTCTAGAATTATTTATTTTACAAGTTTGTGTTTCTAGAACTTATGAGTGTAACCTACTGGTTACTAATGTGCCTTTCCTAACCAAAAAATTTGGAACGAAAGGTTTAATGCATACTAAAATTTTATCATTAACTTAAAAATTTGCACTATATATATACACACTCTATCCACTTCTCCTTTAATGATTTCTCTTAAGGAAATTTGAATGTGGTTAGTATGCGGTCCACTGCCATAATTAGAGTTACAGCCGGGCATACAACAAGAGCGACCCATGTGCAAAACACTTTCTATTGCACATTTCCTAATGTAATTTAACTAAATCAACATTAACTTAAAAAACGACAAAAATAACACGCTACTGTTGATTTACTTCCAACTATAAACCACTGCAATAAACCACGTAACTGCACCTAACCAAATAAACAGACCGTGCTTAATAGCAGCAACACCCCTGAACCTATGTACTATCGATATCGCATTGTGGTCTAAGGGTTGGAATCGGTCGGGATTGAATCCCATTCTATTCCCAATTTTTAGTATGACGAACTTAGTTCTTGAATCCCCATTTACATGCACATTTTCAATTCGGAAAGCGTATTCAAATCGATTTTAATCCAACATGTAAACGTGATTAAGGAATTAATCTTTTTTCTATAATATATAATTACAGAATTAATAAAAAATTAATAAGTTAATATTAACTACCAAATAAATTAGTTGAATTTAATCGTTAACTACAAACCTGCAATGAAATATATGGCAACGCTAAGTTTCTGAAATGTCCTTAAACTTTTTAATGTTCATACAAATAGTGAATTTGTTGTATACCTCTGGATAAGTATGGTGAGATTTTTCTCGATATCAAGACAATTTAGCTTGGACTAAAATATTTTGCGGTAAAGCCATCTTCACCAACAATAATAATTGATAAAGGAACTAAATAATCTTCATCGATGTAATGACGTCATAAGTGTAATTAAAGAAGGCATTGACGCCAGAGTAATTTGAAAATCGACGTTAATATTAATTTTATTTTATTAATATCATTTTATAAATATTGATATTAATATTTATATTTTCATATGAAACTTTTTATAATGTTATTCAGTTATTGCATTCGTAAAAATTCCAAACTTGTTTCTTAAACATTTATTTATGCCATAAATTTTAATGTTATAATATAATATACTACTGGCTTTAGAAATACACTGATGGCCATTAGAACTGCAACGTTCGTAAGAAATAGCGTTAAACCTACACTTACTTTCTCAGAAGGAACATATATAACTAGTAGAAAAGTCAGAACGACAATAAATAACCTAAAAGTTGTGAGAAACTTTGCATACGCTTTTTTTTAACAAGCCGTTCCTCTTTTTTTTTAATCACGCGCTTCCAATGAGAATTGTGGAGGACACAAAGAGGTTTTTCTGCCGCCCAGACAAATTTATTAACGTACGAAGTAATTTCGAGACCTAATTTCGCTTGGAATTCGGCTTCAGAAGCACGTGACGCTCTCGCTGCAAATGACAGAGCGAGAGGGTAAGTTAATATCGGTGTCTGAAGCACTTGCAGGAGGCTGGTGTAACGTTAATGCACTTGTAAGAAAACCGCAAGCAACACTTCGCGTATGACACTTGAACCTCTACGAGTTAGTCATAAGGGAACTTCTGTTCTTAAGAGTACTGAAGTACTTATACCTTAATGAGCTGAACATGTACGCATTGTGATGCGGCTCTGTAGCGTTCAGCGTACCCAGAAAGTTTTGTGTGACAAGCACAAATCGCAATTTACAATATGAAGAAAAAGGAATGTGGTTATGAAAGAAAGTGATTGATATGATGTCAAACTAAATCTTTTATATCTCATGATGGTCTAATTGAACTAATTTTATATAATAGTTAGTTAGTTTTAATATTTGTAATAGAACATAATAATAATAATAATAATAATATAATATCGTGATTTTGCAAGTATCTGTATAATCACATACAAATCCATATCTTATTCAATTGAAACAGTAGGATACAATAAATGACATTCAAATTTTATGGATACGAGTAAACTGTTTACAATTATACGTAAGATATATATGCATTACACGATTACACACTCATAAGTCTTGTAGAGGGAACCAAGTAGGTAACATTGAATAGGAATGTGTCGTTTCCCAGCTTAAGTCGGTCTATGGTAAGTATATTTGCCTGGAATATCCACATCGCGGATTCTGTCCCAGCCAGGGTCGATGGATTTAAGCTGACACTTGGAAAACTTTTTGAATGCCCCTTGAAATGCAAAATCGTATATGTCAAAATTTTGGAGAATCGTGCCCCATATATACATTTTCCAGAGTTGCTTTATTTCCTTGTTGGAGCCCATTTTATACGCTCGTACCACATAACAGAATATTAATAAACAGAACTGTGAGAAACAGAAAATCCTATGAAAACGTCTTCTGTTATCACGAATACATCAATCAACCCCCGTCGCAATGGGCTCCCTGATGCGCTGATGTATAGGGATCCTTGCAGAATACAAGCACGAAGACTCTCTACACCTTCGACTAATACATAGATCATACGAGTATCTGTTAAATCTGCATTTGAACATCTCATTTTATTGTACCTGGAACGAGATCCGTAAACACACACAACTGATACTACATGCTCGGTGCTACGTCAAGCATGAAGTGAGTAGCATAACAAGCTGACCTTGGTACAAAACGACCACAGCAACGGTGAACCTAGGAACTAAGAGTAGGTACAACACCCTCACCTCATTTAGCAAGAGGTAAAAGTGAATGTTTACCTACTGTACGTATTAAGCAACTGTTCTGTTGTGGAGTTGTTGCACACGACAGCTATGCTGGCATTCCTTGCACATCACACCGTGTAAGCGGAGTTGTGGACAAAGGGCTCCAACAAGGAAATTAACTATTTTCGGACCCATGTTCATATAACATATTTGCACCCTCTATATTCAAAGAATGTTTCCCCAAAGTTTTGACATGCATTTTTGTTAAATTCTATATAGATGCATGTAGGTTTAAATGGTCCATTAATTTTGCACTGCAGTTAATGTGCTTAAAATTATTTTTGTGCATGTTACACAAATGAAAAGTTTTCCCTTTGTATACACGTTGTTGCTGTTATAATTATAATAATCATTAATGTTGTTATTTCATTACTGCACTGCAGTAAACGGTAATAAGCAGTAGTTGATTAACCACTTTCGTTTACATATGAGAAATGTTGTTTGTGAACAATTTCAGATTCTTAAAAACATAAAAATATTTTCTAATGATATATAATGTCATCTTGTAAACATAATACTGCGTATAATTTTCATGTTTGCTATTTGCAGTAGTTGGGCAACAACCGCCGTCTTTTTTTTTTTTTTTTTTTCCCTCCCCTGCAATGTAGTCTGGAGCAAAATTGGTCTTGATGTCGTCCATCTTCCAGATGTCCTCCAGAAAATCAGGATCAAATCTAAGATCATCAGGGCTGCCACGTCAAGCTTTTCAGCAGATGGATGTTTGAAACCTTTCAGATACTGCCACGAGTGACCGAGATCGTTAAGGCACAGACTCGTGAGTTTGTGTTTCGATTCCTGGCACGTTCGTGCTCCCTGATTTTTTTTTTTTTTTTTTTTTTTTTTTTTCAGATTTTCCTCAGTCCTCAAATGGCAAATGCCTAAATCTGAAACGTTTCCTTCCTTAAAAAAATATATACCTTCCCAATTTATTATTTCATCCTATGCATCATGAGCGTCCACCGCCTATGATGCCTCGGCAGTTAAAAGGGCGTTAAATACTGTTTAAAAAAAAAACTATCAGATACAAGCTCCTCGTCCGCATTTTCCACTTGCAGCTCTTCACCATAATCACACACTTAATCAAGAAGGAGATTAGACCATGGCAAAGGCATTCTGGAACCCTTGCATTTCACGTGCAGCTTTTGTTATTTCAGCCTCAGGGAGAAGAAACTCAAGGAGCATGAACCTGGAATACAAACGAAGGTGCGGGACGGAAGATAATGGGAAAAGAAGGAAATGCTGGATGTGAACGCCTCATTTCACGGCGGTTGGGCACGCATTTGGGCAGAAAGGCAGGCGCTCTTTGCGTAAATGTCATTTGCTTGTACATACATTCGTTTTACTGTACGCAATTTTAAATTAAGGATTTACGCGTTAACTAGATTTGAAGACGACGGAACGATAATGATCTATTAATAATAAGCATTGACGGTCTATACTACAAAACATTGGGTTTTAATTTGGTCTTATGCAGCAAGTACAAATAATCCATCGCACAGAGCAGCGTAAACTAAGCGAATTCCTTACATTACAAAAGAATATAAAGTCCATATATCACCTTGTTAATTAATGAAATAAGTTATGGCATTGCTGTGTGATATTAGGGGAACAAAATTAGAATTCTTGTAACCTGTATGACAAAAGAGAAACCACATTTTTAAAGGTAATCTTTGAGAATAGATACTCCCATGATGGATTAGGGTTTATTTGGGTTTGTGAAAGTGAAACTGCTGGAGTCAACGAGAGTCTATCTTCATGACAGGAAGTTCAAAACAGGCGGGAAATGTTCGGAATAGCCGCGAAATGAACTATTTGTGGTGTGGATCTGGAAAATGCAGAAATTCATACACGAGGCGTAGAAAACATGTAAATGAGGGCTATGCGTAAGACTAGGAGGAAGTACGGGACCTCACACGCACTCTTTACGTCCTATCTTCACAAATTCCTATGCAGAAATTCATTTAAACATACGAATCTATTACCGTAATTTATAACGTGCATTTTCAGTATCTACAATGTTGACCAATTCTGTCACGACAAAGCATATTCTAAATTCCCTTTTGGTTAGAAAAAATTCAAAAAAATGACTGCCCCTGCATCAACAACTTGCGACTGGGCCTTTCACTTTTTTATCGCAATCGCGGCAGGGATCGTTTAGGAGCCACCAAATCCTACTGGTCTGATATTGGCAGTTAAGTTCACGCACCTTTAAAGCTTCTGTGCTTTTACAGCTGTTTACATGTGTTAGTGATTATCATGGTTTTGTGTATTATAATGATCATGTGTGATTGCGCTCGATATATCTGCTACGTCACTTCCGCTGTATAATGAAAAAAAGTTGTTTTGACTCCGGTGATCTTCCATGTGCGATCTACACACCCTCTAGTGTTAATTCTTGTAAATATAAAACAAATGAATGGAGTATCCTATTCTCAAAAATTACATTTTTAACATTATTGTTATTATTGAGATTAAACCACGAAATTAATGGTGTACTATTAATTAAATGAATTATATAAGTACTAAGAGAAATAGTTACACTGTGTAGGTAATTTGAAATATTTTTAAATGTAACCTTGTTTACCAACCGAGTCCTTGTATTATCTTCACTTTCCTTAAATTGAGAGAAATAACAAAGTTTCGAGTAACATTGTGTATTTAAGAAAATATTCACATGTTTTAATAAAACAAAAACATGTACCATTTAAAAACAAACGCAGTAAGCAAATATACGCAATCAACAATATACAATTGAAAGTTCTCTCGATTTTCATTGGCTTTGAAATTCAATGTAAATGTTTTTGTAGTAAAAACATATAGCGTAAACATTTTCTGAAGGTAATTACAGAGCGCTCTCACATACAAATATAATTCTCAAAAACATATTAGATTAATGTTTCAAACTTGCTATCTTCATGGCGATCCTTTTGTTAGATATAAAACACACGCATCGCTATAAATACAGTTTATATGATGAATTAATTTGTTCTTTTATTTTAAAAGAATATAGAACAAATTAAAAGCAAGAGTGTTTTTTAAATTACAGTTTTCAAGTATACCCCTACTCCTCCTATAGGTCCGATTTCCATAATTTTTAGATACTATTTTTCTTATTTTATTTAAATGATATATGCCGAATTTTGTTGTGAAGAACCAGGCAAGAGATATTTTTAAATGTTAGGTTTCAGATAAACCCTTACTCCTAATGGCCTGATTTACCTGATTTTCAGGAACTATTTCTCTTGTTTTATTTAGATGGTATGTACGGAGTTTTGTTGCATTAAAGCAAATATTGTTGTCGAGTAATGTTTAAATTTGGGGTTTCAGATATACTCCCCTCCCTAATGGTCCAATTTCCTGATTTTCAAAAAAAAATATTTCATTTATGAAATATATCGAGTTCCATTGAGAAAAAAACGAAAAATAACCCCGCTAGAAGGATTTAAAAATGTGTTTAAATTTTCGCTTTAGATTAATCCCCACCCCCAATGGTACAATTTTGCTGGTTAACAAAATCGTCGAATGGTTTGTTAATTGATGGCTATGTGCCGAGTTTCATTTGAGAAAAATCGAAAACTGCGATCGCTAGAGCGTTAAAAGATACACGCACACACATTTATTTAATTGTCATTTTCGGTGTCCAGTAGGTAGAATCGATGGAGATTTGAAGAAATGTTTTAAAAATCATTTCATTGGTACAACCGCATTAGCTACATTCCTTCGGATTATGCATCCCAGCCACCATCTGCCGATGAAACGACCAAACCCGGAGTTATCGACCCATAATTTCCCCGCTGCAAGTTATTAAACCAAAACAAAGAATATTTAGTAATGACACTTATGTGTAAACAGAATCTTTTAGAGCTGCATGTATATAATTTGTAGAGAAATGTCCTAGGTTTAGGGACACAGTACCGATAAACATAGCATTCCTACCGAAGACATCACATATACTACGAGTAGTAAAAGGAAACTTAATGTTGGAGTAACGTTAAAAGAAAAGGGGCCTCTTAATAAAAACTGAGAATTCTTTTTTACTTACGAACTACACTACAAAAGGTAAAGAATGAATTGTCTTTTTCGAAGTGGTTTCCATTAGTTGTATGCATTTGGCCCAGCGCGTTTGCTAGTTCTGGAAGACGTGCTGGAAACAGTTTTTAATATCGTCTTCAGAACCACCACCGCCTTCTCCACGGCAGTCGATGAACCAAAAAACGCTGGTCCCACAACTCGCTTTTGAGATGAGGTTACACAAAAAAGACACATGAGCTAGATCTGGGGCGCGGCACACGTGCGATGTGAGGGCGTGCTATGTCATGATGAAAGCAGAACCAGTTGGATGCAGCTCCAACGCTCAAAATAGTCCTAAAGTACTCTGCATTAACTGTTGTTTGCGGAGGGACTTCATGTTGATAATCAATTCAACTACAGTCGAAGAACGAAACCACCATAACCTTTCCTGCCGACAAAACAACCTTTGCCCTCTTTGGTGTCGGAGAACCAGGTGATTTCCAGACCGAGTTCGCCAGTTTGCTTTCGGGGTCGTAATGGTGAACCTAGGTCTCTTCACCTGTAAAAATGGAATTCAGTCACCTCGCCATGATCCCCTACCATAAGCTGAAGCTACCCATACACGTCTACTTACATCAATTTCTGTTCAGGTGTCGGCAATCTAGGTGCCCATCTGGCATAAACGCATTTCACGTGTAAGCGATCATGCAGAATGATGAACGCACTGCCATGGGAAATCTGTAATATGTCTGCCGGTCTATCCATTGTATTTCCGAACAATGACAGCGGCTGTGTTAATCACGGTCTCGTTCACTGCAGAGGTTGGAGCACCTGGAACTCCCTGCTTTGTTATTGAATTACGGACTTCCTTAAACTCTTTGAACCCCCAAAGTGCGGTCGATTATGGTAGAACATCATCGTCATCTGCTTGCGTAACATCGCATACGCTTTCATATTAGATTTCTGCAGACGGGAGCAAAATTCCAGAGCAGCGTACTGCTCGTTTAGAAGCAAACAGGTATTCGCTATTGCTGTACTAAGACATGCGCGCTTCTATTTTTTTTTTTTTTTTTTTTTTTCCCATCAAACAGAAAAATCTTTCTTCTCATGAAAATTGTTTCATCACCGTATCTCCACTGTGCGATGAGGAAAGAAAAAAAAATAATTCTCAGTCTTTATTGCTTAGCTCTCGTAAATATTATATATCTCAGAAAATAGACATTTTAAAAACCTAGTCCTAAAAAATTACTTGCTGTTTGAAATCTAACAGATTGGAATAGTACAACATTTACAACCGCTAGTGATCTCTTACTGTTAAACAGTAAATGTTAATATATATATATATATATATATATATATATATATAAATAAAAAACCTCGCTTTCGCAAGTTTCGTAATTTTGTGCGTGTAATCAGGTATAATATTATTTGTTGTATACCTGAATTATAATAGATTATTAATAAATAAAATTAATATAAATGACCTTTTTTACAATATCCCAACTTTATTCCCAGAAAAATTATTCAAACTGTAACATTCACTGTTTAACAGTTAATAAATTAAGTATGGAATGTTAAAAATATTGTAGTTATTAGCGTTTTTAATACAGTACGATTAGTGATGTTTTTCATCGCGGCGCGGGGTTTTTCCTCAGAGCCGCTCCGTGGAGGGGCTATCGAGCCTGCTTGCTTACTTGTTGACCTGGGTGACTGCCGCAGTGGTAGCGCAGCTGTTCCCGGGTGTGTGTTGTGTTATTCGTTTCTTAATTCGGTAATATACATAAAGTGTATTTGTAACGGCGCAGCGTATTCGTTTCTTAATTCGGTAATATACATAAAGTGTATTTATAACGGTGCAGCGTGTCTTTATGTATGATTCATATGTATTAACTCAGTGATGAAAGAATCATAGGATCATTTTTTTTGCGTACAGTTGATTCTGTTACTTATGTGAATACAATACTAACCCCTTTTTTCAGAGAACTAACCGACAGGGAGCGTGATCATTCATTTTTTTTCAACAGTTTTTGCCACTGCCCACACTGCAAATCATTCTATGACAGCAATTCACAATATGTTTCCATAAGACAGAGCTATTTGTTGGATTTGTGGCCCCCTCGGTCCCCCGATTTAACAGCCTGCGATTAATATCTCTGGGGTAAATTAAAAGTGTCGTGTACAAGACGAACACGCATACTATCCAAGAAATCAAAAATAATATCCGTAAGGAAATTGTGCGGATCTCTCAAAATGAACTACAGCTAGTGATGAATAACTTCCTAAAGAGATGCCAAGCAAGTGGGGAGAATGAAGGTGGGCAGATCAACACATCATTTGATAATCTGGTAGACAATGAACCATTTGAATTGCTTTATATATCATTGGGTGGATGGTTTGTTTTGTTGTTTTACTTCCCGCCAATTACCGAGACCCGGCTGGCCGGCTCAAATAATACAATAAATTTAAACTAAATATAACTAAAACAACGACGTGTACATTTTATTTTTTACATATAGGCAAAACACTCCGGGGAAAACAAAACTAATCGCACTGTACTCATATCATCTCCCCCCCCCCCTCCCCCGGGCCCCATACAACAATGATATATGAATTTCAAATTACATTAAAGAATTTCTAATGACCTGTATGTAAATGCCAATGGAGATTATTTCGTTTGTGTATTGTTATTGTTGTTAACGAAGATGAATTTACCGCAAGAAATATTATTCATAGCTCAAAAGCCTTAGTTGCCATTATACCAAGAGAATCTTATGAGTGATGACACTTATGGAAAAGGACAGATTCATTAACTGAATGAGGGCTAAAACTGTTAAAGATTTTAGGAATTTTAATGTTATCATATATTTTATAACAGGTTGGTATTATCAGATTCTACAGTTGGTTTGGTATATATTATTAACTTATTAAATTTTTATTAATTATGTATTGTGCAATAAAGATGAATGCCCGATTCTGTTTTAATTAATACGTACGAGAACTGTTCAATTAAAATGATCTTAATTTTTTATGCGCATCATTTCTCGTTCTAAAATTTACCTTACAATATTTTGTTAGCTTAATGCGTAATTTACACGTGGCACTAGTTTCATTATTGTCACTTCCGGTTCCCGCCTGTGAGAGTTGTACAAGTTAGACATTTTCTGTTCCGCCTACAGCAAAATGGAACTGACACGTGACAAACAATATGCTGCTCTGAAATTTTGCTTTCGTCTCAACAAATCTTCAGCTGAGGCCCATGGAGAGTTTGTTCTTCTCTATAGGAGCTCAAAGATGGTTTAAAATGTTTAAAGAGGGTAGCAATCAATTTCAAAGGAAGGTGGGAATTGTGCTTAAGTTTGTGCTCTAATGGAAAAACGCTGTCTTTGTAAGAGAGGATCCTTGAAAAACATTAACAACACTTTCAGAAACTGCGGCCGCTAGGACACACACATATGTGCATGTATTATTTTTATTCAAATCCCCATCGATCATACTTACAAGGCACCAAAAATGATTATGGGGAAAAATAAGGGAAAAAAAAAAAGATGTGTATGTGTGAATGTGCGTGTGTGTTAAAGCTCTAGGGGCCGCAACAATTGTTTGCAACGAAATTCGCCATATTTCATTGAAATAAAATAAGAAAAATATTTTCTGAAAATCACCGAAATCAGACTATTATGATGGGGGTTTATACGAAAGTCAAGCTTTTTAAAAAAACTATTTGCATTTTTGCAATGAAACTCGCTACATACCATTTAAATAAAATAAGAAAAACAGTTTTTGAAAATAAACGAAATTGGGCCGTTAGGAGTGGGCATATACCTAAAACCGAATTTTTGAAATCGCCGAGGGCGTCGATTTAGGTAGCTCGGGGGGAGATGTAGCATACGGGGGTATTGTTATTGTTAATATTAACAACTGAGCATATTCGCCAAGCGATAAACTCGGTGTCACGTGTAAGAGTGTGGGAGGAATAGTCTGCGCATGAGCATGGACGAATAATCGCACTTACCCATAACGGCAGCGGTAAATGCGAATTCTAGGGAATGCTGGAGCGATGTACAAATCTTAAGCGGTAGTGTTATGTGCTCCATCAACCTTGATAGTGTAAAGTGTACAATAAATGCAGGCGGAGAGAACACAGAAAAACAAGCAATCTTACATCTAAAATGTTAATCACATTCCGTTTTAGTTGTTATACAGCTAAATATAATTGAAAAGTTAAGCTAACAATATAACACGCAAATAATATAATAATGACACAGGAAAAGCATATACTTAAAAACTGAAAGTTATGTTTTTATTAAATACATGTCGCATATCTTCATTTCGCGATACAATATCTGCTCTAGTTCCTTGTACGTAATAACCTTCACTATTTCAACTTGCTGAAGAATTAATTCGCTCTAGTTTACGCAGCTCCTGTGTCTTCTGATAATATTTTAACATTGAATAACTAACAGCATTACTCAGCACCGCTGGCTCAGTATTTACACCACTGTAATCTTGAGAGAGAGAGAAAAAAAATTAATTTAGCTTTTTATGCTAAGTTTTATTAAATGAAATGATTGAGAGCATGGCGGCAGCTGTTTCTCCGACAGCTTACCAGCACCCATCTCTGAGGCGCGCTACAAAAGACGACGAGGCAAGTTATCCATCATCCTTTTGTGCCCTTCCTCCGCATGTGACTGTGGTGGTTAAAAGGCTTTCATATTTAATTATCTTCCATTCCCCAATGGATGTAATTAGTCCTTCTCATCAAGCTTCTTACTCCGAGATTAGAAACTTCTGAGAGACATGTCACGCTTAATGTTGAAATGAGTAACATCAGAACTGCTGCAAAAAGCGCGTATTTGCTCTCTCTGGGATGAGAGCCTCGGGGTAGTAGAATCTGCGATAGGTCAAGTCCCTTGGCTCCCGATCTCATAGCTTTGTAAAATTTGTGTAATTGTTCAATGACAGGTGAAATATATGAAGTCAAGTTTGAACAAGTAGATGCACTTCAGGTATGGTATAGAATTTAACGTTTTATGTTATTTCTTCTAAAGTGTACAACATAAAAGGATAATTATATCTCATGTTAAAAGTATAAAAATGACTTTCACACTCACATAAAATTTCCTTAAAATGTAAATATGAGGATCATACTCAAAGTAGCGAGCAACAATTTTTAAACCTCTTAATATTTATTTTTTAGATAAACCAAATACATCACCATAATCTACAGACTTTTCTCTCACTTTTCAACATTCTCTCCATTTCTTTACACATATTTGCCCCATCGTTCTGCAAGTTTGAAAATACCCATACGATAGAACTTCGTTCCAGCTGCACGAAGACACTGACGCTCTGCTTTCCGAATATCCTCCACCGTCTCGTAGTGTTGGTCTCGCATTTCTTCCTTAACAGAACCAAAAAGATGGCAGTCGGAGGGTGTCAAGTCGGGACTGTAGGGATAATGTGCAAGAGTTTCTCATCCAAATGTTTTGATTTTCTCCATTGTGACAAGGAGCTTCCAAAGTGTCTGGATATAGCGGGCAGCATTTATGGTTTGTCCAGGTTCAAGAAAATCAACCAGAATGCAACCCTGTAGACGCTACCCACAACCTTCATAGCAGGTCGCATTGTCTTCGCTTTCTTCTTCGATGGTGAATCCAAATGGTGCCATTCCATACTCAGGCGTTTTGTTTCAGGCTCGTAATGATGGAACCAGCTCTTTCATCACCTGTCACAATACTCGTCAAAAAATCAGCACCTTCATTTTGAAATATCTTAAGATGGTTATTCTCTGAAGTTTGTGGTCTTCGGTCAATAAACGTGGGACCCATAGGCACAAACTTTTCGATACCCTAATATTTTTATCATTTCTTGCCCTGCACTGTGTCCTACTGCAAGTTTTGCAGCGATTTCATCTACAGTATGCGCCTGTCTTCTCTAATGAGCTCATCAACTCTTTCCTTGTTGTAGTTCGCGGGCGACCGCTACGAGGTTCATCTTGGGTACTCGTTTTCCATCTTTGAAATGTTTCACCCATCTCCTAACGCTGCTAGCACCCATGCAGACATCTCCATAGGCACGTTGAAGTCAGAGGTGAATTTCAGCAGCAGATTTTCCCTCTTTAACAAGGAATTCAATGACAATACGCTGTCGAAAGAAACATTCATGTCCGCCATTTTGGAAATACTGCCCTTGGTTACGTGATAGAAGCTAATGACGTCACAATATGACAACATGTAGTGTAAAGTCTGTAGATTATAATCCTGCACCTTTTTGTTACATTGTTGGAATTTGAATTTTAACAATAAGTTGCTCACGGCTTTCAGGAGACCCTCGTAATCATAGTAGAAATAATGAACCTGATATTTTTAGGAGAGCTGTTCCATAAAGAATTATCATCCTTTTTTTAAAGGCATAATTTCCCTTAACTTACAATATTTTGTTATCTTAACACGCAATGTACACGTGGTACTAGTTTCATTGTTGTCACTTCTGGTTTCCGGCAGTGAGAGGTGTGCAAGTTGAGACATGTTCAATTTCGCCTAAATGACGTACGACGAACAATATGTTGCTCTGAAATTCTGTTTTTATTTCAACAAATCTTCAGTTGAAGTGTATGTAATGTTACAAAGGCCTATGGAGAGAGTTTTGTTCCCTTTAGCCAGTTCGAACATGGTTTAAAATGTTTAAAAATCTGATATTTAGCTTTTCATGTTGGGTATCACAATTAAAACAGTTAAAGTCCTCCCGTATGTTTTGCCGTGATCCATGGTTTAATGTACTACCGGCATTCCAATCCCATGGTAACCTAACCTCTGGAACAAAGTGCCGTATATTCAAAGATTGTCGAAATACATTGTTATAATATCCCATCTGCAACAGAGGATTTGGAGATCTGTGCAGTTAATTACAATGCGTTTGGATGGCAGATTGGTATTTCCAGGCTTTCTTATATTGGGTTCAGTTCCAGGAAATTATCATTTTAACTTTGTAAAGATATCACTTTGTATCAACATGGCGACATCTTATTTCTTAGACTTCCACGGCTGGTGTTGTTAAAACAGTTAAAATCTTCCGAACTGCGGGGCATTACTTAAATGAATGCCATGGCAGACACTTTAATAAAGCAAAGGGGGTTGCAAAAACACAAATCTAGCCAGAAGGGAGGCATTGGAAATACATCATCCAAACAATTTTAACATAGATGAACGATATCACCTAAGTAGCACATGGAAACAGTTCTTAAAAACAAATAACTACGCTCTACCCTCCCTCCTCTCCTCTTCCACTATTTACACAATATTGATCGACCTTCCAAAATCGGACAGAGACGGATCAATACTGTCGTCAGTTGTTGTTCATCGTTCACTGATGATGCCAACCGCAGAAGTTAGTGAAAGCTAAGGTAGCATATTAAATCTTGGATCACCACAAAACAGCCCAGAAATTGTTGACCGTTTAAAAATGCACCCTTGGCTTGCGATCTCATGTTTTTGTAAAATGTGTAATTGTTCATTGAGCGGTAAAACTTATTACTGCAATTTATTATCAAGTTTCAATAACTGAAATACAGGCATGATATAAACTTTAACGTTTTATTTTATTTATTATATAGTATGAGACATAAAGGAATACTTTTTATTTCATATTAAAAGTATATGAATGACTTTCAAACTCACAAAATGTAAATACATCATAATACAAATAATCATCGTCAAAAGATGTATTTAGGACAGTTGTTCAATATAACCTTTTTCCATAAAGGTTTATCTTAACTTTACATTTGCTTATGGAGCTACTTGAAAATTAAATTGTACTTTGACAGGCCACAATCCATCATTCAGTTAAAATAAACATAACTAGAGAATTTAGGAATATTGATCATGTTTTATTGCAGCGAGTTATGCTAAACTTTCTGAGCCAATTACAAGAATATGTTCGTTGTCATGGAGGCCACTTAAAAATGTGATTTTTTTTAAAAAAAATAACTTTAGATTAATAAATTGCAATGTACTATTTGCTCTTTGAAAAAAATATTTTTATTAAATTATATACGAATGTCCCTAAAGAAGGTTCTAAAAACCGTCATATTCCATTGGGTCTTTCTGTACAAATACAAATCTTTTTTTAAAAAAATGCTATCACAATGCAAATTTTGTAAATAGTGTACTCAACTTTTACACATTGTACCGTACATACTAAAAGCGAGAAAGCCAAATTAATTGAGATAGTATTACCTAACAATGTACAGAAAATGCACACCAAATATAAATATAAATGTTAATATAAATATTTCTCCAATCTGAGATGTGAAGGTCAAATTTGTGTCTTGAGTGCGGTGGATCTTCATGGAATTACTAAATTATAAGTTAAACCCGGATAAAGATGAAATGCCTTTTTTATTGGTAGCCACCAGAAAATTAATTATAAATGACATTCTGAACTATTGTGTTATTCCTGGTATTCTGCCTATTTCTGACATTTTTGTAATAGTTTTGTTAATTTTTCAAGTTTTCTGTTATTGTACGGAGAGATCTAACGAGTTATAAATAGCTTGCGCTGTTTCTTCACTGAGCGTGTGCACACATGTTTTCAACTAGGTTACGCGCTTCTGGCTGTCAGTGTGGATATGATAGTGGTTCAGTTGAGTTCAGTTATTATGAGAGGTGTGTTTTGTTCTGTATTTAATTGTGAAGTGAATTATGGCTGAGTATAGGTTTTCTACTGCCCGACTTGTATTTATTTATGATTCATTTGTGTATTAGCTCAGTCGGTTCAAAGACAATTTGAAGAAACATTCCCGGATGCAAAAGTCAGAACCATACTCCTTATAATCAGAGCCCGGGCGTTCAGGAATTTATTGTGGTTAAAATAGGCAGGCGAAAAGGAACTTAAAATATTGAAAGTAGGCAGCAGTACAATTAAAATAACCACTTATTAAAAGCGAAAACATAAAGTAATATCACTTATTATTAATTAAAATAGGTATTTAAGATACTTCATAATTTCTTTATCACATAATTAAAGTATTTAAGCTTATTTTTCTTGGTTACAAACAACAACAAAATGTTTTTCAAGGTATCAACTGTCATAGTCAGCCGCTTGTCAGAGAGAACAATTTTTTATCATGGAAAAAGAACGTTCTACTTCCACTGAAGTGATTGCTGCATATTTAAAACAAGCTATTTCGGAAGGACTCACACCAGTTACAACAGAACATTCACCTTTCATGGAAATGTTGATCAAGACAAAGTAAAGCAGACGGAATAGTCCTGGCGAATGAGCAAAAGATGCGCAGTGGTTTCTGACCGAGTTAGTGTCTCTCTTACTTCCGTACTGAACACATTGTAGGGACGGTATATTGCACAGCTGCACCACTCTCAACTTTCTCGCTTACAATTGTTTGTTACATTTATGTGGCTAAGAAGTTACTCCCACCACAAATTTCCTAGAATTCTATCGGCCATATCGAAACAAGGTCATTCGCCTGAACTATTCAAAACTAAAGTACTCCTTTCTATTTCCTGGTATTCGTATGCCCGAGGTAACCGAGCATTCCTTTCACTAATGAAGGTTCTATTATTTAAAGAGTTTAAGTGAACGGGTTAAGGAGAAAGTTTTTTGATTGCTTCAAAAGAAATAAAAGTATAACAAGATTCTCAATAGATATTTTTGTGAGGAGATCACGCCATTAAATTTGTGTAACTTTTTTCTCTTTTATATATTAAAATTCTTTGTGTGCTTTTTAAAATGCGTAAATAATGCAGATAAAACATATAACGATCCAAAAAGGGCAAATAAAAAAACTGGCCCTACCAACCCAAAATTACGGAAACCTGTTTATTTCTATCTGACTGTTAAATATATCCACCCAGATAGAAAAAAACAGTTTGCCTAACTTCCGGGCTCTATTTATAATATATTTCAGACCCCGTGTAATGTTCAGTCAACAGTTCTTACCGAAGTGACATCGGTGATCTTTTCGAGAATTCCCCCAAAAATCACTTCGATATCTTAAACAGCAAACAGGCACATATTACGATTCCAAAGAGCTGCTAATCTGTTAAAATTAAAACACTTCAAAATAACTGCTGCATACAAGAATGCAATTTTGTCCCCTTGTTTTAGAGAATTAACCGACAGGGATTGTGATTTCGATTTTTTTTTTCAATAAAACTGTGTCACAGCTCACAAAGCGAATATTTCGATATGAAAGATTAATAGTATTTTAGAATGACAAAGCTATTAGTAAGAATTTATGGGCCCCTTAAGTTCCCGATCTAATCTCTAGAGAATTTTATCTCTGGGGTAAATTAAAAAATGTCATATACCAGACAAACCCCCATATTCTGGAAGAATTGAAACGTGAACTACAGCGATGATGGATAGCTTTTCAAAGAGGTGCAAAAATGCATGGACAACAATGGTTGATTGTTGATTTGTTTTATTTACGTACGCTCTTTAACAACTCAGGTCATCAGCGTTCTATTCAATTCAGGTCTTGAAACGGTCGATAAATTTTGCTCAGAGGCCTCAGAGGCCTAGGCTTGAGGTTCGTTTATGTGCCGTAAATGTAGGACAAGGGACCCACGGCTTTACTTCCCTTCCGAAGGAAGTCATATTTAGGATTTTTACGCTCCGATCGATCCTGGCCGGAATGGAACCGGCGATCTTGCGTTTACGAGGCAAGTATGGTTACCACTACACCACCAGGACCGACGAACAACGATGGTGGAGTTCAACCCCTTCTTTCATAAAGTTGATAAAACTTTTAAAATAGTTAAAGGCTGTGTCAGTGCCACAGACGGTAGCACTTGCTGCTGGCTGTCATGTATAACCAGAACACGGAAAATGTGTCATAGTTCATGGCATGATCGACGACAGTAACAAGCATTAGTTTGTTCCAACGCTGCTGTTTTATAAACGAAATGCTCTGAGCTCATCCTATCGTTTTTCACAAGCACCCGAAATCCAGCAGCGTAAAGTTCTTTGGGCTGTTGTCGGAACCAGGCGGTGACTTTCCTTTCTACAGCATCATCGCCGGGAAAATGTTCACCCGAAGTAAGGGTTTAAGAAGACCGAACAAATGGAAGTCGCTCGGAGCAAGGTCAGGGCTATGCGCAGGATGCACCACAACTTTCCACCTGAAATTTCGTAACGTATCATTTGTCTTGTTGGCAGTATGAGGATAATCGTTGTCATGCAAGAGCAACACGTCTTTGGTAAGGAGTCGTGGACGCTTCCGTTGATTTGCCTTAACGAAGTTTCCTGAGAATGTTACAGTAGAAGTCGGTGAGCAGCATGTCTTCGTGATTTCAGAAGACTGTGAGCATCACTTTCTGGGTGTATCATGTCACTTTTACTTATTTTCGCAGGCGACACATGTTACACTGCATTGAAGCATGAAGCATGATTTGTCAGGAGCTGGTAAAGGACCCGTTCGTTATCTGTGACGCTTCGTGTCCTTCATTTGAGCTGCTGCAATGCCAGACCCATTCTTTGCATTTTGTGTTTTGGGGTCAGTATGCATGGCACCATCGTGAACAAGGTGTGTGAAAACCAAACTTGTCATGCATTAAGAGGTAGGCCATGCGGTGTAAACAACCAATAGCAGCAGCTGTAGTGTCTATAGTTTGTTTGCTCGGATTAAGTCTTCAACTCGTTGCAAATTCGCCTCTGTGGCAATCTCCGTTGGGCGGTCGGCACGGTGTTTGTCCTCGATAAGTAGCCGCTGTTCACAGAAATTCCGTATACAACAGTAAACAGATTGACGAGACAGGCACTTCTCACCATAGTTGGACAGCTTTTTTTTTTTTTAAATGAATATTTTTGGATTCCGTTCCTTTTTCTCACAAAAACCGCACAACGGAGCGCAGCTCGACGATTGTAAATTTATTCAGAGGCACCGCCATCTTGCAACTGCAGTTTTTTTACTGTAACCGTCGATTGTCTTGTGTACAATGTCAGCAGTGTCCACCGGAATATGGCTGCCATCTAGTGGCAATAGCCTCAAGTCAGTGGCGGCTCGTGCACAATTTAGTTTGTGGAACACAGCTTACAAAAATAACCTTGCATAGAATCCACGAACTTGAAAATGCTATACTGATTTGCAAAAATATACTGGCAGGAAAAATAAGTAAATAAATATATATAAACACAAATAAATAAAATAAAAACACTACAGTTTCATTTTTCTCGAAAATATAGTCAAGATAATTTTATGTACCGATATTCAACGTTTATTTGAGGTAAAATATTCACTACACGTTTACTAAGATAAATAATTCACCTTCACTTAAGTTTGTCATACATTTCAGATCAATGTTTAGTTTCGCACTATTGTTCAGAAACAATAATTCATGTCAGCGATAAATTTATTTATTTATTGATTTATTTATTTATTTATTTATTCTGACAGAGCTAAGGCCATTAGACCTTATCTTGTGCTCTATCAATCTAATAATAGCTAAAACATTAAAATCATAGGATGAATGAATGAATGAATGAATGAATGAATGAATGAATGAATGGTGTTTAACCCCGTATTTGCTACAGAGGCACCACAGGCGATGAACAATGATGATACATGAAATGAAATGATATATTGAGAAAGGATTTTTTTGAGGAAAGAATCGTTCCAGGCCTAAGTTTAGGGGGCCTTCCCGGCATTTGTTATTTATGAGGACTGAGGAAAACCTGGAAAAACCTCAGTCAGGAATGGTCCTGGGGGGATTGGAACCCCAGCTGCTCACTCCTGTTCAAGAGTCCGCGCCTTAACGACTTCGGCCACCAGTGGTGATACAATCATGGGATGCAGCAGCATATTTAAACAACTGTCTGCTACGTCAATTTTCCCCTCTCTTGACAGTGTGTTAAGATGTTCAAAATATCAATGAAAAGCTGAAGTACAAAAATTGTCGATTCTAATCTCCAAAATAAAAGACAAGGCTGGTTATTCTTAAAGGGTAATGTTGTTTAAGGGTACATTAGTTGAGTTACTTTTATAATGGACAAGCTTCCTGCAGTTTACATTCCTCATAAGCCACTAGTGCGAAAAAGCAAACAGCTGATAGTATAACATTAACTTCACGGTAAACCGCTTGAACTCCTTGTACAGGCGCTACGATAGGGAGGACAGGCTCAGTGTACATGTGAGATGCTGAGTGCCCTTCTCGTGAAGCTTTATTGTGACACCGTCTTATCCCCTTGCCCACCAGCTTGATAACCTTAAACCAAAGCATTCTGCCTGCCAAGCCTGGACAGAAGCAGAATGTGCTCTAGCCCGTTCTCTTCACACATACACACACCCAAGTTGTATACTACAAAGCAGATGCTGAAACATTCAGAGTTTGCGTCTATGAAATTCTATAATCCTTTTTGAGTTGAAGTGGCAATTATGCAGATATTATTTATGGTTCAAAATAAAGGGGAGGCCACGTGCTCTTGCGCCCTTTAGCAGAGCCGCCACTGTCTCGTTCAAACAAGCAACTCACATAAATTTTTAACTTAATGACTTATCTTCGTGCATTAAAATCAGAATTTGTAAAACGGTAAAGATTGGAGATTAAATAATAAGAAAATTAATAACAAATTATTAGATCTGGCAAAACAAACTTTTCTAAAAAGTATAGATGATAGTAGAGCATGTGCAATAGATTGATACTCAGTGAAATCAAATTAAAAAGCGTTTTCTTACAGGATCTTGACAGAAAACCACTATGGGCTTCAAATGTCATGTTTTATTTGGAATATTTTCTAGTTTTATTTATAACCTATACCTTCAGAATGACACAAAAATTGAAAAGAAAAAAGGTGAGTGCTATTTAATTAAATTTCCTTACAGATGCAGAGTGAGCGTTGAAAAAAGGAAAAGTGAGAGCGTCATCTGGCGCTCTGGTGACAAACTAGAAGAGAGAAGCTGAAAGAAAAAAGAGGAGAAAGCGTTAAACATGCCGGTTTGTGAGGCGAAGGAAAGTAATGAGTGGTAACGGTTTAAAGTTACTGTGAATAATGAGCACTGTCACAAAAGAACTATCGAGTAGCTTCTTTTTCTTATTGGTGAAGTTGCAAACGTAAGAGAAGAGACTTGACTTGTTTTCTTAACTCTGATCATCTACCTCTTTGATCTGAGTTATGGGGAGAACCAGTGACACGGGCTGGCTATATTGATGATAGTTGATACTAACGACCATGAGAGGGGATCGTCGAATAAAATTAACAGCACTTTCAGAAATTCTGACAATTTCACCCACATGTTGGTTACTGAAAAGTGCACGGTGGGTTCCGAGCCTGCTGCTGCTGCGCCTATGTGGAAATATCCATCATCACCAGAACCCGGAAGTTTAGACATTTATTGTTGTTACAATAGGCAGACAAAAAGACACTTAAAACACTGAAAATAAGCATTAATATATAGAAAATATACATTTATTAAAAGTGAAAACAGAGAGTGTCATTCATAATTAATGAAAATAGATATTCAAGTTACTTAATTTCTTTATTACATAATTAAAGTACTTAAGCTTACTTTTCTTGGTTACAAGCAACAATAAGATGCTTTTATAAGATATCAACTGTCATAGTTAGCCGCTTGTCAGAGGGAACATTTTTCATCATGGAAAAAGAACGTTCTACTTCCACTGAAGTGATTGGAGCACATTTAAAACAAGCTATTTCGGAAGGACTCACACCAGTTACATCAGAAGAGACACCTTTCAGTACATAATGGAAATGTTGATTAAGACAAAGTGAAGTGGATTTGAATAGTCCTGGTTAATGAGCAAAAGATGCGCAGTGGTTCTGGTAAATTCATTATTTGTTTATACGTTTATAGGGGAATCAGTAGCATCTCTCTTACTTCTGTACTGAACACATTGTAAGGAGGTTTATTGCACAGCTGCAGCGCTCTTATCTTTCTCGCATGCAATTGTGCGTGACATTTAAGCAGCTGAGAAGTTGCTCCACCACATTGGGGCAGATCGACAAGACTATTCAGAACTACAGTACGCCCCTCATCACCTCTATTTCCCGAGGTAACCCTGCATTACTTGTACTAATGAAGGTTCTACTATCTACAGAGCTTAAGTGAATGGGTTGAAGAGAAAGTTTTTGACTGCTTGTAAAGAAATAAATGTATAACAAGATTCTCAATAGGTGGACAAGCCATTTAATATGTATAATTTTTTACACTTCTATATGCGCTTTTTAAAATGCGTAAACAATCACAGAAAAAAATCCTTAATGATCCAAAACAGGCAAATGAAAGGTTTTAAGCCTTAAAATAGGCAACAGAAGGCAAAATACGAAGAAAAAAAAACTTGCGCTACCGACCTCAAATATACAGGGACGTTCAGTTTTATCTGATTCTTAAATATATCCACCAGAAGATAGAGGAAAAAAAAAAAAAAAACATTCTCGGCTCTGCTCATTACGGGGGGGGGGGGGATGGGTAATGTTGTTGCGGAATATCTCATAAAAATAAATGTGAAGTGTGTCCATCATCCTCCCTATAGTCCAGATTTGGCCCCAATGTGACTCTTTCCTTTTCCCCAAATTAAAGAAACATCTTCTTAGGAGGAATTTTCCATAATCAAAAGCAGTGGTGGCTGCTTAGGCGATTCTGAAGCGCTTGTCAAAAATTGTTTGTAGCTTGTCTTTGAAGACTAGCAGCAGTACATTGCATCCAATGGGTACTACTTGAGAAAGATCATCAAAATTATGAATGAGTAAAGGTAAGATACATTGTTAAAAACTATGATCATTATTTGTTGATGACACCTCGTTTATCCTAAATATTGATGCATTAGATTTGCATTTTCGACCGTTGTGCGTTGTATTCTCCGTTATCCTGCACCAACGAATAAAATTATTGACAATCCTTACATGTACCTTAAGAAAAGGTTGAAGTAGTTTAACATTTCGAGTGCTTGGTTCTAAATAACGTTTTTGTAAGAAATAAGAGTGGATTTAATGTAAATTAAATACTTTACGAACAACTCTAAAGTAAGGACCTCTTAGTGAACAAACACTCGTTGGCTTCAAAAACTCTCGAGCAAATGCTGGAAATGTTTCTTGTTATTTTCTAAGAGGCAAGTCTGCTGAGCCCGTATTCTGTACCAAATCTATCCAGCATCTTGTACAGACAAGTTTTAAGTGTGGATAATGGATCCAGGCGTACACAGGATCGATAAGACTAACTACGCCATGGAAGCAAACAGCAACTTGATGGAGGCGGGGGGCTGCCTTCAAAGTTCCCCCAAAACAAACTGACGATCTTTGCCTTGCGTGCAGTTTCCATATTAAGAGGGAGCCCAAACCAACTTTATTCCTTCCACTTCTCTCTTTGCTTTTCACGCAAGAAAAGCAATGCTTGCTAAAGAAGCAAATAAAGTGCATGTTTTCTACCTCAAACATTTGCTAGCAAACGTAAATTTCTAGAGATAAAGTAACCATATGCATCAATTTTTCTGAGTGTTCAGAGATAAAAGAGGAAAGCACGTTTGGCCAGTCCTTCTACTAGAAGTTGTGGATTCTATTGGGCAGCGTATGGGGACATTCCATTTCAAATTGACTAGATGTTTAAAAAATACCTTATATTTTTTAAAGTTAATACATTTTGTTTAATATACGGCACGAAAAAGAACCTCAAGCCTGAAAGAGAGGCTTCTGAGCAAAATTTGTCGGCCGTTTCACGCCCCGAGTTGAATGGGACGCTGATGACCTGATATGTTAAAGAGCGTCCATAAATAAATCAATAAAAAACAACACATGTTTTTTAATATACGAAGCATCGAAAGATACATTTTTAAAGCCCTCAGTAAAATAATATTTGTCCAACTGTGAAAAATAAGCGTCTGTTTCAGTTTCAACCTCTTCATTTGATGTGAATTTTCATTCACCCAGACATTTCTTCAGGTTTGGGAACAAAAAGTAATAGCTGGGAGTCACATCGGCGAGTATGGCGGATATGAAAGCACTTGGAAGCGAAGGTTGTGTTTTGCAGCCAACAATCCCAGACGTGTGTGAAGGCACATTATCGTGATAAGAAAGAGAACATTTTCCTCTCATGGCATGGACGTTTAGTCTGAATAGCATCCTTCAGTTGACTCCCTGATGATTGTTCTGCCCTTCTGGAGACCTAGGAGCACCATACCATGAGAATCTCTCAAAATCTTAAGACATAAATTTTCTTACAGATGGAACTGTTTTTGCTTTCTTTGGTGCACTTTCACCTGTTGTCACTCAATGTTTGGACTATGACGTGTAGCGATGAATCCATGTTCCACCTACTGTCATGAAACGCGAAGAAACTCACTGGAATCGCGTTAAACAAGTCTAAACGCTATAGCGAAATTTTCATTCGAATGCGTTTTTGGTCCACTGTTAACAAATGCGGCACCTATTGAGCGGAAACCTCTCTCATACCCAAAACTTCGTGTAAAATGTAATGAACACGGCCTATTCGAAGTTTTTTTTTCAATGTCAGCCAACTCGCGTACCTTCAATGATTACGGCATTGTGAATTTCTGTCACAATCTCGTCAGTCGTGCCAGTTTTGGGACGCCCTGAGCGCTCATCACCTTGGATGGATGTGCGACCACGCTTAAATTCAGCAGCCGACTTTTAACCGTTGAAAACGAAAGGGAAGAATCATTTAATATAGAATCTCGCTCAATTGTATTTCTGTTGGAGTTAAACTCTTCTAAACGAAGTATTTATCACAGCTCGCATTTCAGTTTTATTCGTCTTGTGGAAAATATTAACATTAGTTTGTTTACACGATCGTCACTTATACATCTGAAATTTTACAGCGCGCCACATAAATAATAACACATAACAACTATCATAACAGTGTCTATGAGTCAGACCGAGAACTTTAGAACAACCCTCGTGTGTTTATGATGGAACTATGCACTGCAGAAGCACAAATTAAAATTACACATTAACTACTTTTTAAGGCTTTCTTAATGGTATATATGAAATATTTACTTAATTATAGCGTTGTGATTTAATTATTATTTATTTTAAACGCATGCATTAACTTTAAAATATTGAAATACACTTTAAAACATTTACTTTAAAATTGGAATAGTTACCAGTTATCAAAAATATTTTCCGGTATCTGAAACACCTTACAATCATTAAAACCTCGTATAAAATTTATTTTAGCGCACGGTAAAGGGTTGTGGCAAACAGCACATGCGCGGCCTTTCTTATTGAGACGTGTTCTCTTGCCTAGTTAACTATTTAGCACACTACCGCTGCATGACCACGCCATGCATTCACTAAAGAAACTACGCGCGAGCGGAAGTGATTTCAAACAACCTCCGTTCCATTCTGGATTTGTTCATTCGCTTCCTGTTAAATATACCAGCAATCTGGAGGGTGTCATCATATCCTACATATGTAATTAACACGAATTGTAAGGTGAATGCAAAAGTATGAAATAAATTAGTTGCAAAAGCACAGTACCTTGGGACAAAATAATATTTCATAAAGTGCTATTTACAGCAATGAAACAGGCATTACAGAAATAAACACATAGCAGTAGATTAACGAATCTAAGATTTGTCCACATTATTCTATGCTCTGAAACACCAAGGGAATTAAAAACGATAATACAACTATTCAACACACAAAGCAAAGCAGGCAGGCCTATCAATGAACAAGACAAAAAAAAAAAAAATAATGACAAATAGAGTGAAAACTGCAATCACTTGGAGTAACCTTACCATATTTAAAGGAATAGGTATGCTTATGACAGTTAATTTCCTTCAAAGACAAGACAGAAAAAAAGGATAAACAGAAGAATGTCCTTAGTATAGAAGGCTTTCTGTCCCTGCAGTTTATACTCTCTGACAAGAAAATAAGTAGAAAGCTCAAATTCGAAGCACTAGAAACCTGTATGTACCCAATAATGCTAAACGGATGCGACAAACAGACAGATAAATTTACTGCAAATAAGCTAAAGGAAAATGAAACGCAGGATATTAGAAATAACAACATGGGACAAAATTTCCAACGAAGCTTTAGTCCAAATAACATCAACAACAGATATCGCAAAAAGAGCCGCCAGAAATGGGAAGGTGACATAGTGAGGATGCAGGACGACAGACGGACGTATAAGACCACCATGTGGGACACATGTTTAGACAAACGACACAGAGATAGACCAAGACGGAGATGGGAAGATTTCTACGCGGCACAGGCAGGTCCACAATGGTTCAGAATAACAAGAAGCAGAAAAACATGGAAAACCATCGAACGTTAACTTCGCAACGAGTGGGACCTGATGAAAAGTGTAACAAAGTGTAGCATACAGGGTAATACTACTGCACACAACCCTAATGCTAATTAGCTCATCGCGTTACTCTCTTGCAGGAAGCCTTTGCCCTTCATTGGGACATTCGGGCTTATTATTATTATTATTATTATTATTATTATTATTATTATTATTATTATTATTATTATTATTATTATTATCATCATCATCATATCATCACTTACAAGAAACAGCTAATTAGGTAACTTTTACTTAGTATTAAGTTGGTTTATATTTATATAATACAGCTGAGAGTAATGTTGTGAAGAGTTACTTAATTAATCCTATTTTTTGCTATATTTTTGGAAGCTTTTGTTAAAAAAAGCAAAGAAAAACATAAATGAACCACGTAGTAAAAATGTAAAATGGATAGAGAGCGTTTCAAATATCTCACCAACAAATTTCCTGCTTTTTCGGATGCAAAAATAAAAGAAGGAACTTTTAAGATAAACCAGAGCATTAATTAAAAACAGGCAATTTGAAAATACTATGACTCCTATAGAAAAAGGAATTTGGTACGCATTTAAAGAAGTAATTTAACGTTTCAGTAAACAATAAACATCTTTATCATGCTAAAATTGTGAACAACATGCTACAGAATAATTCAGTTTTGGGATGCAATATGAGTCACAAATTGCAGTTTGTGTGGGAACTGTCAGTGAAGAGCTGGGTGGCAGATATTCTAGAAATGGAAAGCAGATACCAAGGGCGATGGAAGGAATATATACATAAGTGATTGGGGATTGTATCGTGAATGTACCTGGTAGAGGAGAGTGCTTTAAGTACTTCAGTCTTTCTCACGGCTTGCTCTTTGTGTCTATTGCTCAGTTTCAAGATCTTATCTTACCTTTTAATGCTCGGTAGGAAGGGGTGCAGTGACTGCTAGAAAGCAGATGGGGTCCTTGAATATGTTTCCAGATAGAACACTCGGAAGGTCCACCGCGCCAGCATATTTCGCTCTGGCACTTGCGACCCTGTAACAGAACCAACCAAATGAAATTATAAGAAATGGAAGAGAGGAAATTTCAAGTAATGTAAATATTCAACCCAGTTTTTGCCTAAGTGACCAGGGAAAACGCAAGGACCCAACGTCACAGCGGAATGCCAGTCTCAAGCGCTACCAGCTGATTGACCCCACTAGGTATGATTGTGGACTACTGTTGGATTCTACGGAAGTGCACAAAAGAAAATCCAAGGAGAGAACATCCCAAACTACGAGCAAGATTTTATTGAAGGGTCAAATACACTAATGTAAAATTGAGTAATAAAAGTTCTTACTTTCAGCTTAGGCAATTCCTGAGTATTGCAATTTCTCAAAGAAAAAATATGAAATACTCATTGTTAGCTGTAAAAATTCTGACGTGACGAGAATAAGAAAATAATTTTAAAATCGGCGATACTGAAATATTTAAACTGCATTTCAAAAGTAAAACTTTTTTATTAATTTGACTCACATAGTATATTGGGCTGGAAAACTGTGCATGGAAACTCTTATAAAAGCATATGATAACAAATTAAATTTCATTATTTTGCTTGTAGATATTGCTCCACCTTGCCTTCAACTTTGTTCCGCAAAGACTGTATTGATAAAATAAAACATCACTTGAACAATTGTGATATCATAATTTGATACTGAATTTAAGATGTTTGAGTATTGGTATGAAAAAAAAATTAAACTCGACTACAGCAAGACAGGCTCCTTATCGATTGTACACAAAATGGCGGCAATCGAGGTCCAGGAATATTGCTGCTATTAAGCACGTGGGTTTGTTTATTTGATTCGTTGAAATTACGTGGTTTATTACAGTGCTTTATATAGTTGGAAGTAAATCATCAGTACCGTGTTATTTCCTTTGTTTTTATTAAGTTAGAGTTGATTTAGTGAAATCATACCAGGAACTTGTATAATAGAAAGTGTTTAGTACATCTGTCACTCTTATTATGTGCGCGGATACTCCTCTAATTATGGCAGAGCACCGCATACTACCATATTTAAATTTCCTAAACTGCAGTATTTAAAAGAGAAGTGGATAAAGAGTATACACCGTGCAAATTATGAAGTTAATGATAAAACTGTAGTGTATATCAAACTTTTCGAGGTTAGGGAGGACATTTTCTCTAATGTAGCATCACATGTGGCAGTGAAAGGAAAGAGCCGGAAGTTATATGAAGGGAGTTTTGGCGCGAGAAGATAATTTTAATGAATGATTTGAGCAGGATGTTATAACATGTTTCGATTCCTTTGTAAACGAGGTTAAAAAAAAAAAAAGAAGGTCCACCCGTTTATAAGTATTGCCAAGGATGACCGTGTCCTTTTCATTGAAATAGATTTTAATAGTGCATTTTATAAAGATGTGTGCTTCTCTGTGGAGAAGTTCAGTTCGATCTTGGAGTGCAGTGGAAGTAAGGAGTTAAAAATGTAACGAATGGAGCAAATTGGATAATTTGGTGAGTTGCCTTGCTAATTACAACTACAACTACAACAACAACAACAACAACAATAATAATAATAATAATAATAATAATAATAATAATAATAATAATAATTCGCTTATTGCAAGTAACTTCATTAATTAATGCTGTTAAGCAAAGTTTACCCCTAGATCATGATTTGGATATAGAGAAAACTGGTAAAATAAACTTTGCATAAGAAAACTTTCTTAAGCAAATCAAATTACACATTCAGCAGAGCTCTTGATGTAAGCTGCAACTTTTTATTACACATAAATAAGGTAATTTGTACTTTGTATTAATTTTTCTTTTCTGATAGTTTGGTTTAAATTGATTGTTCTACTTGTGGAGAGCACTGCAATGGGTAACCGTTTTATTTTTGTATTTCTTTGTAAAGTTCAAAAGTAAAATCCATGCATAGATACACGTGTGTTTAAACGACCATTGCTTTTGCATTGCAGTAAACGTGCTCAAAATAATTTGTATGCATATTACACCCAAGTTATTTTTATTTATGCCCGTTGTTGGTGTTATCATTATTGTTATTATTACCACATTACTTACTGCACTGCAATAAACAGTAATGGGCAATAGTTCATTAACCAATTTTTGTGTGAGCTGAATTAATATTATTTTATATTTGGTTACATATTGTTTGTAAATTACTTCAGATTCTTAAAAACCAGTGAAATGTTTTCTAAAGACAAATAATGTGATCTGATAAACACAATACCGTGTAAAAGTTTGTGTTTGCTATTGGCAGTAGTTGGACAACGATGGCGTCATTTTTTCCCCTTGCATTAGGGTCCGGGTAGTGCCACCGGTTTGCCAGGAGAGTGGGAGGGGAAAAAAAAAAAAACAGAATGATGTGACTTCGTTAAAAGCTAGGATCGCACAAAAAGTGTATTTCATTTTATAGCTGAAATCGTATCAAGAAAGACAAAATAGCATCATAATGTGCTGTCACGATTGTGCGATAAAATGTATTACCAGCACGCACTGAAGCAAGAATAAAGAGTGAAGCTCGATTAGGCAACATTCCTGAACTAAACTTAAACTAACGCCTAACCTAACCTAACTAAATTCTAAGGTAAGTGAACATTCATGTAACAATGATCCGCATGAAACTTAAATCTAATTTATGGGTTACATTTTAAGAGTTTAACTTATTTATTCGGTTTAAGTTTACGGGTGATATTAGCTACTTAACGGTCATTTATGTCCTTTTCTGCAATTACATTACCTTTGCACAAAAAATATAATATTATAAAGTGAAATAATGGTTGGCAATTCTGAAAAATAAACACGAACCTCTAAAGACCACAATATATACAGTAAACTGATGTCTACATCTTTGATGTTCTTGCTCATAACATCCAGCTCCTGGTTGGCTGTAGTTCTAAGTGAATGGCGCTTTATTATTGCAGCTGAATTGTGGTTGTAAGTGTGGAAATTACGGATTGGTTAATTAAAAATTTAACTGTAATCAAAATGCACCTTTTATTTTTAAAATATATATTTAATTTCCGTATTTGGCATTGATATAAAAGGTTATTATGTAAAATATCTCATTAAGGTGGGTAATTTTTTTTTTTTTTTTTTTTTTGTTACTATGGTTTTCGGCTTTCTGAATGGCCGTCAAGAAATTTTAAGCATTACTATAATTTATTTTTCTCCTAAGTTCCTGCTTTATGTTTACCTCAGGTAGTGCAACAACGTTTTTGAATTATAAGGTTTCTGATATAAAAAATTAGGTTAACGAACTGGCAAGTTTGGCTTAGTTTTACGAGGGTACGTTCATAAGTCTCCGGCCTAACCATTTTCTAGGTATGATAAAGACAAAAACTATATTTCACTTTTAAATATAGTTACCCTTTATTTCAATACACTTCTCACGTCTTTGAATTAACATTTAAATAGCCCCCCCCCCAAATAGAAGTCTTGTCTGCAAAATGGGCATAAAAAGCAACCATTACTTCTTCGTCACACTTAAATTTCCTTCCTTGAAGGTCCTGCTTGAGTTTTGACAAGAGGAAATAGTCATTGGGAGCTAGATCTAGGCTGTAGGGAGGATGGTCCAGCTCCTTGAAGCCATATTTCTTCACAGCTTTCTTTAAACAATAGTTGTGTTCACAGGCGCGTTGTAGTGAAGAAGACGCACACTACCACTCAGCTTTCCATGCCTTTTTTCTTTGATAGAAACACGTAATCTGTGCAGTAGGCCAGCATAGTACTCCCCATTTACTGTGGTGTTCCTCTCCTTGAAGTCAATGAAGAGTATTCCTTCACAGTCCCAAAAGATTGTGGTAATGATCTTCTTGGTTGACTGAGTGACCTTGGCCTTTAGAGGTGGTGCTTCGCCAGGTTTACGTCTGGCACTCCATCGATTCTCTTTTGGACAAGGGATCATAGTAGAGGATCATAGTCTCATCTCCTGTAACAATGATTTGCACAATTTCTCTCTCGTTGCCACGGTATCCTTCAACTCAAGGCAGAAATTAAACGTGCCATGGATGAAATACAGCCGGAAATTCTCTGAAGTAGTTGAAAATTTTGCCAACAAGAATGAAGGTGTGCCAACGAAGCCATGGAGCACATTTGACTGATGCTCTGTTTCATATTTAATTGCTGTGTTTGTGCTTCATGTTTACTTAATAATATCAACACTTTTTCAAATAGAGTAATGAGTTTCATTATTAAAACAAAAATTGCGTTCATTATGGGACACTCTGTACTTACTTTCCTGTTATTTTAGGCAAGTTTAAACTATTAACTGAATGTTGCGATGCTTGCCAATATTCATTTTAATTTTGTTAATGGTGATCACATCAATTTGGCTACCCTGTAAGTGCTTATTTCTGTTAGAGCTTTTTACTTTAAAACGCACCGAAATAAAGAACACGCTGCAGCTCCAACAGTACAACTTCTGTTATTCATATACAACAAAGAATTCTCTTTTTACGATGGAAGATAATGCAATAATAAAGTTGTCGGTTGAAAAAGCTAGGGGTTTTTTCCCAAGAGGCGTATACGAAACAGTAACAAACTTGTATATATATTAAAAAAAAAAAAAAAACACGGCAGCCTGAATATTTAATTAAGAGCGAGGTGGCCAAATGTTTCTTGTACGTCCGTAGAGCAGTCCTAACACAGCTGAATGATTAATTACTCTTTGGCAGCAGCCTGTCCCTCGCTAACTTAATGGAGCTGTCGTTAATCCACTTTCCACAGTTGCGTGAGCGTGCACGTGCTTCAAAGTTACATGATTAAAAACAAGGAATCATTAAACGAACTTTCAGTTGGGGAGAGTTCATAGCGTTCTGCTTTTCCTGATTTCCACTAAAACAGTTTAAATTTGTATGCAAGCAAAACTTTTGTTTTAAACAAAGTTCTACGTTAAAACATAAATAAAAACTTAACGTTGTTGGCTAATAAATGTCTCTTACTAGCCTGTTAGATTAACGTCAATGTTTTATGTCTAAATGTAAGTTGTAAATGCAATGTGATATATGACGAGGGGATGTCAAAATACCCACATGAGCCAACATAAGACTTTTGTGTAGTCAAGTGTGGGATAAACGTTAATAACCTCGTCCCTTACCACGCATTTGCAAGTGTATATTAGCAGGCGTGTGAGTTGGTTGGTACAAGGAGCGGCTGGCCTGTCAAAGGCTTGCAGTGTTGCCCAGTTCGGATACAAGCGTGAGCAACAGTATTTCTTATTGTTCATGCACGCAAAATGATTACTAAAAATTCGTCATTTTAATTTGCCTTGCTATGCGGCAAGAAATGCTGCATCAGCCATGTTTCTACACCGTGTATTTCTCAGGAATAAACAAAACTGACCTTTGTGTTTAACCTTGCCCTTGTGTAAGCTGCAGTCAGCGAGAGGCTGATAACCTGTCGTTTTTAACTGTACATACGTATTTATTTCTCTAAAATAATTTGACACTTCCCTGCAGTTCGGAGGCGCGCGCGTTCGTTGATTGTTCGGTGCAAGACTTAAGTGCTCGAGGCAAATTACCGAAGCGGGAGGCAGAGGTCGTTAAGCGATTCACACCAGGACCGTCCTCCTTGACTGAGGTTTTGTCCAGGTTTTCCTCAGTTCTCATACATGGCAAATGCCGGGGAAGTCAGTGTCCATCGTCTCAGTAGTAAAAACGGGCGTTAAACACTACTCAATTTAATTTCAAAAAAGTAAGGAAGATTAAGCTTTAAGCGCTTTGTATGGAGTGACAACAAAAATATGTTTATACTGTGTGTTTGAACTGCTAATAATGTCAGTTTCAAAACCTGGGACAAAAGATTCAAGCAGTAGGGGCAAGGCATTCCACTCCCAGGCCACTGTCTTTGGGGGAAAAAGTTTGTGATAAACCATTTTGTTTTACTCACGGTCAAAGCATGCAACGTGAGTGTGCATATTATGTCGAGCACAGACCAAACTTCTACCACAGAAATTGGTGAACCTTTACTTAGATCTCCACGAAATCATGCAAAAAAGAGAAAGAAATAAAAAGTTTCCAATTTAGATACTTTGAAAAAGATGTTCTTCCCGCATAATATGTGAAATGTATGACAGTGGCGAATACCACACTATTAAAATGCTCCTTCTCTCATATTCTGAGAGAGAAAATTTACTATAAGGGTTTCTCTACTTCCATGGGATTAATGTAGAAAATGTTGGGTTTAAAAAGAGGGGCGTAAATTCTTGCTAGAAAAAGGTGATTTGTTGATGTTAATTTGGGCTAAGGTGTAGGGTGAAGTTGTTAAAGAGAACAGTACTTTCCGTCTTTTTTTTTTTTATTAATTTATATATGGACGCTCTTTAACATCTCAGGTCATCAGCGTCCCATTCAACTCAGGGCGTGAAACGGCCGACTAATTTTTGCTCAGAGGCCTCTCTTTCAGGCTTGAGGTTCTTTTTCGTGCCGTAAATGTACGACACGGGACCCACGGCTTTACTTCCCTTCCGAAGGAAGCCATACTTAGGATTTTTACGCCCGAAAAAATCCATCGATCCTGGCCGGGTTCGAACCCGCGTTTTGGGCGTAGGAGGCAAGTATGGTAACCACTACACCACCAGGACCGACGCTTTCCGTCTTGCGGATGTTGATAAGCTTATACGTGTTGCACTTGACAAGACTGGGTTAGCGGGTTGCACACTGTGAAAAACTACAAGAAGAACATTTCCACAAAAACTGTACAAAACTTAGTTATAAATGTGCAGGAAACTGATTCCGAATTAAATGCAGATAAGGAGGATGACGAGCTACAGCAAATCACTTTCAGAAGTTCAGGTACGAGTGTGTTGTTTTCAGTCAATATGCAGTATTACAGTTATAATGCTATGTAGAAGCATTTAGCACATGCTTTGCTGCTAAGTTTACGTTTTGACCGTTCGTGACGAGACGAATGTTTGTTCTTTTCCCCTCATCTCTCCCCACCTTCCTTGCTCTGAGCGCAGCAGTCGCTAGCACGCATTGGCTGAGCTCTTATGCCTTCTAAAACCGTACCTCGTATATTGTTATCATTTTCATTTAAACAGAAGCACACTGCCATGAGATACTTAGAAATTCTCCGGCGATTCCACTGTCATTTCTTGCATCAAATATTGAGCAGCCACTGGAATATTTCCTGTTTCTCATATAATTAAAAAAATAATCCTAAGAGTGTCTTACTTTATAAAAAATAAACGAATAGATTGTTTACTCTCACCTTCACACCCGATCTGTTAGCACTAAACATATACTGAAAGAAATTGCAGAGACGTGACAACGTTGTTTTCCTGATCGAACTTATCACACATCATTCCTCATGTGTATCATATCCACGTAACATAAATAATCATCTGAATAACTGTAATCTCAGTTTTGGGATACACTGCCTTAGCAAATAAAACGCCCTCACTAGTAGTAATAGAGGGAAGGTGGATCTACGATAACGCACCCAATTGAAGGATTGGTAGTAACGGAAGAGGATATTTTGGTGCTTAAGCTTTGGACAAGAGCTGGCCATTTGTGTCTACCCTCCAGTGGGGGCATCTCCGGGAGAAACAGATCAGGGAGGGAAACACCGGACGACGAGGACCAAGTGTAAGGTAAGGATATAGACGAGATCCTTAACATTTTTTTACAGACACAGTCCTCCTATAAAGAGTTGGAATTCATCAGAAGGTCGCTTCCATACCAAACGCCGGGACACAAACATACCCAAAGCGCAAGTGATTGTCAAATCACGCAAGCACCAGCTCCCCTGGTCTGATACTTTTGACCCTGTAATGGAACCAAATATAATTAAATGTAATGGAACAGCAGAAGTTTTGTGCAAAGAAAAAATTCACCTAAGCGACCAGAGAAGATCACGAAAAAAAAAAAAAATCCCGGTCATGGTGACTGGTCCCAGAGAATTTGATTCCAGAACCTCCCGAAAGAGAACCCCAAATATTACCGCTTGAATTACCCAGCTTGGGCAATGGGCCCTTTGTAAAACTTATGAAAGTGTGAAAGAACACCATCCTAGAAAATATGCTTTCTAACAATGAGTATAGATCAAAATTGAATTGTCAGGCGGAAGAAATGCCAAAGAATGTAAGCAAAGCGTCTGGAAATTGAGCCTTACTATATCGGACGGTGACACATTGGGTATCAGTTTTTCGGGAAGGACGCAATAATGTTAAAATGCGTCATATGCAGGTCGTCCACGTAAGAGCTATAATCCAATCTCTGCTGCAGCTTAATAATAATGCACAGTGGTGCAGTGTTGTACAAGTTGAAAGACTTGCTTAGGTATTGCAAAATTGCATTTAGAAATGTCATCACTATGTTCTTGCAGACAACATTTTGTCACGTTACATTAGAAAATGTCATTGATAGATTCTAGCACCGGTTGAAAATTAACCCTGAACTGCCAAAAATGAAACATCCGTCCAGTGGCGGCTTCCATTAGCCATAGACTAAAAAACTTGTAAGACAAGAACCGGGAACGAGAAAACGATGCTGAAGGTAAAATATGACTAGATGTGATAATCACGCAGTTAAAACAAGATTGTCAATACCACGAATCTGGAACATCTTGGAATTGCTTTGCAGAGAAAACAGAAACATTTTCAAGCCTGTGCGCTCATTGTCTTGCAAGACAATGGCACGTGATTACTTATATACAGTCCCGTCGAATTATAACAAATACCCGTAGAATAGCCTGCCAATTCAGTGTGCTGAGGGAGATCACAGGGCAGAGACAGGCAAAAGCTGAGTTTGATGAATTCACTCGACTGGTATACCGTGAAGCTATAGTTAACAATTAACTCCAAAAACGCTTCAAATCTTTAATCTCACAATTTAATATTCCAACAACAAATAAAAATTAGGTTTAGACGGGTTGATAACAGCTTTTATGCATGCAAATTTAGCATGTAATACTTTTTTAAACAACTGCATCGCGCGAAGCATTATATGTGTTGAGAAGAATAATAAAATATAGATAATATAAGATAATAAAAAACGCAGAGATTTAAATAGACGGTCCTGGTGGTGTAGTGGTAACCATACTTGCCTTCTAAACCCAAGATCGCGGGTTCAAACCCGGCCAGGATCGATGGATTTTTTCGGGCGTAAACCTCCTAAGTATGGTTTCCTTCGGAAGGGAAGTAAAGCCGTGGGTCCCGTGTCGTCATTTACGGCACGATAAAGAACCTCAAACCTGAAAAAAGAGGCCTCTGAGCAAAATTTTCGGCCGTTTCACGCCCTGAGTTGAATGAGACGCTGATGAACTGAGATGTTAAAGAGCGTCCGTAAATAAAACAAATAAAAAAAAAAAGAGATTTAAACTCTTTCGCCAAGGTTTGAAAACGACTGTAATCAATGCCTTTGTTATAGTGCATGTGGATAAATACCGTACATTTTATTAATCTGCGAAACAATCGAAATATGTTGAAATACAAGTATTGCTCATTCGAATGTGATTCAACAGGTATGCTACATACTATCATATCGTAATGTAACTTATTTTTAATTTATTATATTTATTTTAATTTGGAAAGTTAAAAATTAGAAAACTAGAATATCGAACCAATTACATTTGTTCATATGTTTGTATATTTTAGTTATTGTTGATTTTATTGAAACATTTAGTAGTTCGATGTTATGAAGGTCAATTAAAATTATAATGGAATTTGACGAAAGTGATAAATATTTGCAAGAAACTCCACCGGATATGGTTGAAGCGGCGACTAGAGCAAGGAATGATTTGCTGCCTGAGAAATCTAAAAAACAGTTTGAGCGAGAACTTGTTTTATTCACAAGTTTGGTGCAAAAAGGAAAATGTCAGGACAATTAGTGAGAATGTTATGTTGGCGTATTTTCTGGAAAAATCGAAGGTAATGAAATCTTCACCATTATGCTCTATTTATTTCATGTTAAAGTCTTCGTTATATCTGAGTCACGGTGTTGATATATCGAAATTTGATCGCTTCTTGAAAAGAAAATCTGTTGGATATACAGCAAAAAAGTCCAGTGTTTTCACAAGAAAGGGCATAAGTAAAATTTCGGTGGAAGCTCCTGATGCGGAAAGTTTAGATATAAAGGTTCATGTAATAATGGGCGTCGCAGAGATGAACTTGTGAACATGGAACTCGATGTTATGAAAGATAAAGAAATACACTAATTGTATTAGTTCCGAAGAGCAAAACACACAAAGGTTTATTATTGTGGATGGAAAGGAAAAGTGGGTGAGAATTTACAGAAAGTGCGAACTTGTTGGACACAATCGTTTATTTGTAAATTACGATATGGAAAGTGTCAATACAGCCTACTGGTATTAATACAATAGAATTGTCTGGAAAGAAAGTTGCAGAAGTTTCGAAACAAGACAACCCCCTAGTTATACTGGACATTGTTTTCTGAGGACTTCGGCTGCATTATTGGTGGATGTACTGAATAAAGAAACATGGAGATTGGAAATCATCGACCGTCGAAGAGCGATATGTGAACGACTCCCTGAATAGCAAGATCGAAATGTGCACTGAAATTATTGGAAAGGACGAATCACCTGATGAGACAGCAATAATAATGGGGTTTCTCGTAGCAGCGAGGAGATGTCAGGAATTGATGAAGAATTATGCACGCCCAGTTACAAAGAATGCTATTGTTAACAAAGAGCCAGGAGATTTACCCAGTGTACCTCGTGTAGTGAAACTATTCATATTAACAGCAAATGCTTTGCATTGTTTGAATAATTTCTAAAATTTATTCTATTAAATTGCGTGATATAACAAGACTGCTACCTTCAATTGTTATTTGTAAAGCACTACTGCAAAGTTACATTTTCAATTGTTTAATTCCAGTGCCCCTGGATGCTACACTCAGTTCTAAAATTAGGTAGGGATTAGTTACAATACGATACAAGTCCGTCACGCAGAAACTGCGTAAACTAAACGAACACCTCGCCTAGTAGAGTAACTTTATTGCTCTATACGGCATTACTGTGTGGTATTAGGAGAACAAATTATAATTCTTACGATCTATAAGTATTACAAAAGAAAAACCATATTTTTAGAAGTATCACTATTATTATTATTATTGTTGTTGTTGAGATTAAACCACAAAATTTTATGGCATACTATTAATTAAATGAAATATATGACAACTAATAGACAAAGGTATACTGTGTGGACATATTTAAACATTTAAATGTAACCATATTTATGAATTGAGCCCTTAATATAATCTTAACATCCATTAAAATAGAGAAAAATAACAAGATTTCGAGTTACATTGTGTATTTATGAAGATGATGTTCCTATGTTTCAATAAAACGAAAATATGTTACTATTTACAAACAATTACAATGCACTAAGGAAATATATACAATAAATAATCAAAAGTTACATCGATTTTCAATGACTTTGAAATATAATTTAAATGTTATTGTAGTAAAAATAGTAGCGTAAACGTTTTCTGAAGGGTATTACATAGCGCTCTTACATACGAATATAATTCTCAAATATATATTGGACTATTTCACATTTGCTATCTTCACAACAATGCTTTTGTTAAATATAAAACACATGCAACGTTATAAATACGGTTTATATGTTGAACAAATTTATCCTTTTATTTTAAAACAATATACAGAAAATTAAACACGAGCGATTTTTAAATTTCGGTTTTCAAGTATACCCCCCCACTCCTAATAAAGGATTTCACTAATTTTCAGAAACTATTTTTCTTATTTCATATACATGGTACAAGTTTTGTTGTGAAAAACAAAAATTTGTACTGTTCGAGCGATTTTTAAGTAAACACCCACTTATAAGAATCCGATGTCACTGATTTTGAGGAACTATTTTTTTATTTCAATGGCACATTCACAAACGATTTTCCTTTTAAAAAAATTAAGGTTGCGATCACTATAGCGATTTTTAAATTTCGCTTTAATCCCACATCGTTTTTCAGACATACTCTAATTCTTAATGACCCGATTGTCCTGACTTTCGGAAACTAATTTTATCAATATACAGAGGATGCCAAAATGTATACACCTCAAGCAAAGAAAAACTGTGTTAACATAACAAAACTGAATTCACACAAACAGAAAATGATCAGCACTAATCACCTTAGACTTTTACAGTTACAAAAGTTGCTCAAAATGCCAACCATCAGCGTCGATATACTTCTGAGTACGTTGAACTACTGATTGAGCAACGTTTGCAAAAGTGTCCTCAGCGATCGCAGCACATGCCGTTTCAATTTCTTCCCGAAGTGCTGTCAGTGTAGCTGGTTTTCTACGGTATGCAACATCCTTAAGAGTTCCCCATAGGTAGAAGTCCAACGGAGTTAGATCTAGGGAACGTGAGGAAACTCAATCGGACCTCTTCGTCCTATCAGTGCCTCGGATAGTGCCTTGGATCCAGTGCGCGGGGTTTGTTGCTGTACGAGGTCTCCCAGATCTGCTCTTGTGAACAACGTATGCGGTACCATGTGTCTCAAATTTGTCTCCAATGAGTGCAATTGTTACTCCCGTTGGTGGTTCTGTTCTGTACACACGTCTCCATAGCATTTGAACTTCAACAACATTCTCGGTTTTCGAATATCACTTCAAAATTGCTTTCCGCTCTTCAAACGATGATTTTGGCTCCATTTTGTTGTAGCAAAGCTGGCATAACGTAATGTGAGTCACATCTGTTTACAGAACATCATATGATAATCTTGTCTTCATTTGTTCATTGTTGATTTACCTGTCACGTAGCAACGCTATCATAGTGTATGTGAATCACATCTGTTTACAGAACATCATACTACACATTATTGTTGTTTTTCGGTCCAACTTTGAAATATATTAAATAGATATATACTGTGAAAGTGTGTATACATTTTTGACACCTTTTGTATTTTAAAGAAATATGCATAGTTTCGTTGAGAAAAAATGAAAATTTCGACCGGTAGCATTTTTTTGTTCTTTAGGTTAACCTCTACCCCCAATGATCTAATTTTGCTGGTTAACGAGTTCGATGAATCGTTTGTTTAATTGATGGCATTTGCAGAGTTTCGCTGAGAAAAAACAAAATTTTCGACTGCTAGAGCTTTAACATGCACACACATATATGCACATATACATATTTTGTTCATTGTCATTTTCGATGCCTAGTTAGTAGAATAAATGGAGATTGAAGAAATGTTTGAAAAATCTTTACATCGGTACAACTGCAATATTCCTTCGGAGTTCGCTAAAAAGATACAATTTTTAACATAATGAGACTTGCCTTGAAGGATGTATTTGAAGAAACAAAAGCGTTTGAAAGTTTTACATCATTTGAAAAACTCAATTCATATATTCAAACGCTCCTGAAATTGTTTTTGTGCTCCAAAACATCTAGAACATATAAAATTAGAATTACATGAACTAATGCTGACATTTACAGAGCATATCCAAAAGGAAAGGGTCGATGTACAGGCAAACACGAACACGACGATTTAATTTCGTTCTTGCCTATGAAATCAAAGAGAGAGAGGCAGTCAATAGCAGATTAAATAATTAATGCCTCTCTTCTCGGATTGCAAAGTGAATTCGTACAGCTTGCGAAAACAAGGCTTCAGCCCAACGTTCCTTTTGACTTGCGTACGTCGCTACCCCGAAATGAAAAGCCTCTCTCTTCCAGTCCAATAAAATAAAGACTAAACACATCTCGTTAAACTTGGCTTTCTCTTTCAAAAGTTGAAGGATCAAAATGAATTGCAATTTCTACTTATAGGAATTCCTCTTCTCTGCCTTGCCTCGTCGTTATTTGGGAGAAGAGCTCCAGAGATGACGATAACAAGGAAAGGAAGGAAAAGCTTTGATCGCAAATAAAATGTTGCATACGAATATGACGGAAAGAAAGAGAGACAGAGAATATATTGCTGTTCGCGTTTTAATACCGTGGTTCACAATAACAGCGTGTGAGATGAAGAAAATTAATAACATTTGAAGACTGCGTAAATGTTACATCATTTCAGAGAGAAATCCAATATATTAAAACGAAGGAAATTAAATCCAAAACAAAACAATGTCACGGAGTGGGAGAGTGCGTTTTGCAAGAAGAGGATTTTTTTTAAGCCTGCATTGAAGTTGTTCAGGAGAGATGAAAACGTACTCGCATTTTTTTTCATTTTGACAAAAGCTAATAAGATATTTTACATTGGAACGGCTTAATTAAATTTTTTTAATATAACGTCCAAATGCATCCTCTTAGAAAGCAATTGATGCAAAGAATAACGAACAAAGACATAAAGAAAGATTAAACTTATAAATCAAGCACAACTATTTATTATTTATTACATTTTTAGTGTATTCATGTTTTACAAATCCAGCCTTTCATGACCCATATCCAATTAGAAGAATAATGATGATGTGAACCCAGATTATTACTGTAAGGCAAGGACTTTGTCCACTCTAAGACCCCCCCCCCTCCCAAACCCAGAATTTCGAAGCGTTAACTTCTGTTTGATTCAGTGCTAGATTCTCAGCGTCATGGGTCGTACCAAGATCGACTCCAATGCACAGACCAAGACCATCTACACGTAGCGGACCATAATACAAAACAAAGATGGCTATCGTATAGGTTGGATGTAAGCCCTTCTATTCTGTGTAATCATTTTTTTTTAATTGTATTACGTTATTCATTTCCTACCAGTAAATCAGCATAAATACCGAACATCTTATTTTACAAAGGAACACAGAAATCCTTTTAAAATAAACAAAGGATGCAAGCATTTTTTTCTATCTATCAACTTTAGACTGGTTCTTATGTAAGTTTTTGTATGTTTGTGCGTTTATTATTAATTTCCTGTATAAATATTACAAGTTGCATTTTCTACAAAGTAAATAATGAAAAATCTGTTTAAAAGTATATAAATATATCTAAAACTAAATGCAAAATTTAGTTAAACAAATGCATGCTTTTACATTTCTTTTATAAAATTTCTTTGTTGTTGTTGTTGTTGTTGTTGTTGTTGTGTGTGTGTTGTTATTCATTTCATATATCAATAAATGTGTATAAACATTACAAATTATATTTTGTATAAAAGAAATACAGAAAATCGTTAAAAAGAAATAAATATGTAAAGATTTCTCTAATATACCATCGAATGTGACGGTGTGGGTTAGGAAAGAAAGGAAATATCCGAAATAAAGTATGAAGAGGGGTTTGGATCGAGATGATGAGAGTTTTAGTGAGCCAGATGTTATAACGTGATTCGGTTCTTTTGCAAGTGAGGTTATGCAGAGACAAGTACACTAGCAGTGAAACCGTTTATGTTTCTGCTATAAACACGTGGATTTGTTTATTTGGTTCGTTGCAGTTACCTTTTATTGTAGTGGTTTATAGTTGGAAGTAAATAAACAGCATGATAATTTTTTGTTAAGTTAATATTGATTTAGTTTAATAGAAAGTGTTTAGTACAACATGGGTTGCTCTTATGTGTCTGAATCATGGCAGGGCAACGCACGATACTATAATTATATTTCCTAAATAGCAGTAATTAAAGGACGAGTGGATAAAAGAGTATACATCCTGCAAATTTTGAAGTTAATGATGAAATTGTGGTGTGCATTAACATTTATTTCTAAAATTTTTCGTCTTTTCTTTGTGCAATTTTCCTTAATCTACTAGCATACGAATATGTGACAGCGAGGACTAGCAATGAAAGAAAAGATCCGGAAAAATGAATGAAATGGGTTTTGGAGCGAGATGAGGGTTTTAATGAATGGTATGAGCAGAATGTTATGTTTTGATTCCTTTGCAAGTTAAGACATGATAGGTACACCCGTTTGTAACTATTGCTAAGAAAGACTATATCCTTTTTCTTAAAATAGATAATGATAAATATGATGACGTCCCATTTGTGTCAATTAGTTTAAGGTGTCCAGTTATTTGACAGTTCGTATATTTTATAAAGAGCTGTGCTTACCTGTGGAGAAGTTTTAATTCATATTATTTTACATATCGCTTTAATGTGAGAAACACACAGAAGAATTGTTTGCAAACAAAATTTCAGATTCTAATATTTTTTAATTGTTAATGATGTTATCTCGTAAACATAACACTTCGTAAAAGTTCGATATTTTCTTTAGTCAGTAATAGGGCTACTTCGGCAGCCATTTTTTCCCTATTGGGGTCCGGTAAATATTGTTGGTTTTGCTCAGAAAATAATGCGGTTATCGATAGTAAACAAAATGACTTCGATCGAGGTTCAGGCATGTTGTTGCTTTAAGCACATGTTTTTATTTATTTGCTTGCTTGCAGTTTACGTAGTTTATTACAGTGGTTCATAGACGGAAGTAAATCAACAGTAGCGCATCATTTTCTTTTTTACTAAGTTAACATTGATTTAAAGAAAGTACACCAGTAGCTGACCTATGCCGGATAAATCTGCCGTAGCTATCACCCTCTTAGCTGACGGAGAACATGAAATTGGTTTTCAAAATGCTGATATACTAGACGCAATATCTCATCATCCTTGCTTATATCGGAAGGCAATTGCAATTCATAAGCATAGAAACAACTTTAACAGGAAAGAAGATGCTCAGATATTGCACTCAGCATGGTATCCGACTTTACAAAATACAAAGATAAAGAAATTACGCGAACCAATCAATACCCCGCTAGAAACACCCACGAGCTCCAGGTTAGATCCAGCGCCTATCAGCGCTCAGCTCCACAGGCAACTCTATTATATTTGCCGCCACAATGTCCATTAATGTGTCAGTCAGTGCCTCGTCTTTAAGAAGATTACGCCGAGCACACACTGATGATGTCCACCGCAGTCGTGGAGGAAACGTTTGGGAAGATGAAGGAGAAGATTCCCATTAGATCATAACCTTACAGCCAACAAGACTCAGTTTATATCTAAACCAGATCAGGTGCTCATTTAAAGTTTATTTTTAAAATAAAAATGCGTTATTTGTATGGTTTACTTAGAAAAATGAAGCAAACACTAAGCTGTACTGTTAAGACAATGAGACTTTGGTTTTCCTTTGGATGACAACAAATGTTTTCATATTAACACTTTCTTTGCCATTTTTAGGTATCAAAATCAAATAACTTTTTAGATTGTATATTAGTTACATCAGTTTAAATGATGTACTTTTACAATTTATTACTTGAAAATGCTACATTAGTAAAACATGGAGGGAGGGAGGGGGAGAGAGAGAGAGTGCGTGCGTGCGTGCGTGCTGCGTGTGTGTTTTTTGTGTGAATTTAATGTCTTGTCATAATTAAGCACTTATAAGTTTAAAAAAAATAATAATACCTAAATGTTTAAATATCTGCTGTCAAGTGATAATATCTAGCAACAATATGTTATTCATTTTTCGTTATTAACAAAGTTCTGTGCAAATCAAAATATTAGAATTTAGATGAAATTGCCCTATTCTAGTAATAATGCGTGCTTGTGGAGGGCATTTCCCCAAGATATAGCGGCAACGTCTTTTGCATGTGTGTGTAGCGCGTAAACTAATCGAAAGGCTGATTGCTGAAGTTATTAGGAAGCCCCTTGGTGAAGCGGCAACTACTTCTACACACATAGAGTGGTTTCGTCTAATCTACAGGGGATATCGCCCCATTTCTTTAACAAATGCACACTCAAATAGCGAAGTCCAATGATGGATGCTTCAAACCAAACCGGAAATTAAATAGTGTTACTTAACGTATGACAAGTAAAACTATAGAGAACCCCAAAAAACAAAGTTTTTGTAAATATATGACCAATTTCGATCGATTTTTTTAGTCAGTAATTTTTTTGGTGCTCTCTTAAAGTCATGTCTATCTTTAACATTCTTTAGAGTTTTACGGCCGACGTTGTTATTGTTAAAATTGATCTGATATTTAGTATATAGACCCTCCAGCGAAAATAAAATTTGACAGAGTACGTGTGCACATTTCAAGGTTTGGGGAATGTTCGTTATGTTAGAGAATATACGAGTTTTGAGCTTTTTCGTTATTTTTATATGCAAGAGTGAAATTATGTGTAATTTGAGGGGGAAAGTGATGAAAGTTTGTTTAATAATGGTAAACTGTCAAGTGCATTCTCTCTTGGAAAATTGCTAAATTGACTATAAAAGGCGCGCAAACTGAGAATGCAACCTATTAAGTGTTTACAAAACTGGGCGTGTTTGGACACTTTTTCCTTACATTTAGTAACTTCAGTGTTCGGGAGATTAAAAACCTTGGGGGGGGGGCTCTTTGGATCCTCCATTGTTGCAAGGTGAGTTTGTTTTTCTTTTATAATGCGGTTGTTTGTTGTATAGCGAAACTTAAGATGTGTTAATATTTGCCTATTTCATTCCAAACATGTTAGGGACTGTCTTCAAACACTGATGGTTCTGTCATGTGACCACTCAGTCGAGTTGAGATGAGTGTTAGGACATCGAGATGTGATAGAGTATAAAGAATAAGGCACACTGGTTAAGAAGGGAGCACCTTGCTAACAGCCTGCGGTGTTAGTAAATCCGTAGAAAGAGCTGCAATAAGGTTATGACTCAGAGAGCAACACAAGAAACGATCTGCCATTTATCCTCTTGGCAAAATCTTTGTCACACCGCACTTACTAAAACACTTCTGAAGTTTGGCACAAGGAAGTTCAGATGATTGGTAGGTTTAATTACTGGACACGGATATTTCAGGAGAAAACGGGGCTCTCCCAGGCAGAACCCATTTGCAGACTTTGTAAACTGGAGAGAAGGAGATTCCGGAGTAAGGACTCTTGACCTTATTAAGCATACACAGTTCGAACTGCTATGAGTGGTTTAGGGTGGCACAAAAAGCCTATGGCCGACGTGCGGTAGTCCATGAACAAACCCTTTTACCACCACAGAATTCTTTTTCTAATGATCTAACCATTGTATTTATCACGAATGAAACCAGGGATCACTTGAATGAGCACTTTAAAGTAGGGACATATTTGAATGCATTGATATGCAGTTATCTTCATGATATACCATCAGCCACTGGTGCAAGAAGAAAGTAATGAAAGCAAATATCCTTTACACAGAAAACTGTGACTTCCCGTATTCTGAAATTACAAGCAGGTAATTTCATTACCTGCAATCATAACGGCCGAGTTCGTTTGAGCGCGAACTCGTGAGCGGGAGGTTTGGATTCGAATCCCGCCAGAACCATCCTCCCTGACTGTTTTTTTTTTTTTTTTTCCAGGTTTTCCTCAGTCCTCATAAATGGCAAATACCGGAAGTGCCTAAACGTAGGCCTGGAACGCTTCCTTCCTTAAAAAAAAATCCTTTTCCAATATATAATTTCATCTCGTGTATCATCAGTGTCACCGCCTGTGGTGCCTAAGTAGTAAAAACGGGCGTTAAACACTATTAAAAATACTTCACATGCTGAAGTATTCTGTTCTTTAAATGCTTTACATCAAACTTGATATTTACATTATAAAGAGAGTGTCGAATCTGTTTCAATAAAATCTTCCTTGAAACTGTTTACTACACTTTGTATTTTGTTACTGTTAATGTGCGACTTCGCCATTTCAATAAAACCTACTACCACTCAGAATAATTATAAGTATTATTCAAAATTTTACTAGAAGAGAGAAATGAACTATATGACCGCTTTCCTCCGCATCTGATGCTGCAGGTTTTTCCTCTGATATGCTACGATACCCTCGACAGCACACGCTGGGTTGGTTCCGTATGGAACACGTGTTTATTTTTTCATCCCGCAATATACATCTATATAGCGTTTTTTGTTTTCTATCATTGAATAACATAAATTATCAAAATTTTAGTCATATACTGTCGCAACCCCGATAGAACAAACTCGCTAGATTTCCTTAAACTTCCTAACTTCTGCATGTATCTTTGTAATCATTAATGGGAGAAGGTTTCAGGAATCAAAACAAACGCATTTTGACGAGTAAGGTATACTAACAATAATTTATTATATTATTAAATTACAACTTGCATGTTTCTTTGTCCAGCTGTTGTGCCGTTCACGTCCTGCCCTACTTGCGTCTCTCATCTGAATGACGCTACACTATGCTATGTTGTCTTATAACGGTCAAATCTCAGGTACCTTACCTCTATTCTTCCGTTACTTCCCCACTCTGCCTTTTATCCATCTTTATCAAACAAACTGTATTCCCTGATCAACTGTGTATAGCTAAAATATGTATATATAGAAATAATGCATTGACAATGCTTTAGTAAGACATACAGAATATTCTGTAACATTGCCAATGCATTATTACTGCCTCCTATATTCGCCACAATAATGTTAAAAAAAGTATAATTAGGGCCGTTGGTGCCGAAAAAGGGGACACGCACTAAAATCGGAAAGTAAATACCACGCTGTCTTCCCTATTTTAAACGTTATAAATCCTATTATCTATAATTTTGTGTTTTGTGATAAAATATAAAATTCATTCGCTAGTTAATCACAGTGTCTATTCTACGAGTAGGCTGTACATGGTAACTCGTGCACGTAATGTTTAAGCAGTCACTCACAAGACAAAACAGCTGATGAACTACAGTACTGCATCATAGGAAATAGCGGCCATACAAGTGCACTGAGTCTTTATACTTTAAGATGCGGAATGACTTCCACCTTTTCATCTTTTTCTTTCTTTTTCTCTCAGAGGCGGTCCAGGACTTCGCTCGTTACGCGTGAAGTGACTGTAGTATAAACCAGATGGAAGGAAGAAATCCTGCTCTACACGTAGGCTTGTTAAATATTTATGCATCGTCAATCCGGCTTCTCTGCAGCATCCTCATCATTTAGAATGAATGGAATAACGCAAGAGAAAAAAAAAACTCTATTTGAAATGTTTCCTCACATGTGTTTAGCAAACGACTGTGAAAGGCTGAGAAAAACGTTTCATGTGAGCTTCAGATACTTGCGTTCGTTCTCAAAGCGATGAAGATGGCGTTTCTATACTCCACTTTCAAGGTCTGCAGAGTTTTACACACCTGATATACTAAAAACTTTATATACACTCAACGCACCTACATAAGAGTCGACCACTTTTTTCTGCATTTTCCTTGCATACTTTTCGTCATTTTTCGTAGAAAACATACACAAATGCTACTAGAAGATAGAACAGTTTAAGAATAAAATACCATTCATGATTTTATTACATAATAATTTGTTGTATGTATGTGTGTCTTAACGCTCTAGTGAGCGCAATTTTTGTTTTTTTCTTAACGAAAATCGGCATATAACGATCAATTAACAAACGATTCATGAGTTCTTAACCAGGAAAATTGCACCATTGTGGGTGGGGGTTAACCTAATGCGAAAATTTAAAAATTGTTTTGAGGGAACAATTTTTTTCTTTGTTTTTGTTTTCCTCAACGGATCTTGGTATATGTCAATGAAATAAAATAAGAAAAACAGTTCCTGAAAATGAGCTAAATCATACGATTATGAGTGAGGATTTAACTGAAAACCAAAATTGAAAAAATAAATACTTGCAACGAAACAAGTTATTACCGTTTAAATAAAACAAGACTAAGTAACCCGGAGGTTATGTGACATACGAAGAGGTTTTTTTCAGCATTAATTATTAAGTATTCTCACCAAGCAATAAACTCCTTGGAATCATGTTAAACTTATGGCGGAAGTAGTCTGCGCATTCACATGGACGAATAATCGCACGTATCCGTACAGACAGCGGTCGTCCTGCGACTTCAGAACCGAACGGCAGCGGAAAAAGCCCATTTCCACGAAATGTTGCAGCGATATACAAATCTTAAGCGGTAGTGTATATATTATAATAACCTTGGTAGTGTAAAGTGTACAATAAATGCAGACTGAGATAATACTACGGTTTCAGGAGCATAGAAAAATGAGCAATCGTACGTCTAAATTTAATCACATTCCAATTTAGTTGTTATACAGCTAAGTGCAAATGGAAACATTAAGCAGCAATATAACATGTAAATAAAACAATAATATGGAAAGAGAATATATTTTAAGCCTTATATATATATATATATATATATATAAATTAACACTAATAATAAAAGTAGATAAAGATAAAACACAGAGAAAGAGTCACACTTGAAATTGCTATATTTCGAACTACTGCGAGTTTTTCAATGGCAAGAAGCTAGACAAGTGAAGGTGATAAAAGTAAATATTGAGTATCGAAGGTAACGTTATGCATGGAAACAGATGAAACTAGATATGAGAGTGTGGGAAGAAAAAAACTAATATGTAAGATTTAAACCAGGTGGTATACGCGCTTTATGTAAAAATATAGCTGCCATTTCTCTATCTCTGAGTAAACTTTCACAGCATTGTGTAGGTAAAGCATCAATAAGAATTAGACTAAAAGCATCATCAAAATCCTTACAGTGAGATAAGGCATGTTGGGCAACCGGCAAGGGAGACTTGGTTTTAACAGAACGTCTATGATTGTTCATGCGTAGCGAAACAACAGTAGAAGTTAAACCAATATAAAATGCTTTACAAAGCTTACAAGATAACATATATACGACATTCTTGGAAGAACAGGTAGCAAATGAAGAAATGTTGAATTCCTTGGATAAATTAGGGCTATGGAATGATTTGCACGGCATAATTAGTGCACAGGTTTTACATTTAGGACGTTGGCAAGGATACGAGCCAGCAAAGGGACGTGGTCAATTCGGAGAGGATAGGTTACGGCGAAATATACTTTTAAGGTTAGGGGGTGTTCTGAAAGTAAGGCGGGGTACAATTTTAGAAAAATCATTTAAAGATGGATACATTATCCAAGGAATTCAACATTTCTTCATTTGCTACCTGTTCTTCCAAGAGCGTCGTATATATGTTATCTTGTAAGCTTTGTAAAGCATTTTATATTGGTTTAACTTCTACTGTTGTTTCGCTACGCATGAACAATCATAGACGTTCTGTCTCCAAGTCTCCCTTGCCGGTTGCCCAACATGCCTTATCTCACTGTAAGGATTTTGATGATGCTTTTAGTCTAACTCTTATTGATACTTTACCTACACAATGCTGTGAAAGTTTACTCAGAGATAGAGAAATGGCAGCTATATTTTTACATAAAGCGCGTATACCGCCTGGTTTAAATCTTACATATTAGTTTTTTTCTTCCCACACTCTCATATCTAGTTTCATCTGTTTCCATGCATAACGTTACCTTCGATACTCAATATTTACTTTTATCACCTTCACTTGTCTAGCTTCTTGCCATTGAAAAACTCGCAGTAGTTCGAAATATAGCAATTTCAAGTGTGACTCTTTCTCTGTGTTTTATCTTTATCTACTTTTATTATTAGTGTTAATTTGTTACATTGTTAATAGTGTTTCTTTATTTTTATGTTTCATTAATATTATATATATACACACATTCAGTTAGCGTTATTTGGTAATTACTTTTAAAAATTTAACTTGCTGAGGAATGCGCTTAGTTTACGCAGCTACTGTGACGAACATTTTATACTTATGACTATACACTATAGCCACAGTAAACAATCCACTTGCACAAGCAGCTTTGTAAATAAATTACATTAAAGTATGAAAAACACATTAATTATGGTTGAATGTGTCCAGAACGTAATGTACTAAATAATGGGATGGGATCAAGACCATACTCCTGCAAAACAGAAAACAAGAACTGGCACCTTCATCAAATATATCATGATTTATTTGTGAACTGTGATAGGACATGGTTTGGGTGTTAAAGGGGTTTTAGAAAGGGGAGAAACAGAGCAACTCTAAGATACAAAATGTAAAGCATTAAGTTTTAAGAAAGACAGCTTAAGTTCGAATGCCGAGTGGTGCAAAGAGACAGTACACAAGCTGAAAGGTGATGCTCAACAGGCGCAGGAGCGAAGCACAGACGAAGCCAAGTCGAAGAGGCGCTGGGACAGAACTATTCGCGAACATTCCTAATTTATATGATCGGATGTGCCACACCCGAGGGACACGTGTTTCTCGAATGTTCTGCATCCACACAACCAATCACATTGCAGCATATCATTATCGCCCACATAACTTCGTGACACACGGACTATTCTGTAATGTAATTGCTTTTCCACAAATGTATTTACATCTTCTTTTTATTTTGAACCTACTTTAATACAATTTTGTTAATATTTATAGGCATTCGTGACAATATTTGTGTTATCTGCTAGTGAAAAATACGTATAATACTTATGTACAGTATGCCCCATGTTCATTTAATAATTTTTTATAATGAGTACCCCCAAGACAATTGATAAAACTAGGTGCTCTGTTATCACGTACATTATTAAGTCATAATGCCTTGACATGAAACGTCGTTTTCACAGGATGCACCAGGAAAAAATTAATGCAAAACCTTTAAATTTTGTGATTTTTACACTTACCTTACTTAAAGTCAACAATGGATTCACTTATTTCAGTTTTGTTTTAACTATGTGATTATGCATTGTTGTATGCAACAGAACTTCTAAACATTTTCCATTGTTGTGATACTAGTGCCTTTATTGTTGGTTTTAATGCAGCCTAGTAGTCAGAGATGTGTGATTAATAACAACTGCACAAAATGGGCAAAGGCATTGAATTAACTGCTCGCAAAAAGATTGAAATTGTCGCATTAGCTTCTAAAGCCCTCTCCATTTGATATATTGCATCAAATAAAAGTCGGTCTTGGTGGTCTAGTGGTAATCATAATTGCATTGTAGACCCAAGATCGTGGATTAAATATCGACCAAGGTCAATTAATTTTTTTCGGGCGTAAAAATGCTAAGTATGGCTTCCTCGGAAGGGAGATAAAGACGTGGGTCCCGTGTCATAGATTTACGGCACGTAAAAGAGCCTGAAATTTGAAAAATGAGATCTCTGAGAAAAGTTTATCGGCAGTTTCACACTCTAATTGAATGGGACGCTGATGACTTGAGATGTTAAATAGCGTCCGTAAATAAAAAAAATGAACACACGTAAAATAAGTCCTTCTCATTGCATAAAAGGCTAAATTAATTACTTCATGTTGCCTACCCCAGCTTTCATTGCGACATCACATCGTCTGGGGCATTGAAAATGTTAAATTTTTGTTCTGTTCAGGTGAAATTTCACTAAATCACACTCTATGGATAACTTCAACCAGGTCTTTCTTATTTCTTGTTTTTCTCTTTGCTACGGCATTGGCTAATCATCTTTCAATAGTTCTCAATGGGGTTGAGATCTGAGCTGTTTCCTGGTCATGTAAGGGTGGGAATACCTTGTTCTTCAAGAAAACTTCTAACCTGTAGCATGAAATTGTAACTTTTTTTTAGAATTATGTGGATGTAACGTGAATTTGGTAAAATAGACTTTAGATTGATAAAATTAGTAGTTTTTAAGCAAAGTATTCACTTTTTTGCCCTATGATATGTACGGAATCATCCTGGAAAGTGCAATTTTCTGCTGATACGAACTGCTCCGCAATTGTTGGTTTCAAACTTCTTAAAATCATTATGTATGCATCTGCATTTACTGTTCCCTCAACAAAATGTAATGTACCCACTACTTTGTTGGAAATACAACCCCAGACCGTCACTCTTTCTGGGAACTTCACTGTTGAGTTCAAACATTGTGACAGAAATTCTTCACCGCTACTACGATATATAAATATTTTTCCATCGTTTCCTCTGACATTAAATTTTTATTTATCTGAGAAAATGACTTTACTCTACTTCTCTTCAGAACAATGGACATGTTCCTTGGCCCATTCTAGTCCAGCTTTCTTCGTTTTACTGTCAAAAGGGGCTTCTTCCGTGACCGTCTAGCAGGTAGGCATTTCTAGAAGTCTGTATCTGACGGTTCTACTGCAAACCATTACACAAGAAGTTTCTTCCCATTAACTTTTCAACTCCACTGAAGTCATACGCTGGTTTTACAGACAGATCCACTTCAAAACGCGGTTCTTAGCAGCAGTTGAAGATGTTTTTCTGCCTCTTCCTTTAATTATTTTCAAATTCCCAGTTTTCTTGTATTTATCCAATTGACACAGTGGACTGATTAAATCCTGTCTTTAACGCAATATTGTTGATTTGTTTATTTATGGATGCTCTTTAACATCTCAAATTTTGCTCAGAGGCCTCTCTTTCAGGCTTGAGGTTCTTTTTCGTGCCGTAAATGTACGACACGGGACCCACAGCTTTGCTTCCCTTCCAAAGGAAGCCATTCTTAGGATTTTTACGCCTGAAAAAATCCATCGACCCTGACCGGGAGTGAACCCGCGATTTTTGTGCACGAGGCAAGTATGGTTACCACTACACCACCTCGACCGACATTTTATGCGTGTAAACTTCTGTTATTATAATTATTAATCAAGAACTTGTCAAGTTTATGCAATTTTAATTACAACATTGTGGCTGTTTAGCTGTAAAATTTGTTCAAGTTTACTATTTATATGTACATTTTAGCAGATGTAAAGGTGAGTAACAAAAAAATTTCACATTTTTAGACTTAAAATATTCGGGTTATACCTAGAAACACAATTATAATATAAAGAGCAAAACAGAAATATTTTGCGGATGATGCAATACATATTTCCCTTGCCGTATTTATCAAAAAAGAAATTTATTTAATTTAATTTCCACATAGCATGTTTCAACCTACCCTATACAAATAGTCACGTTTCGTCACTCAAATTTATACATTTCCCCTTGATTCGTTTTTAACTACCTTTTGAAGAGTGCGTGCATAAAAGAATAAAACTGTATGACGGCCTCTCTAAGCAAGCAGAGTGACTTGAACGTTTGCCCTCTGCATTTGCAGACAAATGCTACATAGGCAGGCATCTCTCTCAAAGGGACAGAAAACGTTGAAAGTCAGACCTGGTACTCTGCTCTGTGTATGTTTCAGCCCAGGAGTTTTGCTCTGTTTTAAGTACTTTTCATGCTGGAATGCTTTGTAACTGCCGACATGTTTCGGCCGCATTCATGTCTCTTAGAGAAGGGTCACGAGCTGAGTGCAAGGAGAGCATTATAGCGGTTGCGAAACCTTGACCTCTGCCTGCGTCATGTGTGTGACGCAGGGTTTTCCTTTTGTGTGCATCTGCTTTTCAACATTAGCTAGTCTTTATCCATATCTCAATTATGTACAATTCCGCGCAATATTTTACGAAAATTATTGAAAAAGACTTAACTTTTTTAATATTCTTGCGATAAATGACATCCCTAGATCTAATAATTTTCCTCGATTATTTTACTTGTGTGTCTCATCATAATATTGATTAATAAAACGAAACAAAATTTTGAATTTTGACCAATCACAGCCCGATATTGCAGTGAAATTATCGAAAAAGTTTATCAAATCCGTTTTATCGCGACCTGCATTTGTTTATGTCAATGTAACCAACTCTATACTTCCACTGTATAATTCCTGAGCATGCATCACTGACCACTTTTCTGTGCTTTCAGCAAACAGTCTGAAATCATTTTGTAAATTATGTAACAATATCTGCCTAAGCAACCGTAAATGTTAATAAACACGTTTTCAGAATGGTAAAATGTTTTCTCTGTTTTGCTTTTCTCACTTGGTATAATTAAATAGAACTGTAGCGACTGCAATAGTCGACTTTCGTTTATTTCATTCTCACGGTTTTTGAATAAATATAACATTTTATACAATTTAATAACTAATAAATCTGTGCGCAAATTTCAAAAATATATTACTTTTATTCTTATTCAATTCATTCTTTTTTATTGGCATTACTGGCATAAGACATTTATCTGTTGCTAGATGGCTTGAAAAGGTTAGGTATTCATAGAACAAATATACAATTATTATAATATTGTTGGCCAATTTCACGGGAATTTAATTAAATTATTGTCTTATTTAATTCGAGAAATAGTCCTAATAAATATAGTACTGAGCGCAGATTCTCTTGTGTTATTACCTGTGATAATTTCGCCAAAATTGCTGATATTATTTTGTGCTGCACAGTTTCTCTCCTAGAAATGTCCATGTCCTCATGCCTTAAAACTTATCAAATGATCCATGTTTGCACTTTTTAAGCTAATAGGCATACCTTTATCAAATACTGGCCACCAATTTATATAAACAGTTATAATAAACGAAATTACAATTGTAGAATTTGTGTCCAAAATCAGACAAGTCGACATTTAGAAGAAAATAAGTTAATGGTGTTTTTGGTGTACTTATATAGTATAATATTTATACATGCATCAATTTTATTATAGCCATACTGGAGAAAATACCATTTTAAGTATAGTTTTTCGATCAACATCGGAGATGTCTTTAAAAACAAAATCCTAAAACAACTTTAGCCAATACCGAGAGTGTTTGTGCATGGTGATTCCCGAAAACAAAAGAACGTTCGTGTGTAGTTTGCATGCAGTTGAAGATGATGTTACAGAAGATGCGAAGTTGTTACTAACGATCATTTCGATCCTGACAGCCAACAGCAAACTTCTATGCGGAAATCTCCATAATCATCAACACCAAAAGAAACAAAAAAGACTGCTTCTTCTGGGAAAGTTATGTCCATCTCATTTTTGGATATTCAAGGAATAGTTTACCAGCATGTCATACGTGCACACCTAAGTGTAACTGGGAAATACTACAGAGATGTCATGAAAACTCTGCAAGATCATATCACATACTTGCACAATGCCACATTTTCGTGCAACAAGCTGAATGCTGCACCATGATAATGCATGGCGCACATCGGAAATATGGTTTCTGAATATATCACGAAAATCAATATGAAGTGAGATTCAACATCCTCCCTATAGTCCAGATTTAGCCCCGTGGACTTTTTTCTTTATTAAAGTAACACTTATGAGAATATTCACATGCAAAGGTGAAGGCCGCGTAGGCGATTCTGAAGAACCTGTCAAATAATCGTTCCCAGAATGTCTTTGGAGACTGACAAAACGCTGGGACAGGTGCATTGCATTCAACGGGGACAAGTTTGAGAAGGATAATCAAAATTATGTTAATTAATAAAGCTATGCTGTCCAAAAATTATGATCTTTCTTTATTGAACAGCCCTTGTAATTTATAGGCGGCAGCACAATATGACCATAGAATATTAAATTTATAGTAATGGTGTGAGAGTAGTTTTTTTAATTCGTAAAATTAGGCACAAAGGACTTGTCTGTTTTAGAATGAAAACTCTTCTATTGACTGTAATCTGAATTCATGGTCAGCAACCTGCTACAGTTATAGATTAATTATATATGCCACACCAACTTCATTAGTCTTAATGGTATAGTGGTAACCATACTTTCCTTCTAAACCCAAGATCGCGGGTTCAAACCCGGTCAGCTTCGATGGATTTTTTTCGGGCGTAAAATCGTAAGTATGGCTTCCTTCGGAATGGAAGTAAAGCCGTGGGTCCCGTGTCGTACATTTACGGCACAAAAAAGAACCTCAAGTCTGAAAGAAGAGGCCTCTGAGCAAAATTTGTCGGCCGTTTCACGCCCAGTTGAATGGGACGCTGATGACCTGAGGTGTTAAAGAGCGCCCGTAAATAAAGTAAATAAAAAAACCCATAGGCTTAATGAATAATTCCATTTTACAAAAGGGTATCTATCAAGAAGGTGTCTCGATATTATCTGTCTAAATGTGAGGTAGATAGAATAACTCCAGTGCTAAAGACATCATCCCTACTCCTACCTTCAATAATTCCCTAATCTAATTTAATGCCTGTTGATGCGGATTTGTTCTAGGTCAGTGTTAAGAAGATTAGCCTCTCTTAGCTTAGCTGTGTGGATAATGAAGAGGAATACTTGCCATCTTTACATGATCCTATATCTGCGTTTAACAGAGAAGCAGCTCTCAGCACTACATAACTTGCAACTGGAAGCATTAGAAAGCACATTATATACACTTATGTTCTTCTGCCGTTATACAAGGAAAGCTCAATAAATAATTACCATAATTTTTACCACTACCTTTACTCAATCTCATAATTAGTATTATATTTATCCAACTAGTCCCCATTAGGTGGTGATCCTGGTGGTGTAGTGGTAACCATACTTGTCTTCTGAACCCAAGATCGCGGCTTCAAACCCGGCCAAGATCGGTGGATTTTTTCGGGTGTAAAAATCCTAAGTATGGCTTCCCTCGGAAGGGAAGTAAAGCCGTGGGTTCCGTGTCGTACATTTACCGCACATAAAGAACCTCAAGCCTGAAAGAAGAGGCCTCTGAACAAAATTTGTCGGCCGTTTCAAGCCCTGAATTGAATGGGATGTTGATGACCTGAGATGTTAAAGAGCGTCCATAAATAAAACAAATCAACAAAAATCCGTTAGGTGCAATACACCTGTCCCAGCGTTTCTGTATTTCTTCAAAAAACATGCCAGAAACAGGTCCTTCAGAATCGCTTTCGCAGTTTTCACCACTGCTTCTGATGGAAAATGTCTGTCACGAAGGTTCTTCTTTCTTCAATCTGGGTGAAAGAAAAATGAATCGTACGGGACTAAATGTGGACTTTATGGAGGGTGAACAAAACATTCCACATTGCTTTTAGTGAGATATTCAGAAACAATATTTGCCATGTCTGACCGTGCACTATCGTGTTGCACGGAAATGTGGCCTTGCAGAGTTTTGAGGACATCTCTCAAGTATTGCCGTTATAGTGGTGTGTGTAGGTATGACGTGCTGGAAACCATTTCTTCAATACAGATAAACGAAGTGACCATAACTTTCTCAGCAGAAGCAACCACTTTTGTGTTGGTGATGCTGGGTATTTCCACAGCACAGACTTGTTGATTGTTCTCAGAATCTCAATGATGAATGCAGCAGTCTTGCACACGTCACATGTTCAATCAACGTGAAGTAGCTCTCAGTGAAATTTTCACAATTTATGAATATTATTCGACGATCCTCTGTCACAGTGGCACCAGCGGGTTAAAACTTTTCTCCCGTACAAATTGTAGCATCGGTCCACCTTTCTTTGAAATTTGTTGTTTCACGCTTATACTTCCTGTAACACTGCACAGGCCTCAGCTGAAGAGACGAAAGCAGAAGTTCAGACTAGCATGTTGTTCGTCGTGTGAACAAACGTTTTACTGTAGACGGGACTAACATGTCTCAACTTGCACACCTTCACAACCGGAAGTGACAACAATGAAACTAGAACCCAATTTACTTTACGCATTAAACTGGCAAATATTCTTGTGTAAGTATAGTGCGAGATATTGAACGAACCTGGCATGTGATGCAATGATACAAATCTTTGAAGAATGGCAGAAACTTTCGGATAGGTGCATTGCGTCTATGAGAAATACCGTCAAAATTATGAGGTTGAGTAAAAATATGTTGTCAAAAATGTTGTATTCTTTATTTCCGTAGCAATAACAACTCCTGTCTTCAAAACTTTAATAACTGCTCACTGGACAATTTTGGAAGAATCATATTCGCCACTGTAGCAATTCGAACTATTTCTGCACATGAAAGCGGAACACTACAAGCTGTGTTACATTTTCAAGCCTGAACTGCAGTAGAAATCCTGTCGTCAATCGCTGATCCAGGTTTTCTATAATTAGAACCGAGCTCTCGAGAAAGTTGAACTGAACGCTCAACGCTTCCATACGATGCCCTGAGGCTCTTTGCGTCTTAACCCACCATCCACCAAGATGATGGCTTATACAACTTCATCGTAACTGGCGTCATTACTTCATTGGTAAACTAAAAAAGGTTTGTGCTGGTAACAATGAGCAACAATTGAATGTAAATCGGAGCCTCTACGGCAAAAATCCCACCAAAATTCTTAAAGCTTTAAAACGGAATTTATTGAAAATATGTTCACGATAATTCCGATTTGCAGAAAACAGCAGTAGATAACGGCTGAAAAAATATTATTATGTTACTATATGAAGAAGTTCTCAGCATAACTCAGAGATGTGAGGGTGGCAATTTACTATGATAGTTGTTAAGTAGCATCCTTTAGATGGCGCGCTGTAACGTTTCATACGCAGAAGTGTAGTCATTTGTTTGTAACGATCGTGTAAACAATCTAGTGTTAACTTTTTCTACAAAACGGATAAAAGTGAAATACGAACTGTGAAAGTACTTCGTTTTTAAGGAATACACCCCAACCGAAATACAAAAAGAGTCAGATTCCACATAAATGATTGTTTCCCTTGGTTTTCGGCGGTTGCTGAATTTAAGCGGCGTTGTTGATTTGGATTATTTACGGACGCTGTTTAACTTCTCAGGTCATTAGCGTTCGATTCAATTCAGGGCGTGAAACGACCGACAAATTTTGTTCAGATACCTCTTTTTTCATGGAGGTTCTTTCAAAATCTACGACACGGGACCCACGCTTTACTTCCCTTCCGAACGGCGACATATTTAGGAATTTCACGCACGAAAAAAGTCCATCGATCCTGGCCGGGATTGAACCCGCGATCTTGGGTTTAGGAGGCAAGTATGGTTACCACTACGCCACCAGGACCGACGAATTAAGCGTGGTCGTACACCCATTCAATATGATGCACGCTCAGGGCGCCCTAAAACTGCTACGATCGACGAGATTTTGAGAAAAATTCACAATACCGTAATCAATGATCGGCGATTAAAGGTACGCGAAATGGATAACATTGCAAAGACGTCAATAGGCCATATCCACTACGCTTTAAACGAAGTTTTGGGTAAAGAAAGCTTTCTGCTTGGTGGGTTTGCGTTTGCTAACAATGGACCATACTATATTTGAATAAACATTCCATAAGTATGTTTAGACTTGTTTAGAACAAATTCCATTGAGTTTCTTGGAGTTTCATAACAGTAGATGAAACATGGATTTATCACTACACTCCAGAGACGAGGTAGCAATTCAGACAGTGGGTGACAACAGGTGAAAGTGCACCAAAGAAAACAAAAAAATGTTCCGTCTGCATGAAAACTCATGGCATTCTCATGGGTGTGATGCTCGTAAGCTACGTCCAGAAGGGCAGAACCATCACCGGGGAGTATTACTCTTCATTATTGGACCAAATGAAGGATGCTATTCAGGCTTAACACCCACGCCTTGCGAAAAAGAAAGTTCTCTTTCATCACAATAATGCGCCTTTACACATATCTGAAATTGTTGCTGCAAAACTGCACGACCTTCGCTTTTAAGCGCTTTCTCATCCGCCATATTAGCCGGATTTGGCTCCCAGCGATTACTTTTTGTTCCTAAACCTGAAGAAACAGACGCACATCAAATTATTAGATTGAAGCTGAGACAATGAATGAATAGTGTTTAACGCCCGTTTTTACTATTGAGGCACCACAGACGATGGACACTGATGATACACGAGATGAAATGATATACTGAGAAAGGATTTATTTTTAAGGAAGGAAACGTTCCAGACCTAAGTTTAGGGTACTTCCCCGGCATTTGCCATTTATGAAGACTAAGGAAAACCTGGAAAAAACCTCTGTCAGGGAGGATGGTCCTGGCGGTATTCGAATCCAGACCTCCCGCTCACGAGTCCGCGCTTTAACGATCTCGGCCACCCGTGGCGGTGAAACTGAGACAGGCGCCCCTTTTTCATCATTGGGCAAATCTTGTTTCACTAAGGGTATTAAAAATTTGGAAAGTTGTTGGACTAAATGTATTGATTTACAAGGTGAATATGTTGAAAAAATATCTTAATTCCGGTGTTTTCTTGGTCAGAATGGGAACTTTTAGATCGCCACATATAAATTATATACGTGTCTTAAGTGATCAGTGTATTCATTTTTCTATGATGTCCAAATATTTTTCTAAAGCACTGTACACGAAATTAAAACGCTGTATTCTGTTAGCAAATGGAATTGTTTTAGCGGTTACTACTGGTGATGATAATTATGAAAACATTAATAATTAAAACGAGTCCGAGGCGATTAGCTGCAATGAAACAGGTGCTGTAAACGCCGCCGTTATTAATAATCATTATGCTTTGTTACGATAGAAAATACAGTAAAATGTAAACAAGGGAACAATGAAATCCGCAGGGAATTTAATAATCGTATTCCAGTGCAAATGTAGCTTTTTTCCCCTTCGTGTGTAAATATTGCTACTGGGCTATGATGTTTATTCTAACGGTAATTTTCACTATCCACAATGCTTTATGTGCAGAATTTTGGACTGTAACTTTCATTTGTAATAATTTGTCCTTTTTAACCAATGTACCTTCTGTTAAACATGTGACCAGCTATTATCCTCTTGTGTTTAACTTGAAATTTTGTTTAATTATCAAGAATAGTGAAAAATTGTATTTTCACAAGCAGCAATTTTAAATATTATTAATGTTATAGTTTTTATTAGCACGTGTTCAGGTTCGCGTCCAGATATACAAGTAGATGCGCTATAAAGGATGTACAATTCTATGATTAAGTTCATTCTGCTGTATAAAATGGATGGGGGAGAGCTGAACATATTAATGAAAATCAAATCGGTTTTTGGAAATGATTCTCGAGCTCTTCAAAGGAACATCAAAACTATGGCGAAATTTTTCCTAAGAGCGAGCCCTCATTCGTTTATCGCGCCTTGGAATGGGTAGCAATCCTGCTTTTTACTTGTTGACCTTGCTGAATGTAGCAGTCGTAGCGCAGCTGTTCCCGGGTGTGTGTTGTATTGTTCATTTCTTAATTCGACAGTATTATATCCCGTGTGTTTACAACGGCACAGCGTGTCTTTATGTACGATTCATATATGTTAACTCAGTGTGAAAGAATCACAGGACCAATATTTTTTTAGCATATGGTTGATTCTGTTACCTACGTGAATACCATACTAACCCCCTTTTTTCAGAATAGAAAGTGAATATTTTTCAACAGGACTCTGCTACTGCTCACACTACGAATAATTCCACGAGAGGAATTCACCATATATTTCCACAAGACAAGAGTAATTAACAGGCATTTGTGGTCCCCTCGGTCCCCCGATTTAACAGCCTGCAATTATTATCTCTGGGGTAAATTAAAAATGTCCTGTATAAGACGAACTCGCTCACCATACAACAACTCAAAGATAATATCCCCCAGAAAACTGTCCAGGAATTACATGAACGAGCGATGAATAATTTCTTAAAGAGATGCCCAAAATGTATGGAGAATGAAGGCAGGCCGTTTCAACACCTCATTTGATAATCTGGTAAGTAATAAGCCTCTTATGTTGATTTGAGTCTGGCGACTAATCGGTTAACGAGCTCGCCCATAAGTAGACAAAACACTCTGGATGAAAATAAAACCGCACGTTAGTAAAAAAAGGATGGTGAATTACTGGCTTAGACCAATGCAGATAGACCATTCCACACTTCGAGCTAAATGCTATTAAATCCAGATATAAGGTAAAACATTAACGTTTTGGACTTCTGAGGTAGAAATAAGACTTCGGGGATTGACCTGTGTTCAATACGGAACGAGGCAATGAAAATAATACAAATGCATGGAAGAAGGTTAGAACAATGCTAGAGGATCTCAGAAGACAGAAAATCGAGGCAGAATTTAACAAGAAAGCCTCCTTGAGCCTATCGAGTGAAATGAAATTAATCTGGGGAAAAGAGGTATAATATATTCGTTCTTGGGAGAATGACATGGTTTAGACTGGGTGTTAGAAGGATAAAAAACAACAAATGGCTCTGGTAGGAGAATCTGCCCATATTGTGTAAGGGATGAGGAATGGATACATATTCTGGTCGAATATACCAACTAGGACACCTGAGAAAAACGCTCTTTCCAGAAAAATATTTTAAGGCAAGTAGATGCAGATTGGCAAGCTGGAACCTGTTTATGGATCACACAAAGCGGTTGAATATTGGCATTTTCCTAGCCAAAGTGTGCGAAGCTAGAAGCAATTTGTTTTCTGGTTAGAACGATAGAGTAATTGTAAATAATATGTAAGTTGTTTACACTATACATCTGCAAATAGCGTCACTTTCAATTTAATTTTTTAATTTATTTATTATTATTGCTTTATATTTTTTATTAGTTTTCCTTTTTCTAATTCTTTATCTTACTTAAGCATCTACGGTGACGTCTCATGAATGAAAAATACTTTTCTAATACGTACCTCTGGTGACAAAGAGAGAGAGAGAGAGAGAGAGAGTAATTTCTTCAATGCAAAATTCTTTTAAGTTCTACTTGTTACAGCGTGCTGTTCACAAGGTATAGCAAAGCTGCATAACCACTGCAGCAGTTGTGTTATATGACGTACTGAAGACACTGATTCGTGTGTGTGTGTGTGTGTGGGGGGGGGGGGTAATGCCTATAACTGAACTGATATGTTCAGTAACTGAAATGATATATTAAAATAAAAATGATATTAAGGCAACATAATGCTCTACAGATACACTTATAAAATTAATAATACAAAAATAAAACAAAAATGTTGTGTAGGATTTGAACCCAGGAGCTTACGTAGTAGAGCAATAACTTCTAAACCGCTCGACTACCACTACTCTACCCTAATGTTCTCTTTCCAGATGCTTATAATTGTGACCATTAAGTTTACAGGCAAAGCGCCCACTGCAGTGTGCATTCGCTGCATGCGCTTGTAAATACAGAGTTTATGAGTGTCCCCGAAATATTCCGATCGACAAGTAGAATCTGACGATGACTTCTTTTAAAGAAAGCGTGCACATAGAAATTGTAACAATATGATATACCTAGTACTACTTAAAAGGTTATAATCATGTACTTTGTTGTATGCGTTTCGTAAACATTTTTATAGTGTGCACTTCCAGAGAAATGATTTAATTAAAAGTGGTGATAAAAAGGTTTCTCTTTGGCATTCTGTCAACGGGTCCTTAGAAGATACACCTGAAGATACGGGGCCTATTTAGTGATAAGAGTTATCAGTAGGGGATTATGGTGAGTTTGTTTCTCAAATCTCAAGATGTACGAGTTTTATTCGAGAGGAAATTTAAAGCAGGCAGATTTTTTTGTCCCAATACTAGTCCATTGTTATCATGAATTTGTGGACGGTATTGTAACGTTCTTCTGAGGTTGTGACTCCCATAAAATACCGCTACATTGCCTCAGTGCATACGATGTTGAAGATCAAATGGTTATGGTACACAGGGCGTGGATGGTCCTTAAACCTATGGATGAATGCTTTTTTAATTAATGTTTAACGCCCGTTTTTACTACTGAGAACACCACATGCGGTGAACACTAGTGATACATGAGATGAACTTTTGTATTGGGAAAGAATTATTTTTTAAGGAAGAAAATGTTTCATGAAAGTTTAGGGTGCCTCCTCGACATTTGCCAGTTATGAGGACTGGGGATAACCTGCAAAAAACCTCAGTCAGGGAAGTCGGTCCTAGCGGGATTCGAACCCAAGACCTGCCGCTCACGAGTCCGCGCCTTAACGACCTCGGCCACCCGTGGAAGTGATGAATGAAATGAATTAATGATGGCGTAAATGAGCTCGAAGTTCTTGGGGCATTCTGGGAAGGATAAAACTACAATAAAAATCTCTTTGCCTGACCGGGTATCGAACCGAGGAGCTCCGGATTAATGGTCCTAAATGCAACCACTAGACCACGAAGGCTGTCTAAAGCAGAAACTTGCTGACAATCGAGCCTTTGGAAAATGAAACCAGAGAAATAACAAAAGATGAGGGTCCATTGTCTCAGGACTATCCTTTTTAAGCGTTTACTACGAAATTCGGGTGAAAATGAGACACGTTTCGCATTCCTCCCTCTGGTCGTGAAACTTCTGCGTCTTTCCGAACTCTCTGGGAAACAGGTCTCTAAGAATATCTCTGACCTTTTCCAAAAGAGCGTCTTCACATGTCAAAAACGTTGCGAAAAAGAAAGAGTTCGCACGGAGAAAATTTGAAGCTGCAAGGGGGTGGTTTCCACTGAGGCGTGGTCACGATGGCATCCTGACTTTGATCCCCTCTTGGTCAGCGGTTAGTGGCCGTGCTTCAGTCTTCCAGTATGGTCGAATGACTTTAATCAATACTCCAGTGCAGCTTGACCTTGATATGGAAACAGTGTTTTGTCTTAGGACGTACTGGTGAATGCCGCCACTTTGTCACGAATACATTGAAATTAAAACCTCGGGAGCAAACAAATGTTTGTACGCTTTCAAAGTCAATAGAATAAGGAAAAACGTTCACGGCTTCTGTCACCCAACAATGCATACACACTTTAAGCGCGAACATTTTTTTTTCAGTATGCAAAGCGCAATAATTTCATATTTACAGGCTATTCAAGTTTAGAATTTAAATGGCAAGCATTTATATATGAAGTACTTGCTTCCAGAATTTGGGAATGCTGTAACTGGATTTGAACACATGATTTTTTTCAACAATGTGTTACAAAAGTCCACTATACAGAATCTGCGTAAATTAAGCGAATTCCTCAGCAAGTTTAGTTTGTGAAGGTAGTTCTCAGAGCGCTAGATCAGAGAATGTACTAAAAATAAAATAATAAAAAAATAGTAACGCTAACAGAAGATATACATATACATTTAATAAAAACATAACTTTCAGGCGTAAAAGTATATGCTTTATACTTATAATTATTATTTTATTTACGTGTTATATTGTTAGCTTAACGTTTCCAATTGTACTTAGCTGTATAACAACTGAAATGTGATTAACATTTAAACTACATAGTTAATTTTAGTCGTACGATTGCTTGTTTTTCTGTGTTCCGAAACCGTTGTGTTCTCTCCGCCTGCATTTATTGTACACTTTACACTACCACGGTTGATCCAGTACAAACACTGCCGCTTAAGATTTGTATATCTCTTCGTATCGCTCCAGCATTCCTTGGAATTTGGCTTTTTCCGCTGCCGTTCGGTACTGAAGCCGGAGGATGGCCGCCGCTGTTTGTAAGGGCAACTCCGATTGTTCACCTATGCGCATGCGCAGGCAATTTACCCCATACTCTTTCACACGATACCAACGATTGTATCGTTTGGCGCGAATACCCGATTATTAATGCTAACAATGACAAAAATTCGGTTATACTCCCACTCCTTTTTACCCGAATTTCAACTGTTTTTTCTTCTTTTTATTTTATTTAAATGGTAATTTGAGAAAAAAAACAAAAATTGCAACCGCTAGAGCGTTAACAGACAGACACACATATATACGAGCATACATACGATATAGACATTTTTTTCATTGTCATTTTTGGTATCTAGAAAATAGGATCGATGGAGATTTGAAGATTTTTTTTTCAAAAATCTTTTAATGTTTACAACCGCAATAGTTACATTCCTTTTAAGATTTATTTGTTGTAAAAGTAAAATAAGAGTTCGAGCAATGTCTCATGACAACATGAGTTGAAAATCGCCTCCGCAACTTTCATCACTGATTCTCATAATGAAAAATGCCTCTGAAAAAGATGTTTCTTGAATTTTAAGAAAAGAAAAAAGTTACACAGGGTTAAATCTTGACTATAGGGAGGGTGAGGAACACAGTTCACGTTGATTTTTATGAGATATTCAGCAAGAACGTTTGCGATGTGCGGCCATGCGCTATTGTGTTGCAGCATCCAGCTTGTTGCATGGAAATGTGGCCTTTTGAGTGTAATGTAGACTGGCAGAGTTTTCAGCACATCTCTGTAGTATTGACCAGTTACACTTGTGTAAACACCGCTTGAATATCGAAAAATGAGAAGACCATCAACTGAATGCGAACGGGAAATGAGCAGTCTTTGAACCTGTGGAACTACCAAGGTGTGGCTGGTACCCAGTGAAATTAGAGCACGACTCTCCCCCTCTTACATTCTAAACCATCTTTGAGTTGTACTATAGAGAAGCACAACTGTTCATACGTCTCAACTGAATCATATTGTCCGTTGCATGGTTAGCGTTGCTTACTGCAGGCCAGGAGGCCCGGGTTTATTTCCGGTACTTGCTTAGGAATTTTTGGTACAGGATTTACCCAGCCTCATGAAGCTGTGTGATGGAGAGGTGATACTCTTCGATCTAGGGAGCCGCGTGTGGGAGACTAAAGGTGTGCTGGTGTGCCCCTCCCCAAAACTGCACTCTATCAATGAAGTCTTAAGACGGAGGTAGAGAAAGCAGAGGTCCCTGCGGCAGGCCAAGGCTCAACCCGGACTATAGCGCCAATAATAATAATAATAATAATAATAATAATAATAGTTACGTTTTAGCACGAAATAATTTTAATCGTTAATTATTGAACATCTCCCGTACTTTCTTTGCAAGTAAACGTTTTTTTATTCTTTTCTACAAAAAAGTTGCAAATATAATCAGCAGTTCCTGTATAAAGAAGCAAAAATTAATTCAGAAAAGTATTTCAAAATAAGCTGTATAAATGACAAACTTGATCCTAAAACCTTGCCTCAAACTTTCAACAATCGATGCTCCCAGAACTGCTGCTGGCAGCTGGAGAGATGACTAGCGACTTATGCGGGGAGAGGGCTGTATATGCCAAGTAAAACATTACGCATCTACTTCTTAGGTTTTCACGGCCGGTGTTACAGTTAAAACAGTTATAACCTTCCGGGTTGTTTTGCCGTGGTCCATGGTTTAAATTACTGCCATAGCTTTCACCATCTACTTCGGTTGGCATCTTCAGTGGACAATGACCAACACCTAACTGTTAACAAGACAAGTAGTCTTGATCCCTCTGTGTTTTTCTCAAGACTTTTTCAATCTAGTCAGGAGGGAAGCATTGGAAATACAACAGCATCCAGACAACTTTAATAGGAAATTGCGGATATCACCTAAGTAGCACATGAAGCTGGTTCTTAAATACAAACAACTACCACCCCTCCATCCTCTCCCCTCCAATTCCGCTGCACACATAATATCGATCATCCTCAAAAGCCAGACAGAGACGGATCAATACTGTCGTCTTGTTGTTCATCGTCCACTGAAGATACCAACCGAAGTTGGTGAAAGCTGTGGTAGTAATTTAAACCATAGACCACGGCTAAACCGCCCGGAAGATTTTAACTGTTTTAACTGGTTGTGTATCATCAGCTATTCAAATACTGAAGAGTCGGTCTGTTAATGGCGAACAGTTGGACGTTATCAACACCTTCCTCTGACTAGCCATCTCTGCAGCTCCCAGCAGTACGTGTTTCGGGAGCGGCAGAAGAACTACAAGTGTTTCGTTTGTTCTTGCATGGCTATAACCCACTGTTGCACGGAGGTAAGAGAGGCTTTCTGAATGTGACAGTTCAATCTCCGGTCTGGACCAGACACAGCACCACCTTTCTTTCTTAATATAATTGTACAAGTTGCAAAACAAGCGCGTGTCTTCTCAGCCACTTCCATCGTGTCCTGACGCTGATTTACTGAGCCAATTAAACCTCCTGCCCAGCCTTTCGTGGTTTGGTGGCTTTTGAGGTCCTCCGTGTGCAGCAAATTCCCTAGGGAACGCCATGTGTCTCGGGTTTACATCATCTGCCCGGGCAATGGAGGAGAACGCATGTTTTAATGCGATTTGTGTATTTGGCACTGGGCGCTGTGCTGTGACCCGTCGCTTTCTAATGGAATCTGCCCCAGTTGTTTGCTAAACTTGTTTTATAGACAGACGACAGAAAGGTGTTATCTAAAGTCCCGTCGTGTTATGAACTTTGCGGGTTAATTTTTCACAGCTTTGGTCCTTGTGTCGGATAAAGTTAACTATTACAGCGGCAGCACAAACCGGGGGTGCATAATTTTATTACTACTGATTATAGAGCACAAGCTTCTACAACTATAATTAACACTCATGTGCAAGTGACTGAACATAACAGCAGATAAAGAGAATTTAATAACAAACATCGCACTAACGCGTCTATTTAGGGACGTGCTGCACCGAAATTTCCATTTTCCACATTTTTTTTAACCTAGTGATGTGTTCTCTTACCAGTAGAGTCAATTGAACTTTCTTAGACAGCATGGTTTTCAAATTTTTATTTTTTTTTCAACGTTTTATATCCGTTAATTTGAAATGTTTCGCACAATGCAATTTTTAAAATGAAACAAAAAGTTCATTATAATTCTTCTTCTCAAGCACTAACCTTCTGTCGTATGAATTTTTAGCGAATTTCGAAGGAATGTTTGTGCATATGGAAGGATTTTTGAGAAATTTCTTCAAATCTTCATCGATCCTACCGAAAATGATAATAAAAAAAACACATTTCCCACATATATGTGTGTCTGTTAACGCTCTATCGGTCACAATGTTTATTATTTCTCAACGAAATACGCACATGACCATCAATTAACAGACAAATCGTCGAGTTAGTTAACCAACAAAATTGGAGGTTAACCTAAAACGAAACATTTTTAAATAATTAAAAATCGCTCTAGCTACCGAAATGTCTGTTTTTCTCAACGAAACTCGGTATATTTAATTAAACTAATTTAATAAAGTTAGTTTATGAAAATCAGGGGAATCGGGTTCTTAGGAGTGATGGTTAAAGGGAAATTTAAAAATCACTTTTGCAACCGCAATTTTAAATGTTTTTAAAGGAAACTCCGTACATACCATTTAAATTAAATAAGAAAATAGTTTCTGAAAATCAGGGAAATCTGCTCTATTGCGTTTAACTTTCTCTCTATTGTTTTAAAATACAAGTACAAAGTAATTCAGCATACAAACTGTATTTATAACGATACATATGCCTTATATTTAGTATAAACATCGTCGTGAAGATAGCAAATGTGAAATGTTAATCTAATTCATATATTTTATTTAATTATTAGTGTACCATGGATTTTTGCGGTTTGGTCTCAATAATAATAATAATAATAATAATAATAATTCTAAAATTTTTGTTTTCTTTTTTGTAATACTTATAAACTGCAAGAGTCCAATTTTGTTCCTCTAATACCACATAGTAATACTATAAATTAATAAGTCCATAATGTGAATTTTATATTCATTTTTAAAGTTTTTCAACTTTCTGAGGAATTCGCTTAGTTTTCGCAGCTCTGCGTAACGGACTTTTTGCACTCCTATTTTTTTTTTTGTAGAAAAAAGTGATACAGCATAAACTTTTCAAAAGTTTTCAAATACTTGAAAGTACTGAAAATTAATATTACAAAAAGTTTATTCAGTTATTTTCTGCTAAGTTTCCAATTTTGAAGTTATGTGTCAAAGACTGCATCGTGTGGAGCATTTTGGACATAACAATTTTAGAAAAAGCAATAAGCGAGAAAAATTACATTTAAAACTTAACTTACAACAGGTTATAAACGCCCAGCCCCATTTGTTGAACCCTCCTGTTATTTCTGTTTGGTATCCATAACAACTTTAGTCACTTTAAGTCTCCGTTGTGATGGTTTAAATATAATTGGACCGTTAACCTCAAAAATCACTTGTCTCTTTCCTCGCTTACTTTGAGAGCTATGAGACTTGATTTCCTTCCTTACTTGTTATTCCTAACTATTAGTGAGTTGGTACATCCCATATTAAATTCATTTATAACTGATATTACTGCAATTTCAATTTTTTTTAAAGAAATTGATGTCCCTTTTGGACATCTATCATAGATATCCAAAAATAAAATATTTTTCACACCACAACTAGCTGATTTATTTTTTATTCTCCTAGCAAACAACAGCTCAAATTGCCAGGCACGAGTGAAAATAAAGAGGGGATAAGAATTATTGAAACCTCTTTAAAAATCATGTAGGGTATATGTTTGCAATTTCAAAGTGTTGGCGAAAGAATGAAATCTAAAATGTAATCAACGTTGGTTTAAAAGTTCCTCCTCAAAATCTAAACTTGTTAAAATTTAATTTACCTATATAAACAGACTAACTATTTTTTATGAAAGCTCTGTGGACTGGAGATAAATGACATTAACACTTTATGCCTAAGATATAATATTTTCCCAGTTTACAGTTTTTACTTTTTCTGGTCTCTAGTTTGGTCAGAAAACGTTATAGTAGTTTTGTCCAGGAATCCATTTTAGTTCACCCCTAGTTTGGTCAGCTACTGTTTGAAATTTCACCACCCCTATCCCAGGGGAAACACTGTACGATCGAGGGGCAACAGTTGGTGTATGGTTGCAGGTACAACAAAGGTTTTTACCCTTGCAAAACTTTCCTTAAATTGCAACCCTCTGGTGAGTTTGATTAAATTTTCCAATTATGTAGTTTGTAGCGCGCCACTTGTCGAGTAAATATTTACCTATCCCAACATTTCTGCATTGGTTTTTTGTTTCTCTAAGGCTCGCTGTGTTATACACGTTAAATAACTCCTGAACAATTTCGTATGTAACTCTCTGTTTGAAGTGGCGTGTATTTTTCTGAAATATTATTTTAATTTGTTATGTAAACTGTTCCGTGGTTTTTCAGGTGTAGCGTTCAAAATATAATAAAAGAATAATTTATGAAATGTAACGAGAAATTTTGCTATCGTTTGCTTTATTTCTCTTTACGCATCACATGCTTTACCCACGCGCCGATGTTAAAACAATTGATCGTTTTAATGAGAGAACAAGTGTTCTGTTGGTGTATGCTTTCATTATAAGCGTGATTGCCATGTTCGCTGTGAAATTCCATTTTTGCATGGACGACCATTCTTGTTATTGAATGTCGAATTCTCAGTTGAAAACAAGGACCTGGCAACACTGAGCCGGAAATTGCAAAAGGGCATGTATCTGTCGTAGCATTGCGTTGCATCCGATGATGAAACGGCGTTATATCCCTTGTGCGTGTTCCTTTCTGTTTTAATATTAGCCATATCTTTTAGAGAGGTTCATTTTTTTTTTTGCGACTTCCTCTTTTCGTTCTTTTTTGGAGTAGCTCATACTAAAGAATTTCTTTTTAGGAAGGGAAACATTTTTTTCTTCACACTTTAATTTAAGAATTTTATGACATATTAGCATAGCACGAGGAAAAAGGGGTCGAAAACAACTACACAATTTTAGCCAATGCCAAAGGAATGAAGCAATTGCAGCCGTACCAGTAAAACATCTATTTTTTTATTTTTATTTCTTTTTAACGAATTACAATGGAATGTAAGCTTGCGATTGTACTAATAAATTCATTTTGAATTATCTTTCCAAATGTTCATATGTGCCTGCCTGCCTGCCTGCCTGCCTGCCTGCCTGCCTGCCTACCTACCCACCTACCCACCTATATATATATATATATATATATATATATATATATATAGAGAGAGAGAGAGAGAGAGAGAGAGAGAGAGAGACGGAGGGACCAATGGGGGTGAGGGTTAATCCAAAGCAATTTTTTTTAAAAGAGTGAAAAATCGCTCTAGTGGCCACAATTTTTGCTTTATCTGAATGAAACTCTTCGATTTCTTTAAAACAAATTCTTAAAAGTAAGTTTCCGATAATCAGGACAATCGAGCCATTAGAAGTGGAGGTATACCTGAAAAACATGTGGGGAAAACAGCGACATTTAAAAATCGCTCTAGTGGCCGCAATTTTAAATGTTTTAAAGGAAATGCGGTAATGCCAGAGAAACACAAAAGATAAAATCATTCTATTTTTTCACAACAGAACTCGACATATATAATTTAAATCAAAAATTAAAAATACTTTGTGAAAATAAGTGAAATCAGATTATTAGGAGTGGGGATTTGCCTGAAACTCCAAATTTAAAACTTGCTCTAGACGCATCAATATTTACTTTTCGTAACGAAACTCCGTATTTGAATAAATCAAGAAAAATGTTTGCTGCAAATCATCGAAATCAAGTCATTAGGAGTGCGGGTATACCTGAAATCCAAAATTTAAAAATCGTTCTAGGGGTACCAATATTTTTTTCTTCACAATTAAAGTAGGCATATACCATTTAAATAAAATAAGAAAAATAGTGCTCTGAAAACTAAGGTAATTAGATCATTTGGAGCATGGATATGCCTGAATAAATAAATTTAAAAGGCGCTGTAGCATTTAAAAAATTTTACGTTGTTTTAAAATTAATTCAGCATATACACTAAATACAGCGTATTTATAACGGTGCTATGTTTTATATTTAACAAAACAATCGTCGTGAAGATAGCAAATGTAAAATATTAATCTAATATATGTGAGAGAATTATATTTGTATGTAAGAGCGCTCTGTAATAACCTTCAGAAAACGTTTACATTACATGCTTTCACTACAACAATATTTAAATTAAATTTCAAAGCCAATGAAACTCGATGTAACTTTCGGTTGTTTTTATTTGCTTAGTATATCGAAATTGTTTTTTAAATAGTAACATGTTTCTGTTTTATTGAAACATATGAACATCATCTTAAATACACAATGTAACTGAAAACTTTCTGTTATTTCTCTATTAAAGAGAATGTATAGGTGATACCAAGGGTTCAGTTCATAAACATGGTTACATTTAAAAATGTTTAAAATACTCACATCGTGTAGCTTTGTCTATCACTAGTTATATATTTAATTTAATTAATAGTATACCAATAATTTTGTCGTTTAATTTCAACAAAAACAACAATAATAATAACAACAATAATAATGATAATAATAATAATTGTAAAAATGTGGTTTCTCTTTTGTGATACTTATAGATTGCAAGAATTCAACTTTTGTTCCCCTAATATCACAAAGTAATGCCATAACTTATTTCAATTCATTAATAATGAGATCTAATTTGTATTTTATAATTGTTTTTATTAAAAGTTATTCAACTCGGCAAGGAATTCGTTTAGTTTATGCAGTTCCTGCATGACGGCTCTTTTATCCTTCTAAAGAGTATCACTTTACGCAAACAAACGGATTAGATTATAGTGATATAAGAGATGTATTAAACTAAGGTAAGGCATCTTTGAGATAAGTATGAAAATAAACAGAATAAAATAAGACGGATAAATAGGGAAAGGAAGTGAAAGTTTTGATGAAGAAATGGATAGACTGATGAATGGAGATATATATATGTATATATATATATATATATATATATATATATATTTGATTTGCTTATTTTCGGACGCTCTTTAACATCTCCAGTCATCAGCGTCCCATTCAAATCAGGGCGTGAAATGGCCGACAAATTTTGCTCAGAGGCCTCTCTTTCAGGCTTGAGGTTTTTTATCGTGCCGCAAATGTACGACACGGGACCCACGGCTTTACTTCCCTTCCGAAGGAAGCCATACTTAGGATTTTTACGCCAGCAAAAATCCATCGATCCTGGTCGGGTCCAAACCCGCGATCTTGGGTTTAGGAAGCAAGTATGGTACCACTACACCACCAGGACCGACGTGAATGGATATGAAAAGAGTGAGGAATACATTGGTGAATGGAGGAAAGAAGGGGAGGAATTTGGGAATGAGAGAATACAGAAAAGGGCAGAAATTAACTGTAGAATGAGTGGAAAGAGGGAAGGAATGCATCGCTGAAAGAAGAAAAGTAGGAGAAAAAATCGAAAATGATCAGAAAATGGGGAAGACGAAGGTAAATGGAGAAAAATAGAGCAGGAGTTGATTACAGAAAGGGGAAAAAAGGAAAAGAGTGAATTGATTGATGGAAGAAATGAGAGTATGAATGAAAAAAAAAATAGGAAAATGAAGAAAAAGGAAGAATGAAGAAGAAAAGGAGAGAAAAAAGGGAGAAACTGGTTGGAAAATGGAGGAAACGGGGAAATGGAGCAAAGAAGAGCAGGAATTGATTGCAGATTGGGGAAATAGAAAAGGAGGAAAGGAAAGGAAAGGAAAGGATTGGTGAATGGAAGAAAGGAGTGGAGGAAGCGAAAAACGGGGAGGAATGAATTGCTGAATGGAATAAATATGAAAAAGGGTGGAAATGATAGGGGAATGGGGGAAACGAGAGTAAAAGGAGAAAAATATAGAAGTTCTGGAGAATGAGAAAAAGAAGGGAAAGAATTAATTTATTGATGGAAGAAAGGAGAGGAAGAATGAAATAAGGAAAAACGTGGTTTGGTGAATGGAAAAAGAAAGAGAAGAATTGAATAAGGGAATGGAGGAAATGTGGGGAAGTAAAGGGAAAAAAGCAAGGGTTGATTGGGGAACGAGGGAAAGGATGAAAGAAATGGATTGGTGAAATGAAGAAGAGGATGCGAAAATGGAGAGAAAAAAGAGGGGGATGTATCGACAAATAGAGGAAGGCAAAGTAATAATTGAGGAAGAAAGAGGAGCCATTGATTAGTAAATGGGGAGAAAGAGGTTTTTCTTTTATTAATGTTTAACGTCCGTTTTTACTACTGAGGCATCACAGGTGGTGAACACTGATGATACATGACATGAAATGGGTACCTCCCCGGCATTTGCTAGTTATGAGGACTGAGCAAAACCTGGAAAAACCCTTAGTCAGGGAGGACGGTCCTGGCGGGATTTGAACCCCAGACCTTCCGTTCACAAGTCCGCGCCTTAGCGACCTCGGCCACTCGTGGCGATAGTAAATGACTGATAACAAAGAAGGGCATATTTAAATAGATAGAAAAATGAAGGAAAACAGGAGAGAAATTGAACAGACCGAGTAGTGGAAGGAAATGAGTGAATAGCTGGAGGAATGGGCTACTGAATAGATGGCTGGCGAAAATGAGGGGAAAGAATGAATGAATGGAGGAAAACTTATGAAAGAAAGGAAGAAATTAATATAAGAAAGAAGGAGGGAATATTTGGATGCGGACAGGAAGGAAATAAAGAAGGTAAAGAATGGAATAGATGAAAAAACCGCGGCTGAAAATAAGGAATAATATTTCAATAACTCGGATTAGCCGTGCACTACATTGCAAGTATGTACTATCACACCATTCCAATGAGACGCATGGTTGATTTTAATTTCGTCCAGGACCGTTTTGCTGAAAGAAAGGTGGGGGAGAGAAAAAAAAAAGTTTGGCCATACAAGAAATTTTATTGGGGGGAAAAGTGGGCTCTCCCGTGTGCGCGTACCTGATGTGGGTCGGAGCTAGCCCGCCATCCCTGCGGAAGATTATTGCTCATTGATGTACACAATTCACTTGGGTTAATTAAAAAATCCGCTTTTGGAAAGGTTCAGTCATGAAAATTATGAAAATCTCAGCTTTTCACGTTCACACATAAGTAGTCCACATTCATGCATCTGTTAAATCAGCCAGTCTTTATATACAGTAGTGATTTCTGCAGTTTCCAGTATTTTATATTTGCTCTATTTTTCCTTTCTAGAAGAATAAGTTAAAAATAAAGGAACTGAAAAAGCACGAACAAGTTTCATTCCCACTTTCTTATCCTCCTGCTTTGTTTATTTTTTCTTTATCTCTTTCCTTCCTTTTTCTCTTACTTTTTCCAGTTTGTTTAATTATTTTAGAGTGAGCGAACTGTTTTTTATTCACAACAATGAGTTATTTCGAAGGTCATTCAAATTTAAAACGAGTTTTTGTTCTCTGGGCGAGGAAAGAGTGGCGTGAGGGGCGGGGCTATTGTGGTAGTTAGGAGGGGATGCGTGCAGGAGAGTGATCTAATGGCTACTTCTGCATCAGCAGGAGCGCTATGTCTGAGCAAGAGGTTGCACCGTCCGTAACGCAGCCGATCATCATCCGTTTTCTGACCAAAGGAGCGGTCAAACCGACCGATGGTACAGCAGCGTATTTCGTGAGCAAATGTTACTATAAATACGAGCCAGCTCGTCGTGTTAGTGCAGAATTTCGTTTGCTATTCCCTGGTCAATTGTCTCTTTCCAGTAAAGCTGTTCCCGATACTGGAGATAAATTTAGCTCTTGTGCAGTGCAGAACAGAAACACGCGGAAACGTACGTACAGTTTTAACGTAACACAAATTAAACAAAAATGGTGCAATCCTTGAACGTTCGCTAACAAAATCACTCCCGAAACCAGCACAAGTGGGAGTTTCTATAGATTCTGCACATAAAGCAACAAAATTAAGCTCACATCGTGCAAGTGTACATATGTTCATTGGAGGAACTAAAGGAAAATATCACAAATGAAATCAGAAACATTACAGTGATCGAATTTACGACACATTGTCTGTTTAGCCAAAGGTGGACGACATTCCCAGCATCTTACACAACTTTAGAAGCGAAGTTAAAGTACGTTCTTGGGCGGCCGCGACAAACCATTTCACCGAGAATCAAAACACCGCGCGTGCGGGAAAGTTTTTATGTGAAAGCCCTGTATTAAAGTGTTACAGAGAGTGTGCGGATTAAGCATTCTCTGAAATTTGTTGAAAACTTCATTAAAAGTCCAGATTTTATTCAGTCGCATTCTGACGATATTCTTATTTTCATGTTTAAAGCTACATTTAATATAATTATACGTATGACGCTTTTTTCCTCTCATTCGTTGTGGTTATCTTATCGCTTTGTTCATCATGTTTTTTAAAGGAGGCTAACTATTTTTCTTATATTCTCTCTCTCATTCATTTTCTTCCTATCTTTCGCCTCTTGCCATATTTTCTCCTTGAAGCTCTTTTGTACTTTTTCCTCTCTGACCTATTCTTCTTATATTTGTAACCTGTTTTCTCAAACTGAAGTTTCGAAGTTATTCTTCTCGACATTTCTCAAAGGAGGGAGCTTTGAGTTGCCTCAGCACAAGTGAAGACATATCCAGAAGTGCTACTCTGTTCCCAAACCATCAAAGATTAATAGTTCCTCGCTGTCACAACGTCTTCCCGAGAAAAATCATCAATAAAAACTCAATTTATTAAACTACTCCGTCAGAGTAACAAAGTTCTAAGTCTTTCTTCCAAGAAGCTAAGATAAGAAGTGTTGTTGGGTAAGTAGCAGAACAGGGTATAGTTTATAATTGTTCTGTGTTGAGTGTACGAAAGTTAAAGCAAAGGCTTTTCTTGTTTGTCTTATACATGGACATTTCTGTAAATTCCGTATTTTGGACTGACTGATTGTATATATAATACACACAAATCTGTATAAATGAAAACACTGTAAAACATTTACCACTCAACTTTATACTTTGAAACTTGGAGTATACAATATTGAAAGATGAAAGATTTCTCAGAATACTACACAACTCATAATAGGCAACGCAATTCAGTACATGTCCGTTGTAACACGAAAAAGAGATTTTTGGAAATCTCGAGGAATTTTTAATTTCAAATCATCAATTTGCTGAATTTCTACGAATAGGCAGTGTCTTTAACAAAAACCCACAAGAAGAAAAGAAGTTTAGATCTGGGGAGTTTGGGGTCCAAGAAGCTAGTCCGCCATGATTACACCATACACGATTGAAAGTAGTATTTAGAAAATGACGAACCTCCCATGCCCAATGAGGGTGTGCACTATCTTGCTGGAATAAAATGTTCATATTGTTGTCTTCCTGAAGTTGTGGCAATAGAAACAACTGCAACATATCCAAATAATACCCATAGCGTAGTGTCTTTTCTGCAAAAGAAGAATAGTCCACACGCTTTATTGCGGCTCACTCCACACCGTACGTTAACTTTTGGATTTGATCATTCAAGCTCGTAGCAGACATGTGGTATTTCCCTTGTCCAAGTATTGCAGTTATTAGTATTTACTCTCCTGCTAACGTGTCTCTAAGTATCCATTTGTTTAAGAGGCTGCCACCATGTCATTCCGTTGGCACATCATGGATTTACGATAATAAAATTTACGTTGGCTCCATTTGTTCATTGTTGATTTACCTGTCACGTAGCAACGCTATCATTATGTATATGAGTCACATCTGTTTAGAGAACATCATACGATAATCTTGACTTCATTTGTTCATTGTTGATTTACCTGTCACGTAGCAACGCTATCATAATGTATGTGAGTCACATCTGTTTAGAGAACATCATACGATAATCTTGGCTCCATTTGTTAATTGTTGATTTACGATAATCTTGGCTCCGTTTGTTCATTGTTGATTTATGATAATCTTGACTTCATTTGTTCACTGTTGATTTGCCTGTCACGTAGCAATGTTATCATTCTGTTTACAGAATATGATACGATAATCTTGGCTCCATTTGTTCATTGTTGACGATAACCAGTTATTCTTTGTTGATTTATGATAATCTTGACTTCATTTGTTCATTGTTGATTTACCTGTCACTTAGCAATATTATCATAATATATGCGAGTCACATCTGTTTACAGAACATCATACGATAATCTTGGCTCCATTTGTTCATTGTTGATTTATGATAATGGCTTCATTTGTTCACTGTTGATTTGCCTGTCACGTAGCAATATTATAATAATAATTTATGTGGGTCCCGCGTCGTACTTTTACGGCACGAAAAAGAATCTTAAGCCTGAAATAACAGGCTGTGAAAGTGTGTATACATTTTTTCGGCACCCTCTGTGTATAAAATACAGAAAAAAAACCAACTAAAGACGCATACTGCAAGTAAATATTACATATATTTAAACAGTTAGAAAGTTGATAAAGGTTGCTAATATTCCACTTTTTCTTTAATAATTTTTCCCGAGTTGAAGGGGAAGGGGAGGGGGGAGGAGGAGGAGGAGGAGGAGGAGGAGGAGGAGGAGGAGGAGGAAAGGTTGCTAGTATTCCACTTTTTCTTCAATAATTTTCCCGAGTTGAAGGGGGAGGAGGGGGGAGGAGGAGGAGGAGGAGGAGGAAGAAGAAGAAGAAGAAGAAGAAGAAGAAGAAGAAGAAGAAGAAGGAGTGAGTGAGTGAGTGAGTGAGTGAGTGAGTGAATTACCGTTTTGATTCTCAGAGTTGAGATGACAATTTAATCTAGGTTTAAATTGCTTTAAATTGAGCCTAATATAATTTTGTTTACAGACGAATCTTGGTTTCATCTAAATGCGTGTATGTTAGCTCACAAAACAACCACACTGGAGCTGAGAACCAACAGAATTCTGCTATGACACATGTCTCCTTGCATGCAATTCATGTAATATTCGACGATAGAGTCATTATTAACAACATATGTCCCCCACGGTTGCCCGATTTAACGCCCACTATTTATACCTCTGGGGGCATTAATGGAAAAAGATTACAAGACATTTGATGAGCTGAAAATAAAAACATTTGTAAAGAACTTGTTCCATTTCTCAGAAGGAATTGCAGATGGTAATGGTTAATTTCATAAGCCAGAAATGTGATAAAACGAAGGGAGGCAGTTCCGGCATCTTCCTGCTTGATAATGATGAATAAATGTACCTTTTAAGTTTTAATAATAACTTACATGACAACCATAGCTGCGGAATTTCTGACTCCCGTTCACGGCGGTACAGCTTGAACAAACCGATCGACCGGCCGCAACGCCTGGGGCAGTTCTGCGAAGGAAAAAGCATCCATTAGAACGCCATGCAGACGCTAGATGACTCTTATAAGTAGTGTGAGTAGCGAAATGACAGTGTTAGCTTGTTGTCAAACAGAGAAAGACGTGGAGAAGATGGGAGGTGACTATCACCTGCATAGTTTTTGTGGAAGGAAGACGTCATGTAGAAATGCATACACGGTTAGCTACTGTACATAGTGGAGAACTTTCTGCACTGTGTAAATGGATCTGCCAATGGGAGAGAATCGGCACAAAGAATGTGAATACGGTCGTAGAAACATTGGGTTGCGTCAGGCATCTGAGGGGAATTAATGATTCACCCGACTTCCCGTGCGCATCGTTCTTCACTATGGCTTCTACATGAGCTATGTTTTCATCTTTAACTACTGTTGCTGTGTATCCTCGTCTTTCAAGGCTGTTTTTTCTCGCCTAAACTTTGCAAACCATTTATAGACTTTTGTACATAAAGGAGCAGAGTTTGGAAAAGCTCTTTGTAAAATTTAGGGGTTATTGTCGGTTCAGACTGCACTTATAATAATAAGAATCATCGCACGAATTTCTCTCTCGAGTCACTTAGTCCTTGGCGACCACAATGAACATTTTGCTACAGTTGCAACAATGAGCGCCGTGTGCTAACACTCTCTTTGCAATGTCCAAATAGCAAAGTAAACTAAATCGTATAATTCTCAGCTATATTTATAATTCTTTGTAAGGCCAACTATAATTACCAGACTCCAATGCAGGTAGTCGCCCTACTACTGCTAATAGCAAATACCGAACTTTTACTCAGTATTACTTTTACAAGATTACATTATTTATCATTAGAAACTATTCCGGCATGTTTTAAGAATCTAAAATTGCTTACACACAATATCTCTCATATGTAAACGAAATATAAAATAATATAAATTATAAACTTCTCCACAGGCAAACACAAACCTTTATCAAAATACACGAACTTCCTAATTACTGGACACCTTAACACTAATAGACATAAATGGGGTAGCACCATATTTATCGTCTAGTTTAAGAAAAGGACAACGTCTTCCTTGGCATAATTATAAACGGGTGTATCTGTCTTGTATTAACCTTACTTGCAAAGGAGTCAAAACATAACATAACATCCTGCTCACACCATTCATTAAAACTCTCTTTATTTCGGTCCAAAACCCGCTTCATAAGTTTCTCTTGATCTTTCCTTTCATTGCTAAGCCTCACTGTCACACACGATGGTAGCTTAGGAAAAGCTGCACAGGAAAAATGTCCTCCTTAATTACAAATTTTGGTACGAAATGTTTAATACACCACAGCTTCATCCTTAACTTCAAAATTTGCAAGGTATATATTTTAATCCACTTTTCCTTTAATTACTGCTAGTTAAGAAATATAAATATGGCACTGCTATAATTAAGACATACAACAACAACCTTAATGCACTAACACTTCCTATTACACAGTTCCTTATATGATTTCACTAAATCAATATTAACTTAATAAAAAATACTATAAAAACTAACACGCTACTGTTGATTTTCTTTCAACTATAAACCACTGTAATAAACCAGGTAACTGCAGGGAACCAAATAAACAAACCCATTAGCAGCAATATGACCGACTCTGCATCGTACATCCTTTCGGATCTTCCTTTTCATTGCTAACCCACACTGTCACATATAATGGTACATTAGGCAAAATCGCACAGTGAAAATATTTTCCCTGACCATAAATTTTGGTACGAAACTTTTAATACACTCTACAATTTCATCATTAATTTCAACATTTACACGATTTACAGATTTACTCTTTATCCATTACTGCTTTAATTACTGCTATTTAGGAAATACAAATATGGTATTATGCAATGCAATGCCATAATTTAGACGTACAAGAGCAACCCATGTTGTACTAAATAATTTCTATTAAACAAATTCTTGGTGAAATTTCAATCAATATTAAATTAATAAAAAAACCAAAGCAATAATAAACTACTGTTGATTTACTTTCAACTATAAACCACTGTAATAAAGCACGTAACTGCTATGAACTTTTCATTATTTTGTTTACTGTCGAAACCTACATTTGGGTCTGGTAAATGTAGTGGGTCTTGTTCTTTGTCGTATTTCTGGAAGTCTAAATACAGTAGCAGTATTATTTTTGTTGTTGTTATGCTACATGAATATATGGAAACACTTATGCAGGGAAATATTTCTGGAGAGTATGGGGGATGTGTGAGTATCTCGTGCCTTTGGTGATAAGCAACGGGATGCTACTTTTGCGATATTCAAGCGAATCTTTCAACACGTGAGACACTGATGTATTGGGTTATGTGTTACCTCCAAACAACTCATTTACTGATCACTGCCTATCCACTTTCAGCAGAGATTGAATCACTTAACTTCAGATACTATTGCGCTCAATCGTGTTATTCGTTTCATTTATTGTTCTAAATGCCTATAACATCGGCTGTCACTTGTTTCACGTTTAAGCGAGCAGAACGCTGGGCAAAACAAAGTGGTGCTTTATTGCAAAGTGTTTAATAATCCTCTTTCTTCTAACAAAGCAAACAGTCGCCCATTTGACAGATTCTGTTTCTTTCCACGCAGCACCTCCCAAAGCCAAACTGAGACTTTGCCAAGTCTGGAAAGAAGATGGATTTGGGTGAAATGAAATATGTATTACTATTCCGTCACATACCCAGGATAAAGAAATGGACGTTTTATGCTAATGAAATGTATGAAATATTACTTCGATATTTAGCACAAGAGTTCAATTCTCGTTTAGGGCAAGAATGTTTTAATGCGGTAACTTGAAATAAATTGAAACCTCTCCTTTCTGTTTAAATACTGAACCATTTTGCAACGTACATTATGCATAAAATATTACAGACAGCTGCAAAATAGGAAAGTTTGTATTTTAGATCATTGATCGCAGAGTACATTTCTATTTTAGTGTGTACAAATTGCAACAAGCGCAAAATATTATGCAAACACTTTCTTACTTTGTACAATTATTAATATTTTAAAATGTTGTGCTTTTTAAACTCATTTTAACGGTCTTTCATATTTTTATATTATTCAGTAAATTCACTATTTGCTAAAGCAAGTAGTTCTTCCAGTATTGTGTTCTTCCGACTGACTTTACTTTCATATTTCATCTTTGCGTCTCAATGTTTTCTTTTTTCTTTTTCCAGATTCCCTGTTTTTTATAAGCAACAAATAAAGTCGTCTATAACGCTCATAAATAACCCATCTTTACTAGAAATCTCCCCAAGGAATCTGCGAGCTTGTTAAGTAGCTTAAGGCAATTGCAGGCACTGACTGCGGACAGAGCATAAAACGCTTAATGCTGTTATATGAAAGCTTTCTGCATGGTTGCTACGTTAGCCCTATTAAATTATAGTTCCCTACTTACATAATTAAAAACAAAATGCTGGTGCCTTAAGAAGATGCTAAATACGCATAAAAATCCTTGAAAATGTCATTTTTCGCACAGTAACCGTGTTTTATTCAATATTATACCATGTGATCAGTTTTGTTTTCCCCCGGAGTATTTTGTCTATAGGCAAGCGCACCACATGTTGGCCGTTAGCCAGCCAGCGGGTCTCCGTGATTAGCGGGAGAATAAAATAATAAAACAAATGAACCACATAACAATACAAAAACAATTTTAAGAAGCTCATTACTTAACAAATTATCAAATGAGGTGCTGAAACTGCCCACCTTCATTCCCCACACATTTTTTGACATCTCTTTAGGAAATTATCCTTTATCGCTGTAGTTCATTTTCAGAAATCCGGACAACTTTCTGACGAATGTTATCTTTGAGTTCTTGTATGGCGTGCGGGCTCATCTTATACAAGCATTTATTTTATTTTCCCCAGAGGTAATCACAGACTGTTAAATCGGGGGATCGAGGGGGCCACATATCCATACTAATAATTCTGTCTTGTGGAAACAAATTGTGAATTGCTCTCATGGATTATTCACAATGTGAGCAGTGGCACAGTCTTGCTGAAAAAAATGCATGATCACTATCCCTGTCGGTTAATTCTCTGTAAAAGGAGGGGGCGTTAGTATGGTATTTACTTAAATAACACACCGCCGCGGGTGGCCGAGGTCGTTAAGGCGGGAGATCTGGGGTTCCACTCCCGCCAGGACCGTCCTCTCTGACAGGTTTTTTCCAGGTTTTCTTCAGCCCTCATAAATGGCAAATGCCGGGGAGGTACCCTAAACTTAGGCCTGGAACATTTCCTTCCTTAAAAAATCCTTTCCCAATATTTCATCTCATATATCATTAGCGTCCACCGCCTGTGGTGCCTCAGTAATACAAAATGGGCGTTAAACACTATTCAAAAAACACAAGTAACAAAATCAACCTTATGCTCCCAAAACATTGGTCCTATGATTCTTTCATCACTGAGTTAACATATGAGTCGTACCTAAAGACACGTTGTGCCGTTGTAAACATACGAGACATAACACACTTCATGTATACTGTCGAATTAAGAAACGAACAACACAACACACCCGGGAATAGCTGCGCTACGACTGCGATTTAGTCATCATTCTGATGTTAAGTAATTCTTTGGTAGTTGTTTAAACGCAAGCATTTTCAGTAACAGTGAAAAATAGATTAGATTGGAATTCGTGGCGAGATTAAAATGTCTTTTCTGGAAGGGAAAACAGAAAAGGAAATTTATGAGGCTTATGTCTACATTGGGTGAAACATGCCCTACCTTTATGAGTTCAAGAGTGGCAGAATAAATATCGAAGACGCACCCCGCCCTGGAGCTACAAAATCTGCTTTGAGCTCAGAAGTAATCGATTAAGTACGTGATACTGTTTTGACTGATACACTGAAAGTGCGCGAGTTACAAAAAGTGACGGGGATCTGAACTGAGTAGTTTATTTTATTTTGTATAATGAATTACAGATGAAAAATACTGCGCAAGATGGGGACTGGGTCAGCATAGAGATCGCTTCCAGATCTCCGAAATCTACCTATTTGCTGAGTGGAAAAACAGCAAAAATAATTATGAAATAGAAAAGCAAAGAGAGCAGGTATTCAAAATGCATCTATTACAGGATAAGAGTATACAAAAGTATTCCAATATGGGATGACACAGAAATTAATGGAAGTTAATACCGAAAGTGACTCAGAAAAAGAAGACCAAAACATAAAAAGCGTTGTATTGGAAACAGCAAAAGTTGGTAATAAAAAAGTAAAAAAGAAACAAAGGTCCTATATACTGGAATGAAGAAATACAAACAAAAGTAAAAGATAAAAATGAAGCATATCTTAAATATTACAAACACTTAACGAAGAAACTAGAGCACATTATAAACTAAAAAGCAATATAGCTAAAGCAAAAAGAAAAGGAAGACACTTAAATTCATAAAATAGGTTTTATACAATAGAACATGGTACTTATGATAAAATATCTTGCAAAGTAATGAGTCACTTTAAATCAACAGAACCAGATAAAGTTAAATTATCGTGTATCTCATACTTAGAATATCACAGAAATATTATATAATAATAATATAGACGATATGCAAAATAACAACAGGAAAAAGAAGGACAATAGATTTAATAACAATAGAAAAAGTGCAAAATGCTATCAAAAGAATGAAAAATAGAAAAGCTCCAGGAACAGACAACATCACAGTGAATTAATAAACTATGGAGGACTGATATTGCAACTATTGCTATTACATTGAATATTTATTGGGAAATTAAGAAAAACCCAAAAGAATGGGAGATATCTAAAAATATTCCAATATTTAAAAAGAGACAAAGAAATGAATGAAAAAACCACAGAGGGATAAGCATATTAAATATAATGTATAAAATATATGCAAGGATCATTAACTCCAGATTAAACATTTTATATAATGTAAAAATTAGTAAGGAACAAAGTGGATTTAGAACTGACAGATCATTTTCATATAATATTTTTATAATAAAGCAATTAATAGGAAATCAAAGAGCACATAACTTATAAAAACAAATGGCATTTGTTGACCTATAGAAGCCATTGATAAAGCAGATCGCTTATTATTATGAAAATAATATATCAAGCACGATACTATAAGCATATAATAAAAACAATAAAACATATATGAATAAAAATATGGGAAATAAAAACAAATTGTGGTATAAAATGAGGATGGACATTTTTTGGAATATTATTTGATATATATTAAATTATATATATATATATATATATATATATATATATATATTACATTATTATTTTATATTCAGACGATATTCTTAAAGAATGGAAAAATATTGTACCTAAAGTAACAGAGTTAGGAAAAAGTAAATCAGTAAATATTTTGCTATTTGCAAATGATTTAATATTAATTTTTGACAAGAAAGATACACTTCACACTTTCAATATTTAGGTCGTGATATCACATATGAAGAAGATAAAGGTATTAATAATTAAAATACTAACGTTCCAAGCGGTATGTGGAACAATTAGAAGTACTTTGAAAAGCAAAGTGAGAAAAAACACACCCTTGGCCTTACCCAGTTATTTTTTTATGAATTAGAGGCTTGGACTAAAAAAGAAAAATAAGGAGAATAAATTCAAGAAGCAGAAATGTGCTTTCTATTATCTATCAAAGGCAACTAATACTATAACAAATAGGAATCAGAGAAAAGAAAGGGTTAACCATTTAAAAAGAAGATATGTTGACATATAACCCAAATACTTACGAAACTTAGAAAAACAAAGTTAACAACTTTAAGAGAGAGAGAGAGAGAGAGAGAGAGAGAGAGAGGTGAAGGAGGAAGGGAGGGAATGAATGAATGAATAGTGTTTAACGCCCGTTTTTGCTACAGAGGCACCACAGGCGATGGACACTGATGATACATGAGATGAAATGATACATTGGGAAAGGATTTATTTTTAAGGAAGGAATCGTTCCAGGCTTAAGTTTAGGGTACCTCCCCGGCATTTGCCATTTATGAGGACTGAGGAAAACCTGGAAAAAACCTCAGTCAGGAAGGAGGGTCCTGGCAGTATTCGAACCCAGACCTCCCGCTCACGAGTCTGAGACTTAACGACCTCGGCCACCCGTGGCGGTGGGAGGGAGGGAGGGAGGGAGGGAGGGAGGGAGGGAGAATAAAATTCAAGCAGCAGAAATTCGCTTTCTACTATTAGTCAAAGGTTGCACAAAAGAAAATCACATAAGAAAAGAATAGAAATGCAATCATTATTACAATTAGGGAATTATAGTTAAGAATGGGCAAAACACTTAACAAGAATGACAGAAGATAGAATACTAAAAAATATATTCACATATAATCGGATAAGAATGAACAAAAACAAAAATGAGAGATCGGAACAGGCAGGACTTGATCCGTGATGGAAGAAGTAGTAAAGGAAGAAAAAGTATTTTGAAGGTCTGGAAGAAACCGCGAGGTAGTGACCAACCTGAAGAAATGCTGGAGTTCCATTTCGAGGGGACTATGTCGAAAAAGAAAGTACGTAATACTGAACTGATATGATATGAGTCTATAATTAGCAATGTTTTATTACTAAATGATAATTTATTTCTGAAATATCGCGTGTTTAAAAAATGGATACCAAGAAAGCCTGAGTTGACTGAACAAAATTAATTACATTTTTTAATTCAGCATTCACCAAATATTTAAAAAAGCAAATAAAATGTAGACCTCAAAATCGAATCATATAAGTAATTAATATTTTCCCCTTTACCCAGGAAGTGCTATAAAATTTAATATACTCTTAACTAATTTAGTTTTAAGTATCCACAAGCAAGGCATCAAGGCGAGCAGAGCGTTGATAACCAGCTTGTTTAGTCAACTTGCGGTGTGGTTCCTTATCTTGTTGAAACATGAAACTTCCATCCATTAGTGTGCGTAACTCTTCCAAGATTTCCCATCCACAAACTACATCTTACTTAGGCTCTTGCTGGTGAATTATCCCACATCACCAGCTTACAAACACTTCCACACTTTTGTTGAATTTTCTGATGTGGGTAAAGACTTTCGCCAGAAAATATAACTAGAGGCCAGAGTTCACATGCTTTTTCTAATGGAGAATTCAGCGTATTACAGTCACTTTAAAACAAAGAAGGTAAAGGTACTTCCAGATTACTTTAAACCGATTTCTAAGTCAGACCGACCTAATAGACGTCAAAACCCTCTCATTTGGTATCGTCTCTAAAGATGTTTAGCTGAACTGGAACTAGTTCCGGGCTATGAGCAAATAAATACATCTGAATGTTGCTGAAAAATTATGAATCCAGGTCGGGTAGTACAATACACTCACGCTCTCGCTCGCTCTCTCTCTCTCTCTCTCTCTCTCTCTCTCACTATTAATATATAATAGTATTTAACGCCCGTTTTACTGCTGAGACATCACAGGCGGTAATTCTAAAATTGAAAAAATATGATTATTATTAAATATTAAAACTGTTATTGGAGAGCTAAAATTATTTCACTGCATTTTTTTCTATATGAATATACTGAAATATGTACAAACGCTATATCACGTTCGTTTGTACCGCCACGAGTGGCCGAGGTCGTTAAGGCGCGGAGTCGTGAGCGGGAGGTCAAGAGTTCGAATCCCACCAGGACCGTCCTTCCTGACTGGGGTTTTTCCTCAGTCCTCATAAATGGCAAATGCCGAGGAGGTACCCTAAACTTAGGCCTGGAACGCTTCCTTCCTTGAAAAAATCCTTTCCCAATTTATCATCTCATGTATCATCAGTGTCCACAGCCTTTGGCACCTCAGTAGTAAAAACGGGCGTTAAACATTCTTAAAAAAAAAGTTCGTTTGTACCAAAGTAACTCATTATCAATGCCTTTTTTCCTGTCCTTTCTTTTCCTTTTTCCTTGCCCATTTCTTTTCGTTTTCACATCCATTTTTCCTTCCTGGCCTTTTTCCTTTTCTTTTTCCTTTGTCTTTTTTTTCCTTACCTTGTTTTTTTTTTCCCCTTTCCTATATCCAATCCTTCATTTTTTCCTCTCCATTTTATTCTATACTCTTTTTCCTTTCCTTTTCACTTTTCTTTCATTTCCTGTTTCTCTTTCTTTCAGTATATTTTTTTCTTTTTTCCTCCTTTTTACTTCACTTTCCTTTATTTGTTCCTTACTATCCTTTTTTGTTCACCTTCGCTCACTTTTCGTTTTATTTTTCTTTTTCCCGTCCTTTTCTTTCTTCTGCCATTCCTTTTTCATTTTCTCTCCCTTCCCATTTCCCTTTACTTTTTCTACTACTTTCCAATTTTCTTTTTCCCTTCATTTTAATTTCATTTCCTTTTCACCTTTCGTTTCTTTCCTATATATTATCCTTTCCCTTTATTTTTTCCTTTTCTCGTTCCTTTTCCGTTCTTTTAGTTTTAGTTCTTTGGTTATTTTTCAATAGAAAATCTCTGGGTTTGTATCATTTAGAACTCAGCTCGTGCATACCGTCTCACAGTACCATGTGCAAATGTCTATCAGCTATCACTCTTCATTATCAAATTTCCTCTCGCGGATCGTCATCAATTAAAGCAGCAATCCCGAAACTTCTTGCACGCACGACCTCCTTTTCGAGAACAAAACTATTGGCGACACCTCCATTCACTCCGCTCTTAACAATAATTAATTTGCAAGTTCGCGAGCACGCTTCAGCAATGTGACATTTCTTCAATCACAGTAGCCCATGGTGCGCTGCTTAGTTTGTTAAACTCTCTTAATAAGAACGGACGCTGTTGATTTGTTTTATTTACAGACGCTCTTTAACCTCTCAGGTCATCGGCGTTCCATTCCAATTCAGGGCGTGAAACGGCCGACAAATTTTGCTCAGAGATCTCTTCTTTCAGACTTGAGGTTCTTTTTCGTGCCGTAAATGCACGACACGGGACCCACGGCTTTACTTCCCTTCCGGAGGAAGTCATACTTAGGATTTTTACGCCCGAAAAAATCCATTGACCCTGACCGGGTTCCAACCTGCGATTTTTGGTTTAGAAAGTGTTTAGAAGGCACCAGGACCGACAAGAAGGAAGTGAAAATGAATATGTTTTTAAATAAAGGTACTTTCCCCATATCCACCGCGACCCCCTTAGGGGTCCTGACTTACAGTTTGGGAACGCTGGCTTAAAGGATCGAAATGAAAGTATGCAGTTGCTGTAAGGTAAGTGAGAGGGACATCGATTTCAGGGGCTTGTGAAACATGGTACAAGTTGCTTAATGTACAGGGAGATTATGTTGAGAAATAAACGTATTTTTACATCAGTAACCTAATTTGTTTAAATTCCGTATCCATTTGTAACTCATTTAATGACTTATCGTCATATTTGCGTAGGTTTAAATACCCACAAAATATGTTTTGTGGTAGACATGTTAGTACCTAACTAAAGATTTACGTAATAAAATGACACCACTGCATCATTTCTTTGGAGTCGGAACAAACACCTTATTGTTTCCCTGGCAGATTGTTGTGCGGGTTCGTGAAGCCAATTTTAAATCACAACAAGGGCAGAATATAAATACCTCTCCTAGAGACTCAAAGGACGACAATAAAAGGATTCCTCAAAGAGAAAGAGAGGAAAAGGAGATCACAACGCATGATAATAAAAATGAAAGCTGTGACATGAAATAAGGAGGAGGGAGGTATAGAGAGGAAGATAAGGCTTAAGAAAGCACTCCTCCTCAATCTGACTTGGTAATTACAGAAAGCACTCAAGAGCACGTAATGAAAGAAATAGCGCTCTGGAATTTGCATGAGAGCAGCTTACTATGGCCTTTCTGCATAAGAAAAGGAGCGCTCCACCCTCCCATTCAACTTTCAGCATGCACAGAACAAACAAGTGCCTGCTATAAGCAACGCATTCTGAGTGTTCTTTTGGACAAGTAGGCGAGTTCGAGATGGAACACTCTGCACTAAACATCCCTGAATTATGCATTTATAACGTCAAATATCTTCCTCTTCTTTCATGCCTCTTCTCGTGCCTTTTCCGATCTCACAATTTTGTTTCTTTTCACACACACACACAGAGGGTGCCAAACATGTACACACACTTCAAACAAAGAAAAAACTGAGTTAACATAACAAAACTGAATTCACACAAACAGAAAATGATGAGCACTAATCATCTTACACTTTTACAGTTACAGCAGTTGCTCAAAATGCCCACCATCGACGTCGATACACTTCTGAGTACGTTGAACTACTGATTTAGTAACGTTTGCGAAAGTGTTCTCAGCGATTGCAGCACATGCCGTTTCAATTTCTTCCCCAAGTGCTCTCAGTGTAGCTGGTTTTCTACGGTATACAACATCCTTAAGAGTTCCCCATAGGTAGAAGTCCAGCAGAGTTAGATCCGGAGAACGCGGTGGAAACTCAATCGGACCTCTTTTCCTATCCAGTGCCTTCAATCCAGTGTGCGGGGCTTGTTGCTGTGCGAGGTCTCCCAGATCTGCCCTTGTGAACATCGCATACGGTACCGTGAGTCTCAAATTTGTCTCGAATGCTACTCACGTTGGCGGTTCTGTTCTGTACACACGTCTCCATTGTCTTTGAACTTCAACAACATTCTCGGTTTTCCAATACCACTTCAAAATTACTTTCCGCTGTTCAAAAGATAATCTTGTTTCCATTTTGTTGTAGCAACGCTAACATAACGTAATGTGAGTCACTTCTATTTACAGAACATCATGCGATAATCGTGGCTTCATTTGTTCATTGTTGATTTACCTGCCACGTAGCAACGCTATCATAATGTATGAGTCAAACCTGTTTACAGAACATCATACTGCACATTACTGTTGATTTTTGGTGCATCTTTGAAATATATTAAATAGATATCTGCAGTGAAAGTGTGTATACATTTTTGGCACCCTCGGTGTGTGTATATATATGTTTTTTGTTTTTCCAATTGATCTTCTTCCTTTTGGTTTATATGGTAACTTATCTTTTGGTATTCTACCTTCTGTCATTCTTTTTTTAAATGTTTTACCCTTTCTGGTCTATAATTCTCTGTTTGTTGTAATATTGGTAGTACTTCTATTGTTTTATTATATCTTGATTTTTTGTACCATCTTCTTTTGTGCTACCTTTGACGGACAGTAGAAAGCGTATTTTTACTGCTTGAATGTTATTCTCTTCCTATTTTTTTAAGTTCAAGCCTCTATTCCATAAAAAAAAAAAAACTGACTGTGCACCATCTTCATTGTGTGTCTATTCTTACTTTGTTTTTCATATTATTTCTAATTGTTCCATACACAGCTTGGAACTTTTGTATTTTTATATGAACATCTTGATCTTCTTCATATTTGACATCACAACCTAAATATTGTGAATAATTTTTATATTATTTTTTCTTCTATCACATATTTTGTTCACATTGGATATTTACCTCGCAACGCCATTACTTTTGATTTAGTATTTGAAAGTATATTTTTGTATTCTTTATTTATTTCATTTAGTTGATTTATTGCTTTTTGTAGTCTATCTTTTCTTGTCAAAACTGAATACTATATCATTTGCATATAACAAAATATTTTGTCTTAGCTCTATATTTTTATATACAACTTTTTTCCATTCATTAAAAAGGTCGTCTATTTACAGATGTTTCACAAAATTTAGTGGCGGATTTCTTACACCAAAAAATGAAAAAAGTTCATATAAACATATGTCCGGCTTAGTTTTTGAGTTGTTAATGAAAGTTTACCAAAACAAAACACACTGTCAACTGAGAAACTCATAATAAATGTTCAAACCTCACATACGCGCATACCCGTCGGATCATGGACTGTCACACCCTTTCAAATACTCCCATACAGCGTTGTCGCAGCCTTCCATGACATGCTGATGAAGCATCCCTGCATTAGGAATGTCTGCTGCATAAACCAATTGTTTTAGTTGACCCCGCAGATAAAAATTCAAAGTTTTAAGATCGAGGGAATGTACAGGCCATGGAACTGGTCCTCGACTAACTATCCATTTGTCATGATAGATATCCGCCACTGCATCTCGAACAATGCAGTTAAAATGTGCTGGAGCACCATCATGCATAAACCACGTGATTTTTCCAGTGTGCAAGGGCACGAAATGGACATCCTGCCATGGTTATACACAACCCAATAAAACTGCAGCAAACGTGAGAAACAGATTAATGACGAATGTACCTAAATGACAAATGTAAACAAGTCTCCTTGGCAACACGTGGTCATCTAGAATACAATGAGTGCATCAGCAGACTTGTATCGATAACATCATTCGATTATCTACCAAAGTGCATTTTATTTTTGGTTAGGAAATTAAGTTGTTAGATTGTACCTTAAAACGCGTTGAAATAAACTTTCATTAATAATTAAAAAACTAAGGATTTCTGGACATGTGTTTATAAGGACTTTTTTTGGCAGTTCTAAATCCATTCTGTTCCTCACTAATTTTTAAGTTACATAAAATGTTTAATCTGGAAAAGATGTCAAGAGTTCTGCCTCATACACGTTACTCCCCAAATTTGGTCCTCTGCTTTATATATAAATTAACACTAATAATAAAAGTAGATAAAACACAGAGAAAGAGTCATACTTGAAATTGCTATATTTCGAACTACTGCGAGTTCTTCAATGGCAAGAAGCTAAAAGCAGCACCTCTGCTTATTAAACTTTATTTGCTTTTTGTGTGTTTTGCTTTTGACTTCTTTACTATTTATCTATTATTCTTTTAATTTTATTTCTGTGTTTTCTAAAAGACTTTATTATTTATTACCTCTTATACCATGACATTACATTGTTAATAGTGTTTCTTTATTTTTATTTTTCATTAATATTATATATATATATATATATATATATATATATATATATATATATATATATAAAATGAAGGAAGGGCGCGTGGGCTTGGGGTAATGAAGAAGCCATTGCAGTATATTTGGAGGTTGTAGCTAAGTAGCAAGTGAGAATGATATTTTTTGTGGGTTGGTGAGAACAGATAAAAACTTTGGCATGCCTCTCGTAGAATTCTAAAGTTTCCCTCAAGATGGGAATGATACATTAGAAACTAGGAAGCTCGTTCTGAAGTGGTGGTGTAATGCAATTATTTACAACAACAAAAAAAATCTTACAACCGCTATCTGGTTTTCAAATTACAGCAAAAAGAACTTCTCAGCGGATAATTCAGAACTCGAGAACAAAAGAGTGCAGTCGCTGAGCTACGTTACACTCGTAGCAAGAGTTTGGTAGGGGAGAAACGATGTTTAACTCGCGATCACAAACTTTCCCATTAACGGTAATGGGCCAACAGTTCCATCTCCACCCTTCTGCTTTCTTCAGTCTGCTTTAGCGAAATGGTTCAGTATCGTACTGAAGAATGAAACTGCGCATCAGCGTAAAATGCAAGAGATGCTAAGCTTTAAGAGAACTTTTTGTTCTTGCTCGTAGACTTTCATGACTGACGATGGCTGGCAACTAGGAATGTACAGGGCGTCCGAGCAATTATCCAACAGGAGGTTTGATGCGGAAATCGATTTAAAAATTCCGAGAAAAGACCCAGGTTGAGGTACATCTGCTCAAAAAAGTATTTTACCGATGGGAAAATTGATATTAAAATATAAATTGCTGTAGTTTTCACCCTGCTCTCAGATTCGATTCACTTCTGACGCCACATGTTCCCAAAGTTCAAACTTATTTCACTTGGCAGAATTTTTCAAGAATTCAAGAGGCGATTGCAACCGTAGCGCAGTGTTTAGCACCCCATCCGTAAACCAAATTAGAGGCGGGAAAATTGTATTGGAGCATCGCTGGAACAAATGTATTCACCTTAAAGGAGATTATATTGAAAAATAAAAATAATGTTCAAGTTAGCAATCGCTCCTTTCTTGATAGGTCGAAGACTTCTCAAACCGTCTCATATATTATGGTACGGGCCACTTTCGAATATTGTCGGTCCTGGTGGTGTAGTGGTTACCATACTTGCCTCCTATATCCAAGATCGCGGGCTCGAACCCGGCCAGAACCGATGGATTTTTTTCGGGCGTAAAAATCGTAAGTATGACTTCCTTCGGAAGGGAAGTAAAGCCGTGGGTCCCGTGTCGTACATTTACAGCACGAAAAAGAACCTCAAGCCTGAAAGAGAGGCCTCTGAGCAAAATTTGTCGGCAATTTCACGCCCAGAGTTGAATGGGACGCTGATGACCTGAGGTGTTAAAGAGCGTCCATAAATAAACCAATCAAAAAAAAAACTTTCGAATATGTATATACCGTGCGATTGGTTTTGTTTTCCCTCCGGAGCATTTTGACTACGGCCAAAAATACAGCATTGCGCAAACCAATTTAAGAAGCTCATTACTTATCAAACGAGGTGTTGAAACTGGCCACCTTCATTCTCCACACATTTTTTGGTACTTCTTTATGAAACTAATTGCCACTGGCTGTCGTTCATCTCGAGACTTTCGGAGAATTTCCTGGCGAATATTATCTTTGAGTCCTTGTATGGTGTGTGGGTTCACCTTGTACACTGCGATTTTTAATTTACTCTAGGCAGGGGTTAAATCGGGGAACCGAGGGGCCACAAATCCCTACTAATAATTATTGTCTAGTGGTAATACTTTGTGAATTGCTCTTATGGAATTGTTCGCAGTGGCAGAGCCTATTAAAAAAAACGCCTGTTCAGGTTCCCTGTCGCTTAATTCTCTAAAAAAATAGGTTACTATTGTATTCACATAAGAGAATCAATAGTAAGCTAAATAAAAAAAGGTCCTATGATTCTTTCACCACTGAGTTAACACATGAATCGTACATAAAGACACGCTGTACCGTTGTAAACACACGAGGCATAATACACTTTGTGTATATTGTCGAATTAAGAAACGAACAACACAACGCACAACCGGGAACAACTGCGCTACGACTGCGACAGTCAGCAATGTCAACAAGTAAGCAAGCAAACAAGTCTTGCTACCTCCTCTGAGTGGGGGTTCTCCAAAGGAAAAATCCGCGTCGCGGGGGACCCCACTGTATAACAAGGCTGCAAAATCAACGCAACAGTCATATTTTTCACCAGTACGGTGTTTTTGTTTCTTTTTATAAACCTACAAAAAACAGTCCCTGCATGCGCATTCGGTCTTCAAAACTTGAAACCCTCGGGGCTCAATTTCCTCACTATGCAAAGCGGTTGTATCAGCACTGAATTTTAGAATCTATTTCAGACAAATATATCTTAGCAAATGACCAACGTAGAGGTGTTGCGCAGTGTTTCAGAAACCACACTCGCACCTTTTTATTACATTCGGATTCTATCAGCGCCTCGTAAAATTGATATTTACATTTGAAATGCACATACGTGGGTTGTGTTTTGCGTTTTAATAGCCACTGGAGTAATCCTGTTTCCATGTCGGCGTTTCTCTTGCGGTGATGAGCGGTGAAAACCCGGGATTATGACCATTTGGTATCGCAAGTTTATATTACTAGGGCTTTTATTTTTATTGTTGGCACGTTGAACCTTCTGACCTTTTCTGTATAAAATATATAAATGAATAATACTGGCACTGAAACAAATTGAGCAATCATTATTTCGTTATTATTATTATTGTTATTATTATTATTATTATTATTATATGTTAATAATTTTAGATAATACATAATGTTTTTTAGCGAATTTCGAAGAAATATAGCAATTGAAAGGATTTTTGAAAATTTTCTTCTAATTTCCATCGATCCTACTTACTAGGCACAGAAAGTGAAAAAAATTATTTGTATATGAGACTTCATGCTCTAGAGGTTGCAAAATTTGCTTTTATAAACAAAACTCTTCGTATAATATTCAATTAGCCAACAATTCATTGCGTTCATTAACCAGAAAAATTGGACCATTGTGGGTGGGGATAAACCTAATGCGAAAATTTAAAAATCACTCTAGTAGCGATAATTTTTTTTTTCCTCAACGAAACTCGGCATATGCCATTACAATAAATTAACGAAAACAGTGTCGAAAAATCAGCGAAATCATACTATTAGGAGTGAGGGGGTTACCTGAAGCCCAAAATTTAATAACAGCTCTGGCGCCACCAATTTTTTTTTCATAACGAAACTAGGTATATATAATTTAAATTAAATAAGAAATTTGTGTCTGAAAATCAGTGAAATCGGATAACTAGGGGTAGAGGTATACCTGAAAATCGAAATTTAAAAATGATTTGACATTTAACTTTCTCTCTGTTGTTTCAAAATAAAAGGGCAAATTAATTCAGCATATAAACTGTATTTATAACGCTACATATGTTTCATTTTTAACAAAATTATCGTCGTGAAGATAGTAACTATTATTAACCTGGGTGTGAGAACTATATTTGTATGTAAGAGCGTTTTGTAATAACATTCAGAAAATGTTTATGTTACATGATTTTATTACAATAACATTTAAATTAAATTTCGAAAACTTTGAAAGTAGAGAAACGTTAGACTGTATATTGTTGATTGTGCATATTTGCTTAGTGCATTGTAATTATATTCAAATAATAGCATGATTTTGTTTTATTGACACACAATTTCTTAAACAGACAAGGTTTCTTTTTGTAGTTTCTATTTTAGTGAGTGTAAAGATGATATCAAGGGCTCAATACATAAACATAGCTACATTTAAATTTTTTTAAAAATAACCTACATACTATAGCTTTGGTATTAGTAATCATATATTTCATTTAATTAATAGTATACCATTAATTTTTGTAGTTCAATCTCAACAACAACAACAACAATAATAATAATAATAATAATAATAATAATAATAATAATTCTAAAAATGTGATTTCTCTTTTGTAATAGTTATAGATTGCAAGAACTCCAATTTTGTCCCCCTTACTTTTGAAAATTACAGTAATTTCACTATATACATCAATTTTTAAGTGATTTTGAAGGAGAAAAAAAAAGACAAACCCCAGTTAAGTAATGAGTTACAGTTCCGTTTTTATTTTACGCAGCGATGAGTTCAAAAAGGAGAAACTTTATCTGACTGGTGGACTGATAACAGCAAACGAGGGAGAAACTGTTAAGTTTTAGTTTAAACAGATCAGATGGATCATTTTAAATATCATAAGAAAGAAGCGACTCTTAAACCAGAGGGTGTTGTAGCAGCAAATTAAAAAAAAAAAAAGCATAACACGATTGAGGATAATGAGTGTCGTTAGTGTTACGAGTCTCCGTTCAGAAGGACGAAGCTGATAGAAGCTGAGGAGAAATACTTGAAACGCATGTTATTTTTGTTATCATTTGTTGCATTTCACTGTGCTTCATGAACGACCCAAGAGATACTTTCAGCTCTACTAGAATATACAGGATTTCCAGAACATGTCATTACCGCTCACACGGTTTTGCGTCTCGGCAGTTGGACATGCCATAGCCGGCCGCATTTGTACTCTAACTTTACTTCTTAAAACTGTGTGAAAAAATCATATCTTATCGCAAACACTGGAAATGTTGTCCTACCTCAGCTAAACAGGCAATGAAAAAGGGTAAACTAATTCCCATTGATACGATTTAGTTTGACCACTATAATGTTTCTGAATTAATTTCATATGTTTTCCTTGGCGATGGTGAAGATTTGTTTTGTAAAATTTATCCTTCAGATTACCTCACAAGTAAAAATCTCAAACTGTTAAGTCTGGGAAACGATAGGACCATACACCAGCATTAATCACTCTATCTTCAAAAAATGCCCTAATTTTACCCAGGAATCTTGTGGTGTATGAGCAGTGAGAAATCGTGTTGAAACTATGGTTTTCTCTTCTTCCCTTAACTGATTAAAAAATGGGGTCACAGTGTAATAATCTCAGTAACTCTCTCCATTTACTATCTGTTGTAAAAATTCAGACCGGTTAGGCCTATTGCGCTAGTCGTACACCACTTCAATTTCTCTTTCATAAAGAGGGGTTTCTTGTGTACCATTTGAATATTCAGATCATCAATAGTGAGTCTTGTAAATGTTCGCACCGCCATTTTATTCTCTTCTTAAGAGAACTCAAGATATAGGTCGATTAACCCTTCAGTCACTGATGAAAGAAACCACTCATAATAATGCACACCTGCTACGGGATCACCTTGTGGTAGACAATGGGCACGTGTACACTGTGCATTTTAACTATCTTGTTGCTATATGTGCAGAAGACACTGAAACCCCAACTTATTTTAATTTCGATAGTGCTTTTTACTGGCGGACATTCAAGATTTGCGTCAATTTGTCTTCTGTTAAAACGGCAAGTATATTTAGTACTGAACCAGCTGTAACCAAATATATTCTCAATATCGTGAATTGCAGTTCTGGGTGGAGACAATTGCCCAGGGAACTTCCGAATAAGCTGTTCACGAATGCGACAAGCTGATGAGTATTTATAAAAATATTTACACGACTCTGAAGTCAGATGTCTTGTCATATTCTGGAACAAATGTAGATTGAGGACTGCTCGGAAGTTCAAGGACAGATAGATAGACGGGCAGGTGGCTGTGAGTGGGGAGGGAAGCCTTAGCCAATAGCCAATATTATCCAAATAATATTAACAAACTTAGAGATATTTAAATAAGCAAGACGTAGAATCTTTCTGTTCTCTCTCTCTCTCTCTCTCTCTCTCTCTCTCTCTCACTCTCCCCTTTAATGATGCAGGCCGTAGCAACCAGTGAAAGATGTGGAATTTAAATTTAATTTAAACCAGTGACTACGGGAAAATATTCCAGTAGTGATTTATTAGTTGTAATAATAAGTATAGGCCCCCCCCCACGGCTTTTAATATCCCCCGGAGGACTTGCGCTGGAGATTTTTACATTGTTTGATATACCTTCTGAAATTATGAATTATTCTCAAGTTAAAAATGTTATGGACATTTTATTTTATTATGGCTCTGAATGCTGGAACCCACTTAAATAAACTAGGTGACAACGAATCTGTGCGGGGTAATTATTATGAGCTTTTAAGAAAACAACATTTTTTACACGGTGATGCAATACATTTTGCCATCACTGTACAGCGGCAATAGACATGTTGAATGCTCAAACTTCGACCAGCTCATACGAGCTACATCTATTTCGAAGAAAAGGGAATGGAACCGAGGAAATATGATGAAGATTATCTTCTCTGAAGCCAAATGCCATATCACTTTGATCAACGCTACTTTATCATTATTACATCACTTCCTACATCCCAGTGTTGCCAACTTCCAATCCCCACAAAGACTGAAACAAATAACTAAATGGAGAAAGAACACAGAGCTCGCAATGCTTTTATCCCGGTCTGAATGCCCCCAGAAATTCTGTGAAAGGCTATGATTTACTGTTATCGATGTTTTTCCTTGGTAGTCGACACGTAAATCGTTTTTGGTCTTTCTCTTATTTCTCTGCTGGCGAAGTGAATGTTGTCGCAAACGGAAGAAAAGTTTGTGTTCGTCATTAATCACTGCAAGAGACGCTTCTGTTTGTTTCTCTCGGCGCCACAAGTCTCATCGAAAAACCATGGCTCCCTATATTACTTCTCCAAGTGCTTGCGACTTTAGAAGGCCGTGTACGCCACAATCAGTCAAGTACCACGGTCTTTTACAGTTGTGTTTCCAGAAACGTGTTTTCCACGTTTCTGTTACTAAAGATTTGCAGTATTTCTCAAAAACGACTTTTACCTTCCGTTGATAATTTTAGTATAAGACGTGCGATCCATTATTATAAGTTAAGCATTCAAATATATCATTTTTGCAACACATAAACCATATTTTGAATTTTTCACTGAATAAACTAAACTAGACACGAGTGTCATTAAAAAAATAAGTTTCCTGATTTTATAAATATTGAATATTTTAAAAAATATATTCGCACTCTTTTATTTTACATTTCCACATAGAGTCTTTGTCCAAACATTTCCAGTGCTATAGTATACGTTTTTGGGTATGTTGTCTGCAATGTTTCTTTAGCTAAAGACTGACTCACTATCCAGAACCCAATGAGTTTTTTTTTTTGTTTATTTATGGACAATCTTTAATATATCAGATCATCAGCGTCCCATTCTATTATGGCTTGAAACGGCCGATAAATTTTTCTTCGAGGCCTCTTCTTTCAGGCTTGAGATCCTTTTTCGTGCCATAAATGTACGACACGGGACCCACGGATTTACTTCCCTTCTGAAGGAAGCCATACTTAGGATTTTTACGCCCGAAAAAAATCCATCGATTCTGGCCGGGTTTGAACCCGCGATCTTGGGTTTAGGAGGCAAGTATGGTTTTCACTATTCCACCAGAACCGACAGGACGATCATCAGACCAACTACTGCCAATAGCAAACACGAAAATTTTACGAAATACTGTGTTTAATAGATGACATTATTTATCATTAGAAAATTATTTTCACTGGATCTGGGAAAAGAATTGGTAATGCCTTCCATCATCTTTAAATCATGAAATCCTCGTTGCATGATAGGAAGACCTCTATTTCTGGTTCCTGAACGAGTGGAGTGTCAGTCAAAACAAGAAGCTTCTGGACGAATGAAAATCGTTTGTGACTTTTGTATGCAAACCTCAACAAAACAAAAGAGGAGGAAAACAAGAAAAAATTGCAATAAATGGACGAAATAAACATGTGATGAACATCGTATTACAATAATAATGTGTGCACTTTGTGAATAAATAAAAAGTTAAAGTTTATCTTATCAATGTAATGCGCAGCAAAACTTGTAGCTATATATGTAATTTACTCTGTAACAGTTAATAAACTATTCATATTTGACAAGTATTTATCTATTGTATTAGTTGCCTAATAAATAATAAAACAGGCAATATATTATGTTAAATAAAATTTCGCCTATGAGTTTTCCACTTGTTCTAATGGAGACAAGCGGTTACCTGGGTAACTAGAAGGGGCAGGAATTGTATTCTCCTCCATTTTAGCGAATTCTGAAAGAATGAAGCAATTGCGATTGTCCCTATGATAGGATTTTGAAAAGTTTCTTAAAATCCCCATTGTCGTACCTACTAGGCGCCGAAAAAGACAATGGAATATATATATAATATATAATGGAATATATATATATTTTAATTGCTTTATATATATATATATATATATATATATATATATATATATATATATATATATAAAGCAATTTTTGTTTTTTCTCAACGAAATTCGACATGTAGCTACCAATTAACAAACGATTCCTCGAGTTCGTTAACCAGCAAACTTGGACTATAGGGGGTGGGGGATAACCTAAAGCGAAAATTTAAAAGAAAGTATAAAAATCGCTCTAGCGGCCGCAATTTTTATTTTTCCTCGATGAAACTCTATATGTGCCATTAAAATATATTAATAAAATAGTTTGCGAAACATTTAAATCAGACTTAAAAGTGGAGATTTGCTTGAAACCTAAAATTACACCACGAGGTACCTACCTCACCATAACCTCACTTACAAACGAAGCGAAACATGTTCACACATTCATTAAAACTCATCTCTATCCAAACCCCGCTTCATACATTTATTCGGATCTTCCCTTTCTTTGCTAACCCGACCGTCACACGCACTGGTAGCTTAGAGAAATCTGTTGAAAAATATTCTTCCTAACCACACATTTTAGTAAGAAATGTTTAACACACACTACATTTTCATCATTAACTTTAAAACTTTATCCACTCCTCCTTTAATTTGTGCTATTTAAGAAATGTAAATATAGTATCACTGGCATAGATATAAGAGCAACCACGTGATACTAAACGGTTTATATTACACAAGTTCCTGATGTGATTTCACTAAATAAATATTAACTTAATAAAAAACAAAAGTAACACGCTACTGTTGATTTACTTCCAGCTATAAACCACTGTAATAAACCAGACTACTGAAAATTAACAAAGTGATGTAATTAATCCACGAATCACATACGCGGGTTCGAACCCGGCCAGGACCGATGGATTTTTTCGGGCGTAAAAATCCTAAGTATGGCTTCCTTCGGAAGGGAAGTAAAGCCGTGGGTCCCGTGTCGTACATTTGCGGCACGAAAAAGAACCTCAAGCCTGAAAGAGAGGCCTCTGAGCAAAATTTGTCGGCCGTTTCACGCCCTGAGTTGAATGGGACGCTGATGACCTGAGCTGTTAAAGAGCGTCCTTAAATAAATCAACCAAAAAAAAAAAAAAAAAAAAAACGAATCACATATTATCCCATTTTGTCTACTATCGATGTAAACATTGTGGGTCAGTCGAGCGTGCAACTAGCGCGCGATTGTTGACATCAAGAATGCTTCACTGTTACAATAATGATGGATCTCATTATTAGTATTTAAATTATTAAGCCGCATTATTATCACATAATTTCCATTATTAAGTCCCATATGCCACATTATTAAGTATTTAATGTCAATTTCAGTTATTGACCTCCAAGAGGGATTTTTTGTGTGTATGTTTGGATCGAAGCCCCAAGCTTTGAGTGATATTTCAGATGAAGGTTCAACCCACCCAACATTTTATAGAGGTCTGTGCTATTAATGATGTTTACCAAAAACTATGTAACTTTGGCGAATTTTTATGTCACTTCAGGCAATTTATCGAACTTTTCAAATAAACCAATGAAAAGTATTTTAAAGTTAAAAACTATTAAATAACGAAACCCTTGTTGGCGCAACTCGCTGCAATACATAAAACCTTAATTTCCTTTTACATGAAAATATAAAACAACTCATCTTTCAAGTTGAATCTTCTATCCCCCCTCTCTCTCTTTAAAATGAAGCCTCTTCGCACTTACCTCAAAAGTCGACAAACACGACCTTCAGGTCTGTCTGTCTATCTATCCTCCTTTTTCCTCCGTGTCCTTTGCTTCTTACTAATTACAGAGTACTTCCATCCAATTAAAACGGATTTATACGACAGCTCGATGGGAACTGCTGTTTGTGCCGGCAACCGAACATAATTATTCCACGGGAAATTCAATAAATTTTGGAGCGATAACACATTGAATCGCAGATGTTGAATTGATTTCCCAATATTCCCAGAGATGGAGCTCTCGCTCTGTTCCCAGTTGTTTATAAGAAGATTTGCGCTAATATTCTCATGAAAGCCAGAAGTAGGCGTTGTCTGTCATTTTTGATATATTAGATCGTTAACTAAGTTAAGCGGGTCGCACCTAAATGGCGTTCAAATCAACAAATTTTCTTTTGTTTATAAATGCAGGGGTTGCCAAAAGGATAACAGGCGTTCTTTGAGTGTCGTTATGGGCAGAGCTCGGAAGTTTGACAAAATATTTTTTCTACCTGGGTGGATGTATTTAGGAGTCCGATAGAAATGAACATTTTCCCGTACATTTGGGGTCGCTAGGGCCAGATTTTATTTTGCATTTTTTCACTATTTTTGCTTCTGGCACCTATATTGAAGGTAAAAAAAAATTTTTTAACTGTTTTGGACTATGGATTTTTTCTGCGATTATTTACGCATTTTAAAAAGCATATAAATAATTTCAATATATATATATATATATATATATAAGTAAAAACTTTTAAATCAATGACATGTTCATCTCACTAAAAATATATATTGAGAATCTTGTTTTACATTTGTTCCTTTCAAGCAGTCAAGAACTTTCTCCTCAACCCATTCACTTAAACTCTTTAAATAGCAGAACCTTCATTATTGAAAGAAACTCAAGGCTACCTTGGGTATACGAATATCAGGAAATATAGAAGATGAGTGAAGTTCTGTAGCTTTGAATAGTCCTGGGGAGTGACCTTGTATCTATCTGCGCGAGACATTTCTCTAAGAAATTTGTGGTGGGGTAACATTTCAGCTGCATAAATATAACAAACAATTTCAAGCGAGAAAGATGATTTTTTTAATGGTTTTAACGTCCATTTTTACCACTGAGACACCACAGGCGATGGACACTGATGATACGTGAGACGAAATGATATATTGGGAATGGATATTTTTTTAAGGAAGGAAATGTTCCAGGCCTAATTTTAGGGTACCTTCCTGACATTTGCCATTTATGAGAACTGAGGAAAACTTGGAAAAAACCTGTCAGGGAGGACGGCCCTGGCGGGATTCGAACCCCAGACCTCCCGCTCACAAGCCCTTGCCTTAACGACATCGGCAGTAAAAGAGAAAGATGAGAGCAGTGCAGCTGTGCGATAAACCGACCCTACAATGTGTTCAGTACGGAAATAAGAGAGATACTAACCTGATTCCCCTATAAACGTATAGGCAGAAAATGAACTCACTCGACCAGAAACCACTGCGCATCTTTCCCTTATTCTTCAGGACTATTCAAAACTACTTTTCTTTGCCTTGATCACTCATTCTTGAAAGATGAATATTCAGTATATTAAATACCTATTTTCATTAATAATGAATGATATTAATCTCTTTTTTATTTTTAATAAATGCGTATTTTAATTTAATTACGACATATCTTCAGTGCCTTTTACCTGTCTCTAACAAAAATAAATGTCTAAACTTCCGGGCTCTGCTTGCCGGCATGGATGGATAGAGAAAATTTCAAATTTTTGTTCCATACTAAACGCAATTAAGGAGTTTTTTTTTCTTCTTCTTTCAAAACTCGATTATTTTCACCTAGTAGTGTTCATATTTTCTACAGATCTCACTCTTTCAAATAAAACTTCTTAGTAAGATGCAGTTGAAATAAATTTTGCACTATGGAGAATTATAGGATGATTTATTCAGCTTTTTTCAAAAGTCGATAAATGCATATATACTTAAGAGGGAAAAGTTATTGCAATTATGTGTTACAGTTTTTATTTATTTATTTGCTATTACTTATTTATTATCACAATAATTATGCATAAGCAAGTTTTATGTAGTTGTAACATTAAAACACGCTACTTATGATGCTGTAAATTGTGCACATTTAGCCAAATTCTGCCAATAGTGTCAGAAAGAGTTACCTAGCAATTAGTATTCCATGAAGTCATCACCGCCTTCACAACACAATTTCAAACAACTGCCTGTAACAAAAAGCTAAAATGGTCATCCTTACAAGAATACCAACATTCAAACACGAGAACCATTTTATTAAACACATGTTTTGAAACTACAACATCAATGTAAGATATTAATAATCATAAATTAACTTCCAGTATCTTGGAAACAATGAAAATACAGTAAATTCGTTGATTAATCACATTACTGTTTCTTTAATTTCAAAAGTTTGATATTGAACCATTAGTAATCCATTACACTAACAGAAAACTCCCTTAACCTAACTACAATGCTTGGTAAATAGTAAAAGTACATTTAGTTACATTAGACGATTTTATTGCTGGGTCACTACTGCATTAACATTTCATCTTCCTACTGTTATTATTCCCCCCAAATTGATTCTCCTATGTAAGATTCAGTAAATGATGTTGACACCCACTCCTAATGTCTTAACTTCAGTAATACTGGCCCCAGTGTTTGCAAGAATCTTTGCCGAACTCCGCCTGAAGCAGTGCTCTATGTAATTTGACGCATTTGGCAGCTTCAAAACTTAGCAATCTCCTAAGAAAGTTTCCAAAACTACCAAAAGGTTGATAACAACACCTACCGCCTCTATCTACAAGCAGATTTTTGCATTTCACAGTTTTTGGATGTAAATCACACATTTCTCAAATAGCTCCACACAATTCGCAGGTACAACAGTAAATGTGCGTTGAGTTATAGTTTTTCATGTCCAATATGAACCACCAAAATGCGGCCTTCAGCCTCTACATCATCAACACACAAATCGTGTAGTTCATGGCGTCAAAAACCTTATCAAAAGACGAATCATCGATGTTTTCTTTCACTTTCATCATACATTTAATTTTTGAATATACACACCAGATCGTCGAAGGCATATAAATCTTCGACTGGAAAAAATTAACAAATCTAAGAATCTAAATTTTAAATAACTTACCATATTAATAATGCAAAAGTTATATTATACATTTATCAGCTCTGAAAAATATGCCAATGAAATACCATGAGTCACAAATTTGTCTCGAATGCGTGCATTTGTTACTCGCGTTGGCGGCTCTGTTCTGTACATAGGTATCCATTGCCTTTGAACTTCAACAACATTGTGGGATTTCCAATAACACTTCAAAATTGCTTTTCGCTGTTCAAACGATAATCTTGGCTACATTTTGTTGTAGCAACGTTAGCTTAACGTAATGTGAGTCACATCTATTTACAGAACATCATACGATAATCTTGACTTCACTTGTTCATTGTTGATTTACCTGTCACGTAGCAACGCTATCATAATGTATGTGAGTCACATCTATTTACAGAACATCATACTACACATTACTTTTGTTTTCCGGTCCAACTTTGAAATATATTAAATAGATGTCTACTGTGAAAGTGTGTATACATTTTTTGACATCCTGGGTATTTATACAGAGTGACAGAATGGGATATGAAGGTTTTCAGAGTCTTCTTGCGGGACACTCGTATGGAATTAAATAAAAATACGTTTTCAAGGAATAAGTAGTACAACGAAATTAATTAATCTCAACTTATTTTTAAAAAATCACTTTCTTTTTTCAGTGGACACAATGACAGCACATTTGTGTAACTGTGTAAACTCTGGAAGTTTACCATAACTCGCTGCAATAAAAAGTGATCAATGTACCTAATGTTAGGTTTTATTTTCACTGCATGATGGTTCGTGGCCTGTCAAGGTATACTTTACTTTTCAAGTATCGCCATAAAAATGGTCTGCAGACATCAGATCGGGCAAGCCAGCAAATCGAGAAAGTATGCGTCCAGGAAACAGGACCGCAGGGTGTTTATTGTTTCACAAGCGGTGTGAACTGTGGCACCATCCTGCTGGAACCAAAACTCACTTTCATCATCATCCATCTGAAAGTCCGGTGTTATCAGCATTTTTGGCACGTTAAAGTCTTCTCTGAACGTAGGAGATGGACTTAGATTCAATAAATGTAACGCAAAATCGCTAGAAAGGACAGCGTTCTGAAAACCTCCATATTCAATTGGGTGACTTGTGATTTTTAAAAAATAAGTTCAGATTAATAAATTGCATTTTTCTACCTGTTCCTTGAAGAAGTATTTTTATTTAATTCTATATGAGTGTCCCTCAAGAAGGTTCTGAATACAGTCATACTCCATTGAGTCATCCTATATAATAAATTCTTGTATTTTTATAAAAAGCATAATATGAATCCTAAATTTCCCTTTTCTTCGGAGTATCTTTCCCGCATCTTATTGAATGTCTGTTTTCAACATAAATAACGCCTCTAAGACCCACCCTTGCTCTCATAACTCGCCCTGTATTTGTGTTTATTTATGTCGTTTTTAATGGAAATAATAATGTCCTTAAGATCCTTTCGTGTTCTCTCTCAGTCTCTCTTTTCCTTCGCCAACTTCCCTTCTTACTAAGAAAGGATAATCTTTCCTTTGACATATCAGAAACTGCTTGAAAAGTAGCAGCTCCGACAGGCCTACCTCGCCGTTTTTCATCCTGATGTTACATTTTCTTCGCTTTTGCTTTCTCAGTGTTCACCATTTGGGGTAATAGCCATAAAATATTATGTAATAGTTTCATACTTGCTATTGTCAGCAATAGGGCTACTTCGGCCGCTATCTGGTAAATATAGTCCGTGTTAGTTAAACACATTTTGCAGCTTCTTAATGGTATTACAATGTGTTACCTGTGGGACACTGTTACGAAAGGAGTTGTGCATCTCGGCCAGCTCCTCTCTCTCGACAGACTTTCTTCTCATAATAACTTGCAAACATTACTCAATAGGGTAGTAGCGGTTAGCCGGAAGTCCCGAACCGTAAGAGAGAAAGCCGACTGGTTACGATTTGATTTCACACGTGCCTCTTTTAGCACCAAAATGTTAAAATATATGTTAGTGCGCTCTATGGTTCATTGTTTTAGCCTCACCTCAAATTAAGAAATATCTCGCTTATACAGTACGGGATATGTACAAAACTTATACAGTTAAAATCGCATGCCTTTTCTCTTATAAATATCATTTCCTTTACGTGTTACATTGCTACGAGGGTAGGTCCGTAACTTTCCGGCCTACCAAAAGGATTATCACCCCCATATTCTCCCGTAAAAGATTGGGCCAAACGTTTCAAATAGGTCGAGAAAGCATTGAAGACGAAGAGCGTGCAGGTCGACCCTTGGAGGTGCTCATTCCTGAAAACGTCGATCGCTCTTGTGGAAGGAGAAATTATGGAAGACCGGCGGATCAAAGTTACATAAATAGCATTTCTAAAACAACATTCCTTCGAATTATTCATGAACATTTAAACATGAATAAGGTTAGTGCAAGATGGGTGCCTAGACTTCTTTCCTCAGTCCAAAAGCAGCAACGAGTCATCTGTTGTCAGGATTTTTGGAGCTCTCACGTGGTAACGAGAGAAAAGTTCTGCAAACCATTGTTACAGGAGATGAAACTATGGTCCTTTAGTGTGATCCCTTGTCCAAAAGAGAATCAATGGAGTGGCATAAATCTGGCGAAGCACCGCCTTCAAAGGCCAAGGTCACTCAGTCAACCAAAAAGATCATGACCACAATCTTTTGGGACTGTGAAGGAATACTCATTGACTTCAAGGAGAGGAACACCGCACTAAATGGGGAATACTATGCTGGCATACTGTACAGACTACGTGCTTCCATCAAAGAGAAAAGGCGAGGAAAGCTGAGAGGTGGTGTGCACCTTCTTCACGACAACGCGCCTGTGTACACATATCTAGTTGCAAAGGAAGCTGTGAAGAAATGTGGCTTCGAGGAGATCGACCATTCACCATACAGCGCAGACCTAGCTCCCAGTGACTATTTCCTCTTCTCAAAACTCAAGAACGACCTTCGAGAAAGGAACTTTTGGTGAAGTGATGGATGATGTTTATGCCTTTGGGGATTTATGACTATTTGGGGGGGGGGGATTGAAATGTTAATTCAAGGATGTGAGAAGTGTGTTGCAATAAAGGATAACTATATTGAAAAGTAAAATGTAGTTATTGTCCTTATTATATGGATAGACCGGCAACTTATGCACCTACCCTCGTACATTACAGTGTCCCATTTGCTTTGTGGTTTGTCTCATTTGGTTTCTAACATGAGTGCTTTCGTGTAATTAGTTATTAACATGCTTCCTACATAGTCAAATTCTCCGTCTGCCATGCATTCGGATTTCTTCGCTATCGCTCGGGGCTGCTCGCGACTTCCGGAAAAATTCTACTTGTAAATTTGAGTAAAAAAATACAGCTATACGCATGCGCAGAACTTGACTTTTCCTATGCTTCACATACGCCAGACAAGCGTGCATTTGACTCGCAATTGTAGACTTCAGGAATAGTTTACTGTCACAATATTAATGGGTCTTATTAGTATTTTTATTATTAAGCCCCATTATTAAAAAAGAATTTCCATTATTGATCCCCCATATGCCACAATAGGGTCACCTCATAATGAAGAAATCAATAATGAGCTAATTCAATTTGGTTATTATTGTTATTATTTTAGCAATAAATTAATTTAAGTTTCAGTTTTTCTATGTAAAGTTTAAAATTATAATAAAATTAAGGTCAACACATAGAGGATTAGTGCACAAGTGGTATAACTCCACTTTTTCTTAAAATGGAGTTACTATAATTATTTTCAAGTATGAAAGATTATAATTTCAAGTACGTAAATCAAACATTACAAATTTTCACACAGATAGCAACACTTTATATTTGCTTTGAATGCTGTCCTTTAGCTCAGAGCAGTAATCAGTCGATTATTTCAATGATACAAATGGTGATAATGTACATGTGGGATGAAACGAGCGTGGCCGAGATTCCAAAGATGTTGCAAGCGTGTTGTGAAACACTTAAAAGAAAATGCACAAAAATGTAAAATATTAACAGCATTTTCTGATTCGTGTACTGGAACAGAACAGGAATTGCAACGGTCGGATTTTTATATTAAAATTACTGCATGATCCAAACATGAAAGTGGAGATAAACCACATGTTGATGGTTCCAGGTCACAGCCTTCTACTTAACGATGCAGCCTATGGCTTAATTGAATAAACTAGTCGTGAGAAACCATACATTTTCTTTGCTGATACTTGGGTAGATATTATAAGAACATGTAGAATGAAGAATCCTTTTGTTGTGCATGTAATGAAGAGGGAAGAATTTTGATCCACTAAGGAGTCATTAAACCATGTAGCGGTTAGAAAAAGAGCATGCAGTTGCAGTGGCTGAAATTCAGTTTCAGAAAACAAAGCCATTTACCATTAAGTTCAAAGAGAGTTTCAGCACAAATGAGTTTCACACCTTGATTTTTGTAAACGCCAAAGAGGTAGACCTCTATAAAACCTGACATCAGTGAAACAGGAGGCTCTCTACAATACCAGACATTTTGTGACAGTAACAAAGAAAAAGGACATGATAGACTTTGTATTTATCATCTCATATTCATGTTTCATTTGTTTGAAGGTATAAAAAGTTGACATTCAAAAGGCAATGAAGGTATAAAAAGCTAACAGCCATTATCTGGTGTTTCATTTGTTTGAAGGTATGAAGAAGCTAACAGTCGAAAGACAATGAACAGAGAAATGTTTACTATTGTACGTAAGTTTCATTTGTTTGAAGGTATAAAAAAGTTGACATTCAAAACATAATGAACAGACAAATGTTTACTGTTCTATGACAATGAACAGACAAATGTTTACAAAGTTGACAATCAAAAGACAATGAACAGAAAAATGTTTGCTATCGTACCTGGTGTTTCACCTGTTTGAAGGTATAAAAAAGTTGACATTCAATAGGCAATGAACAGATAAATGTTTACTATCGTAACTGGCGTTTAAAGGTATGAAAAAGTTGGCATTCAAAAGGCAATGAATGAATGTTTATTTCAGCATGTTTTGCAGCTACGAACTGTAGCAGAGAACATCTGACAGATAACACCTCCAGATAAGCAGATAGAATAGCAGTGAAGGAGAGAGAGAGAATCCGTGGTAATGTAACTGAAGGCGAACAGAGCAACTTAAGTCTTTAGGGATCCATATCAGCCTTCTACATGCTCAGTAACACAAAGGCATGTCGACATGTTCCACGTATGTTAAACAAATGTTGAATTACTTGCTGCGAATAGTATGGAAAGCTCGAATTACAGCAGGCTTGAATTACAGAGAATGTTACTGAAAAATATGGTTTTAATACTTTAATTTAATACACTGAGTTTTAAACCCTTAATCCAAGTTAAAACTACAGTGTGATCTACACATTCTGTCACTTAGCCGTATAGAGGGGCATATCGGTAAAGTTTTAATTATCACACGGAAGTTACTATGATATATTAATGTGCTATCGTTGGTCCCAGTAGATGATGTTGAGAAAATCAATCGATTGTGTCATTTATTTTTTATGTATTATTTATTAATTTATTTACAGTTTGTGACAAGTGACTAAGAAGACTAAGTTCTCGTATTTGAAGGGCAATAGTGCCCGACTAATTCACGATCAGATGGTGGCAGTTTATGGACACGATTGCCTATCTTATGGCACTGTTGTGAGGTTAGTTACATGTTCCTCACAGAAAATCTAAGACTCGGAAGATTATCATTGACGAACGATGCGGCCACAGTGAAGAAAGTGGGGTGTTTAATCCTGAAAGACAGACAAGCAACCATCCAAATGATCCTGAATGAAACTTATCTCAGTTATGGAGTATGTAGAAAATTGTTCTTGACGAACTGTACAAGTCCGCAAGCTTGCTAACCTCTTTCCAGAATCAAACACGGCGTTACCTTTCAAGACAGATGTTGACGCTGTTGCAACAAAATGAAACGGACTTGTTTGGTCGTCTGGTAACCATGGATGAATCTTAGATCTATCAGTATGATCCAGAGAACAAAACCACGAGCATGTAGCGGAAGCATGACGATTCCTCTCCCCCCAAAAAGCAAAGGTGCAAAAGTCAGCAGGGAAGTCATGCGCTCAGTTTTTTTGGGACTGTCCTAGCGTCATCTTCACAGGTTACCTTGCAAAGGGATAAGCCATCACTTATTACAGTAATCTTGCGGACAAATTGCGATGTGCTCTGAAAAAGAAACACCATGATACGTGTCCCAGAGGCATTTGTCTCTTAGCTGACAATGCACCAGTTCATTCATCCCAAGTTGCAGTTGACAAAGCAAGGACATGTGACGCTGAGATCTTGCAGCATCCGCCTTACTCTCCCGATCTCACACCAAGTGAATTTTTGTTGTTCCCAGAAATGACGAATCGTTGCGGAGTTGCCTATTTGACAACACAGATGAGGTTATTAATGAAGTGAAGACTGGTTTAAGGCGTAATCTGCAGACTTCTATAGTAACGGTATTCTGAGAGTCAAGAAACCTTGGGAAGAATATGTAAATGTAATTTTTTAAGGTATTAATTAAAACTTTACGAAACCTCCTGGTATTCATAAATCAAAAACGGTATTACCGATCTTTTTTTACTTGTGGTTTAACAGGAAGTAAATCCAACTTTTTTTTTTTATTTTAAATGGAATAACAAATATATTTTTAACATTTTCAAATAAAGTTCATTAATAAGTTCTCAAAAAGTACCCACACTAAAGACTTCTGTACAAATTTAATGTAGCTAAAAAATCATAGCAAATAGTAAAAACGCTTCTTTTGTTTACTGCGTTTTGTCAGTAATCACATAAACACTGTCCTTTGTTTATATCCATGGAATCATGTTTGTTGATAAGTAACATCTTATTTAAGGATTAAATGTGATATCTAGTGTGTTAAATAATTCTATCTGATGTTGAGCGAAAGGGAAATCATTTTAATTTTAATTTTAGTTGACTATGAAGACAGGCAACCCTCTCATCGATAGGGTGCGAATTTATTTAATGACATGCATCAGGATCGCAATCCAATCATATATACAACAGTGACAAGGATCGTAAAGAAATTTACTAAAATTGGAAGCCTAAAGTACTTACCAAGATCAGGTCACCCGAAAAGTTCAACTGGTGTGAATACTTCATTGGTCATTCCTGGTATTCTATTGTTAAGCATACTTGCCTCCTAAACCCAAGATCGCAGGTTCCATCTCGGCCAGGGTTGATGGATTTTTTGGGTGTAAAAATCCTAAGTATGGCTTCCTTCGGAAGGGAAGTAAAGCCGTGGGTCCCGTGTCGTACATTTACGGCACGAAAAAGAACCTCAAGCCTGAAAGAAGAGGCCTATGAGCAAAATTTGTCGGCCGTTTCACGCCCTAGACGCTGATGAGCTGAGATGTTAAAGAGCGATAAAAGAAATCAACAATACTTCATTGGATGTTTTCCTCCGCGTGCAAGAAAATTCGCTTATTTTAAGCAATTCCTGCGTGACGTACTTTTATATCTATACATTGAAGAATAGTTAATGTTGTTAACAGCACTTTAATGGTTCCTGGAACCAGACTTTGCGGATCACAGCTGGAATAAAACAGAAACATGGTAGCGTCAGCATTATAAACGTAATAATACTTTAGCGTCATAACATAAATGAATGATGCAGTGTTGATTTTCACGCTCTCTCTCGCTGAATGAATACTTTATGAAGATGATTTGCGTGTTAAAACCTATAACATACTGTAAACGATGAAAAAATTAAATACTTGATTAAAATATTTTCATTTACATAGCGAAACTAAGCTCCTTTCGAAAATACATTTCCGGTGAATGCTCCGGTGGTTCGTTCTGTACCTATACCATCCAATAACACTTCGCTTTTATGAACAAAACATCTGAATTAAGTTTCCAGGGTAATAAATGAAGTGTATTTATTTACATGGCAGCTAAATCCGTAACTGGCCTTTTTCATGGGTAATCGTAAAGTTCATAACTAGGCATATACTGGTAACTTACAGCCATTAAACTGCAAACTGATAATACCAAAAGACAAAGCGGTGAAAATTGCATTTTACAAATTCTTTTTTTCTGCTGTTTCCAAAAGAAAGAAATAAGTCAATTATAGTTTAGAACAATTAACAAGAGGTGATTTGAGAACCAACATTATATTAAATAAAAGTCCATAATACAGGAGTTACGTAAACTAAGTAATTTCCTCAGCTAGTAGAGTAGCTTTTAAAAAATTAAAAAATCCAAATTATGGCCTATTACTTAATGAAACAAGTTATACCATTACAATGTGTTAATTAGCATCACAAACTTTAAACTAAGTAATAAAAGAAAAACTTAACTATATTACATTACTTAACTAGGTTTATCTTTTGTTTACCTTCAAAATCACTTGAAAACAACTCTCTATAGCGAAATTACTCTAATTTTCAAAAGTGAGCGAAGCAAAATTAACATTATAGCAATAACCTATATATATTACAAAGAGAAATCACGTTTTTAGAATTATTATCATTCTTGTTGAGATTGAATCTCAAAACGTATGATCACTGACAGATAAAGCTATTTGTGTGTGTGTGTGTGTGTGTGTGTGTGTTTGTGTGTGTGTGTGTGTTTGTTTTTGTTTTTAAAAACTTGTACGCATAACCATGGTTATGAACAGAGCCCTTCATATCATCTTTACATTCACTAAAATAGAGAAAAATAACAGAAAGTTTCGAATTACATTGCGTATTTAAGATGATGTTCATATGTTTCAATAAAATAAAAACATGTTACTATTTAAAAACAATTGCAATGTACTAATTAAATATATAGAATCAACAATAAACAATCGAAAGTTTCATATTTTCATTGGCTTTGAAATGTAATTTAAATGTTATTACAGTAAAAATATGTACGCAAACGTTTTCTGAAGGTTATTACAGAGCGCCCTTGGATACAAATATAATTCTCACACACATATTAGATTAATATTTCATAGCTGCTGTCTTCACTGCGATACTTTTGTTAAATACAAAACACGTTCGTCGTTACACAGTTTAAATGCTGAATGAATTTCTCATTTTATTTTAAAACAATGTAAAGAAAATTAAACGCGAGAGCGCTTAAACCTAACGGTTACATTTCCCTAATTTTAAGAAACGATTTTTTTTTATTTCATTTAAATAATATGTACCAAATTTTGATGTGAAAAAATATTGATGCGGCTAGAGCGATTTTTAAATTTTGGGTTTCAGGCAAATCCCCACTCCTAATAACCAGATTTCTTTGATTTCCACGAACTATTTTTCTTATTTTATTTAATTGGTATACACGGAATTTCATTGCAAAAAAGCAATTATTGGTGCCGCTAGAGCGATTTTTAAATATGTGTTCCAGGTAAACCCCCACTTCTATTGGTTTGATTTAAATTTTGCTCAAAAATTATTTTTTATTTTATTTCAATAGTATATAGTGAGTTACATTGAGAAAAAAACTGCGGGAGCTCCAACTATTTTTAAATTTATGTTTTTTATCCCATTCTTTAAATTTCGATGTTCAGATATACCCCACTCGTAATTACACGATTTCCCTGATGTTCAGAAACCATTTTTATTGTTTTATTTATATGATATACACCGAGCTTCGTTATGAAAAAAAAATGGTGTCCCTACAGCGTTTTTGAATTTTAAGTTTCAGGTAAGCTGCGTACCTAATAATCATATTTCGCTAATTTTCGGGAACTAATTTTATGAATTCATTTTAATGGTTTTCGTTGAGAAAAAACAAAAAGTGTCCGCTAGAACGATTTTTATATTTTTGCTTTGGGTTAACCCCCGTCCACTTTTGCTGGATAACGAATCGTTTGTTAATTGATGGTTTATATGCAGAGTTTCGTTGAGTAAAAGAAAAATTAAGAGCATTAACTGACACTTACATACATTTTTTCATAGTGATTTTTGATGCGGAATATGTAGGATTGTTGGGGGTTCGAAAACAATTTTCAAAATTGTTTTCAGGGGCACAACCGCAATAGCTACATTCCTTCGGAATTCGCTAAAATTCGTTTAAACAGCGAGAAATTTAGACTACAATAAACTACCTTGGTTACGTGACATTTAGCTCTAATTTTAATAAGGGATAGAAGACTGGTAGCATAAATCTAACTAGGAGTTGAAGCGATTTAAAAGGGTGCACTGGACACTCTTAGGTTAGGTTAGGTTAGGTTAGGTTAGGTTAAAATTAAAAAAATCTTTTTGTCATTTCGAATAAGGCGTAATTTTATGTTAGAGTGTGTACCTTTAATTTTAAGCACCGTATGTAACAACGATATATACAATGCGCCCGGAGCTCTAGGCGGGCGTAGATTTAGTTAAACAATTAATTAAAAGAGTTTTGCCCACGTTAATATGCGGAGCGAGTGTAGGTAATGAATTTTGCCGGGACTATGAGGAACATGCTGAAAGTTTCGCTGTATTTCACCATAGTAAACTTGAACCATTAATTTTAACGCTAACAGAACGCATCAGTGTATTTACCTACACATGTACAAGAAAAAGTTGAGCGGCGGTCATAAAGTTTGTATGAACGAGGAGGTGTTCGGTCCTGAATTTAGTTCTTCTCCACATATGCTCCATACAAACTGACAGTTTTCCACCACTACTGGATGAGCTGGTGCATACTTCTCACTTTGGCTATTGAAGAACTCTCCACCTCTCGTATCACCTCGTTGTCGTCCTGGAAGCGTGTGGCATGCAATGGGGTCTTCATGCGAAGACAGAGGAAGAAGTCACTTGGTGCGAGTTTGGGTGAATATGGAGGATGAGGTAATTTTCAATTCCAAAACAGCCGCATGCCTCTTTGCCTGATGTCGTGCATCAAACAAACTCTCTTAGACAGCTTCCCGTAGCGTTTTTTTAATAAAGTTCTCCCGCCATCTCGTCAGGAGGTGCTAGTAATATTTTCCAGTTAATGTCTGACTTTACAGGCATAATCTGTCAAAGGCATATCACGGGAGTCTCAGAAATGACCTTGCCCGATGACATCCGTGTGTTCGCTATTTTGTTGATGATGACTATGCGTGTTTCCACTGTTTTCTCACGTCTCAGGGTCATAATGATAATCGCAACATTCATCCATGACCTACAGGATCAGCCTGGCACAGGCGACTACCGCTTTCTTTTTGCTCAAGAGTGACGATCTTTGTTATATGCAAATCGTTGTGAACCTTGTTTAATGTGCACCTTCTCCGCTTCGACAGAATGCGATGATCTTCCAGCACTAGGCCCCCTAGCTGAGAGATGGGCAGCCACCTCTTGGTCCATCTTACAGGCTCGTTTGTCCAAATTGGAAACACCTGCGTCACTTAACCACGATGTCAAACTTAGGGGCAGTGTCTGCATTTTGAGAAATTCGGACAATTTCCTGGCGAATATTATCTTTTGAGTTCTTGTATGGTATGCGGGTTCATCTTATGCGTGAATTTTTTAATTTATCCCAGAAATAAAATCACAGGCTGTTAAATCGGGAACCTAGAGGGGCTACAAATCCCTACTATTAACTCTGTCCTGTGGAAGCACATTGTGAATTGCTCCGATGGAATTATTCGCAGTGTGAGCAGCGATAGAGTCCTGTTGAAGAAATACCCGATCACGCTTCCTGCCAGTTAATTCTCTGAAAAAGGGGGGGGGGGGGGTTAGTATGGCATTCACATAAGTAACATAATCAACTTTATGCTCAAAAAATTGTACTATGCTACTTTCCTCATGGAGGGTCACTTCATATGCGAAGTCAGGTTTATCAGTACTGCACTAATGACTGTTTTGAGTACATAAACAAGGAGGTGGAACCAGGCATCGCCGAGAAAATGTGGATCTATTTGTCCATTGTACACATTTTCCAGAATCCACTCAGCACCTGGTCTAAGAGAATGTGCAACAATTATTTTTTACACCTTGAAGTGCAATTATGTACAGACCCGTATGAAATCTCCACTTGTGCAAGACGAGGAAGAGATTTTCGAGGGAAATTTTGTAAACGATTACTAATGTCATGTATTATTTATTCGATGAAAACCATAGGCTTTGGGGAGGGGGTTCTTCGGCTAGACATTGCTTGTTTCCTGAAATTTATTATACACATTAAGGACTGTTTTACGGTTTGGGGCGTCTACATCTTGCTTGAAAAAGTCTTTGAACTTCACGAGTTGACTGAATTAACACATATGAATCGCACATACAGATATGCTGTGGAGCTATAAACACATGAGGCATAGTATACTTTATATATACTGTCGAATTAAGAAACGAGCAACACGTGTCCAGGAACAGCTGCGCTACGACTGCGACAGTCAGCAAGGTCAACAAGTAAGCAAGCAGCCTTGCTACCCGCTTCCTCCAAAGCGTGGCAAACGAGTGGGGTCTCGTTCATAGGAAAAACCCTGCGTCGCGGGGGAAAGCATCACTGATCGCACTGTAGTGTCTTCCTTAAACAAGTACTTTCACTTTCGCTCTGAAATCCGTCATCACTTGCAGGACTGCCACGGGTGGTCGAGGCCGTTAAGGACGGGGCTCGTATGCGGGAGGTCAGGTGTTCCAATCCCGCCAGAACCGTCCTCCCTGGGCGAGGTTTTTTCCAGGTTTTCCTCAGTCATCGTAAATGGCAAATCCCGGGGAAGTACCGCAAACTTAGGCCTGGAACGATTCCTTCCTTAAAAAAATCCTTTCCCAATATAATATTTCATCTCCTATATCATCAGTGTTCACAGCCTGTGATGCCTCAGTAGTAAAAACGCCTCAGTAGTAAAAACGGGCGTTAAAAACTATTAAAAATCACCTGTAGGGATCTTTATTTGGAGGGGACTTGGTCATATTTTGCCATTTTCTTTTCTTTGGATAATTCGCTCTAAGGACAGCAACTCCGATCAGGAATCTGTACTGGAAGAATTGTATCATTCCAGCCCTTAGTAGTTCTGCCACAATTGAGTTCATTGGCTTCCATCACGTTGACAAAAGGCTCCAGATGACAATAGTGAATATATTCTTTATAATTTTTGACCTGAAATTGACATATTTTTGATCATCTTGTAATATTACAGAAGTTATCATGGCTTAGAACACATTTTTCTCATAAATAAAGGATATCCAATCTCTCTTTGGACACTTGATCAATCATCAAAAGAATCCAATACATTGTGCGTATTGTTTATACGTTCTAGGCCCTACTATGACTCTTTTCAAATATATTTGTACGATTTTTCATTATATTAACAAAGCAAAGATGCTTATTTTCTGATAAGAAAAGAAAGATATGAACGCATATACAAATAAAAACAAATTATTCGCTCTACCATATTAGCTCAGGGGTGCATGAAACGAGAAGAAAGAACTTGTGGATAAAAATATTCCTTGCAGCTTTCGGAACGTTCCATTTTAATAGAAATTCTGCTTGCATAGCATTTAAATAAGTCGCAAGTTTTAAGTGGAATTTAAGATGGGAGAGTCAAGTACTAAGACTAATTAAATTTCAAGTTTGTTTTCATGCTCGGCGCGATAAAACAGAAGTTAATATAAGGAATTCGTGCTTACGTTTGGTTGATAACTTTCAAGTGGCAAACTTGTTTCCAAACTCCTTAAAAGATGGAAAAGTTGTCTGAATAAATAGATTTGCAGAGGTACGGAAATGTTTGAGACGTGAGAGATAGAGTTAAGCAGAAAATACGACGCGAAAAACAGAAATGAAAAGAGGAAGTAGCGGGAATTAGTCAACTGTAAATCGCCTTTCTCGAAGTTTCAGGACTAGAAGAAATAGTTTCATACTTGAGCGTGGTTTGCATTGCAGCTCAAGATAAGAAAGTTTGCCTTAAATGATATGTCGCTACAAACACATACAGAGTCTTTGTAACTAAAGATTCATGCCTTGAAATCATAATGAAAGACTTACAATTCCTACTAACTTATCTTTTAAAGTTACTTTAAAACTAAACAAAAATTTCAAATTTAAAAATAGTGTTATAGGCATACATATTGAAAAGTATACGCTATTTTGCCGTGTACAAGGCAAACCCACACACCATACAAGAACTCAAAGATAATATTCGCTAGAAAATTGTCTGGGTTTCTCAAAATGAACTACAATGAGTGATCAATTATTTCCTAATGCCAAAAACGCGTGATAAATGAAGGCAGGCAGTTTAAACACCTAATTTGATATTTTGATGAGCAATGAGTAGGGCTGGGATTCTTGGGTTTTAAACTATTTTGTTCCCTGTTCGCTAACTGTGATATTTTAACATAGTTATCCGGTTCTTTATCATAGGAGTCACATAGTTGAATCTTATGAAACCTGAAAACGGCTAAAAAGAACGTTTATATCTAATAATGGTCAAAACTTTCATTTGAAAATATTAAAATTAAATTTAATTGAATTTTAAATGCTATTAATTTTAAATGCTATTAATTTTAAATTGTTAAAATAAAATTCAATAACATTTACAATAAAATTACTTTTAAAACTTGGTCAACCATGCGCATCTTGATGACCTTCAAAGACAAATGTTTGTCTTTATTTTGTAATACCATTATTGCCATGTGTTGAAAGCATTGTCGAAATGAACTTATTTTTAGAAGCAACCTGCATTTAATTTCATAGTAACATTGTTGTCAGTCACGTTCAAAGTCCCCCCCCCCCCAAATGACTATCTAATAGAGGTCTTCTGTTTCTTTAACACGTTCTGTTAAAGAAAACTGCCGGATATAACTTTTATTTAGAAATATTAACAGAAATATTAGTTTGTTAACAGCTACAGCAAAAAATAGGAAAGGTTTCTAAAATTTGGTTGATCTTACTGTGGATCGGCAACGATCCCAATTTTACCACAGATGGCAGGTGTACCAAAAGCAAGTGAGCTGTGACCAAAAATCGCATTTTCTGCAGGGCATGTCAACAGCATTGAGAGGAAACAGAGACTCCAGTTTCAACCATTAATTTCAGGTCTTTTTGACTCTTCAGGAGGCAATTTTAATCAAGGTGTGAGATGCTAGTATCAGTAAATGTGCCATGGCATGTGCTACACAACCCCAGAATTCAATAAACTTATCAGTGGTCGAAAGATACCAGAGGAATCAACCTTAAAGAAAAAACATAGACGCCAATTAAACGAGAAAAAGAATGAATTCATCAGAATTATAGGTCTGTAACATCTGACTTTCAGTCGACTGAGAGTTGTGGTCGATACTTTGATATCATCGTGGTGGGTAAGTTAGACCCCGCAAAACCTGGTAAACCTCACCTACATTATACAAGATGCTGAACAAAACGAACCACAGCACCAGCGCCTGCACCATCAGAGATGCTATGGCTATCAGAAAACAGCGATATAAATTTCTACTGCTCGTAACGGACAGTGCGGCCTACATGATAAACGCGGGAAACACATCGAACATTTTCTACCCTAACATACTGCATATCACCTGTCTTACTCGCGGCTTACACTGATTGGCCATGAAAGCTTCCAGTCGCACTCAGATTTTCAAGGAAATGTTACCACAAACGGCTCTATCACCTGAACCCGTCATCGCCCGCTGGGGTATTTGACTGCAGGCAACCATCTAACTACGCTATTTTGAAGACAAGCACCACGATCCGTTTGAAGTCAAAGAAACGGCCTGCTTAGCAAAAGCTAAAACCGTTCTTCACAATAAGAGCAACATCACTTCACTTTTTTACTAAGGCCAATTTCAGTGATCTTCCTGCAGCTATTCAACGCTTGGAACCCGTCTTTACCACTAAAAAATGCAATGGAAATCACTGATAGTTTCAAAGAAATAAATACCAGCACCAGTGGGCGAGCCTGTTCTTTGTAGATTACCAAGATTCTGCAGCAGAACCCAGGGTTTGTAACAATGAAAAATGTATCTGCTTTTCTTCAGGGGGAACAAATTTCAGACCATTTACCGTCGGGACCGGCAGCAGTGACTTCATTGAAATTTGCACTCTTGACTTCATGTTGTGTCGAGAGAGCATTGTCTTACTGTAAAAATGTTTTAAAAGATAACAGAAAACGTTTTACCTTAGAAAATCTAGCAATGTATTTCATAGTGCAGTGCAACAATAACCTAAATAACTGGAAAATGTTCTAGTTGTGTTTAGTGCTTTACAACTTAAAAAAATTAAAAAAGAAAAAACTTAAACTCAGTGCTGTAAAACTTTTTAAAAATTTGGTGCCCTGACATTATAAACACTTGAAAATTTTAAGTAAGCTTAGTGATTTACAATTTTAAAACAAATGCAAAGTGCTGACATTATAAAATCTTGAAAAGTTTAAGTGATTCGCGTTTTAGAACAATGGAAAATACAAGTAAAATTAAATTAAATAAATTCATATTATCCTTATTTGTTTCAATGCGTTTTTTTTTTTTTTTGCTTTAGATAAGGCAAACTTAAAATAACTACCCTAAAATGCTGAAAAAACCCTATTTGAACATGTTAAAAAAGTAATTCAGAGTTTATAAAAACCTAAAAATTCGGGTCTTGGTAATGAATTTTTTAAATTGTTTTACCCTCCCCTAATCACAGATGCCCGACTGGCCGGTTAACGAGCGGCGCGCTCACCCATAAGTAAAACACTTCGGTGGAAAATAAAACTGATCGCTCGGTTCATTGCCCTAAGAATGCATATGTCCAAGATGACGCGGTCATCTTAAAACACCGTTATGTAAATCATTTCCTAACGTTCCTCGTTATATAAACAATGATGCTCTAATGGTTCAGACCTATATTGTCACACTTAAGGCGTGAGCTTAAAAGAAGTAAGGGTAGGTGCACTCGTAGATATAATTAAAAGTGTTACTGACATTGCTACTGATATTTTGGTATGTTAATAGTAAAATGCACACATTAAGGCCTCCTCTAGTGCTGAAGAATTCTGTTAACACGTGGCTACTGGATAGCTAGAAGTCAGGTCTTTACAGCTGAACGGGCCCTTACCTTAGGGGTGATGTGACGCAGAGTGGTCAGCAGCAGTACAAAGTAGCACAGGCGACGAGTGAAGGAACAGACACTTCTTGAGGTCCTGCTACCTTGTGATCGCTTAGAGGGGTCTTTACATTATGTTGTAATGTTCTCCAATTATGATACACCAACGCACTAAGTTTGAATTATAGTGATCAATGAAAAAGGAGTAAGTAGGTGTAGGGAGAATCAAGTTCAACATAGTTCAGCTGGTTGCTAAGCGGACGATTGCGTCACGGTAAAGTCCTTAAAGTCGTCAACGGAAGTGATAAACACAAGTTAGCACTTAATAGTACAAAATATTCAAGCAAATACAACTAACTGTTCGCATAACAATTTTAACCAATCTCCAATTTAATGCACCCCTCGAACGTACATATGAAGAATGTCCATGAAATAATTTTGAAAATTGTATAATTTATAAAATAAACAATTTTGAATAATAAACTTGAGAAAACGAGCCACAAATTTTAAAATTGATCATCTTACAGTTGTGGCCGTGATATGCAGTTTTCTTTTCAGATGCATTTTACTGTATTGATATTCTTTGAGTCACGTTTTTCCTTGCAATATTGCACCATTCTTTTGCCCATGTTTGGATATGCTTTACAAAAATGAAATAAATTAATTAATTAAATAATGACATTCGACCAAATGCTACTTACTTGTTCAGGACGAGGAAAAATGATGGTAATCCGTTACAGACTGGGAATTATGAACCTGGGCCAAGAGTTACACAACTAAAAATGCCAACGTCCCAAACCAAGGCAGCAGACAAACACAAACAGAACACTGCATTCATTCAAATGAACAACGAACTAACTTTATGTTGAAACATTTACAGAGGCTTTATCTACCGCATTTAATTGGTTTTTCCGTTTTCAAAATACTGAGCGGGGCACAACAAAACCATTACCCAGATGAAGTTTTTAACCAAATTAAATTTTACACGTTCTAAAGGCAGATCAATAAAATAAATTCAGTGACTATTTGGCGTAATTATCGATTACAAACCAATCTAAACAATTAGTAGATTTCTACAGGCGAATAGAAAACAAATCATGATTAAATTATATATTTACGTTTATTTTAACGCAGCTTAAAAATGCGATTATCTTCGTTTATCTAATTACACCACTTATACTTTCTCACCCTCACAATTTTTACATTAAACATAATTTTTATTTTTCAAAATACACCGAGAAGCAAAAATAAATAAATAAAATCCCAACACCTATTTTTTTAAAATATTTTTAATTTTGCGCATTATTACATGTGAATTATTATAAATACATTCTTTTTTAACTTACTTTAAATACTTTTTGCAAGTATTCTTAAGTATTCCGATATCACTTTGAGTCTATAATTTCCTTATGTGCGCATGAACATGAATACAGTTTAATTTCAATTTTACACCTGGCCATCTAATGGGATTGTTCTTGTATTGTTATTACTTCAATTTTATTTTATATTTGAGGTATTTTAATCAGTTAATCACATAATTTTATGGGGTAAAAGATGCAGTTAAGTCGAGGGGAGGATGATAAAGTAGTTGTCCTGTTGGAAGATGGAGGAGCATGCGTTATGTTGCCCAGGTGTTACGAGTCAATGTCTCTACTATACAAAGGATATACCGAAGATTTAGGGAACTTGGTATCTCCTGCAGAGGACAGGGCCAGGCCGCTAAGAGTGATATCTGCCAAAGATGATCAATTTCTGCAGCTGCAAGTTTTGTATGATCGTCACACAACAGCCGTAGATGCCCAAAATCGCTTCCAAAGGTAACCAGGAAGTGTCAGTGTGAGAACAGTGAGAAGTAGAAAGGTTTTAGCCATTGCTAAATCCCAGTAACAATGGCAAACATGCCTTGTCTTGCTAGTCAACACCTGGAGTGGACCGACGAGCAATGGAAAGCTGTTCTATTCAGCCTAAGATGCCTGATGGCAGGGAAAGAGTATGGAGGAATATGTCCCTTGCACCTTCTCATCGACGATGACTTTCAGGGGAGGTTCCATCATGGTGTGGGCTGGCATCAGTGTGGAAGCCGAGACAGAGTTGGTTTTTGTGGAGAACGGGGCCCTGATTGCAAACCGGTACAATGAAGAAATTCTTCAGGAGCATGTTATCCTCTATGTTGGCTATTGTTTCTGCTTCATGCATGACAATGCCCGTCCACATGTGGCCCACTTATGACACAGAGTACTTACGTAAGGTGTGGATTCAGCCGCTAGTATGGCCAGCACGAGGCCCTTACCTCAACCCCAATGAGCATGTTTGAGACATGATGCATGTCTCCTGAGAACCTTAATGAACTTCGGGAGGCTTTGCAATGGGAGGTCATACCACAAGAAAACCTAAGGACCTTGATCTGCAGCATGTCGTAAGGTTGCAAGCTGCGATACAAGCCAGAGGAGGAAACATCCGTTTCTGAGAGTGTTACTGAGTGTTGAAAGGTGTCGTTGTGTTACCAATGCAGGTGTGTTACCCTACAGGTAAAACGAAGTCAGTATGAAATGTGATTTAACTTGCATTCATGTCCATGCTCATACAATAAAGGAAATTATAAACTTTTTTTTATTTGTTTTATTTACGGACGCTCTTTAACATCTCACGTCATCAGCTTCCATTCAATTCAGAGAGTGAAACAGCCGACATTTTTTGCTCAGAGGCCTCTTCTTTCAGGCTTGAGGTTCTTTTCCGTGCCGTAAATGTACGACATGGATCCACTTCCTTACTTAGGATTTTTACGCCCGAAAAAATCCATCGATCCTGACCGGATTTGAACCCGCGATCTTGAGTTTAGAAGGCAGGTATGGTTACCACTACACCACCAGGATCGACATTTAAACACTTAAACTTATATCCGAATACATAAGAGGGGTTGCAAAATGTTTGGAAAAGTATTTAAATTCAAGAATGAATGGAATTTTAATAATGCATGTATAATAATGCATAACATTAAAAATAATATTAAACATTTATGGTGTAGCGTCTTTTCTCTCTCTCTCTATCTCTCGGTGTAGCCTCCCTTAACGTCAATATACTTATTTTAACGATGCTCCAATGACATTATTCCGTTTCTAAAGCGGATTTTTAGATAGTCTGCAAAATACCCTTTACAGCTGCAATCGCCTGTTGATTTGATAAAAGCAGCTGAACAGGTAGGAAAGATTCAAGTTTGAGAACAAATGCAAGTCGGAACCTGGGGAGTAGAGTAGATGTTCCAACAACTGATACTTCAAATCTCTCGATTTTTAAATCGCCAAAACACTTTTGTGAGCAAGTGTATTGCCTTGGGAAAATTAAACTTTTTTCTTCTGCAAACTGCGTATTTTCTTACTAAAACTTTCTTGTGGTTGCTTTAAAAGATTGGAATAACATTATCCGGTTATGATTTTCCTCTTCTGAATGTAATCAATTCGTAAAATTCCTTTAGCGTTTCATAAAACCAATGCCGTAACTTTCTTTTAGATGAAACTGACTTATCTTCCTTGAAGATAAGCAATCTGTTTTGATTATGAATTCGATTCTGGTGTATGCTGCTGGATCCGAAGTGAAAGCAAAAAATATGTTGCTGTTAAAAGAAATTCAAATGTTGTTGCGATATTTACTTGATAACTCTCGTCTCGTGCCTATAAGACAAATTATATTTTGCGAAATTTCAAGTAGGAAGTCCTCGAGAATCCTTTGTTTAGCCTCAGATTAGTTCAAGTGTCTTCCATTTCCTCTTAAATCTCATCATTCGGTGAAAATTTTCTCGACCATGAAGGTATAGAAAGAAAATTTTTGACTACTTGAAAAGAAATAAGTTTATAACACGACTTTCAATTGATTTTTTGTGAGGTAAACATGCCATTTAATTTTAGTAACTTTTTTAATATACTGAAATTCTCTGTGTTTTTAAAAATGCGTAAAAATCGCAGAAAAGGTGTGTAACAATGCAATATAGACAAAAAATACAAAATAATAATGACCCTACCGACTCCAGATGTACGGAAACATGTTCGTTTCTATGTGATCCTTTAAAATTTCCACCCAGGTAGAAAAGGAATTTTGCCTAAGTTGTGGGCTCTGCTAATGACATTCGTGCATGCTCAGGAATACGCAAATTACATGCTGAACTCAAGCACAAGAATCATTCATTTCAAATAGTAAACAACACAAAGTGCTTGTTGCCTTTAAAGGACACAACTGAATGAATTGACCGCACGCCTACCAACTTCTCATCAATTACAGAGCTATGGAAGTGATTAAATTATTGCGCGTGTGCGTAAGGAAAATCGCCTCTATATCTAATCGCCGGCAAGGCTGAAGTCATCGCGGACCATCATAAATCACTTTTAAAGTAATGAATATTCATTATTGGCTAAACAGACTGCGACCATAGTGTCACCTGAACACACACGTTCTTCCTTTGGAGCGTGTCTGCGGAGGAAGGTTTCAGCTCATGAGTTATGCTCCTCTACCGGGAACAAGATGAATTACCACCACCAGGCCCTTCACAGCTGAATGTATCCGAAGATTAATGAAATATAATATTAACAACTGACGATGTATTTGTGGAAAAGTGCACCTAGCACGATTCGCTTTTTGACATGAATGATTGATATATTGTTTTTCGTGGTCTATTGTGTGCAAGATAATCTATTAAAACTAGCATTAACTATTATACCCATTGTTAAACTATGAATACAATGCACTCACTTTCTGGAATGTTGGTAAGTATTTTTTTAAGTGTTAATTTTATCTTCCCAGCGGGTGGTTACACAGAGTCATCACCTCCCCCTTTCCGCCCTGTCAATTTGGGTGAGTGACAGCTTCAACGTTATATTCCAGTCTTTCTCATTTGGTGATCCGGGCATCGCTAAGCCTTCTGCATTCATTTACACAAAAACCTCAATTTTATTTGTGCAATAATTATAATACTTGTAAGTATTAATCTGTCGGTGAAAGTACACACTAACTTCGATCTGTTGAAGTTGAACGAGACAACAAGAGTAATTTGAAAAGTTCTCGGAATGAAGCACACGATGACAGCATAACTATTTGAAATTATTCTTCTTCCTTGACACCAATACACTTTGTCCAGCGATATTACAAAGTCTTTATTGCATCACGAAAGTCAGGCCTGCAAAATATGCCTCAACTGTTGGTTTAAGCTCTTCATCGGACGAAAACTTTTTTTCCGCCAAGGAATTTTCTCAAATGGATCCAAGTCAGGGTAGTAAGGGGAATGTGGCAGCAAACCGTACCCAAATTCATTGAATTTTGCCATTGCAACGATACGTGATAAAATATTACTTTATTTTTAGATAAATCAGGCCTTTTCTCGCATATTTTCGTCTTCAATAGGCCTAAAAGGTTAGCAAAATATGTTCTAGTTTGAAAATAATCGATTAGTGGTAAACACTTGACATCCCAGAAAGCGACGCCATGTCTTTCCGGCCGATTTCCCCACGCATCGCCTTCTTTGTGTGTGAAGAATCTGGTTCTTCAACTGTTTAAACTGCTGGTTTTTTCGGTTTAATAGTGCACCCACGTTTTATCATAAATTATAAATCGACACATAAAGTCAGCCGGATCTCTCTGAAAACGAACCAAACTTTGCTGAGAGATTTGCACTCTGATTCGCTTTTGATCCTGAGTTAGCAGTCACGCCATCCCTTGCCGATAATTTTTTCAAGCACAATTCTTTCCTAAAAGACGCGTTCCTCTGAAATGTCCAGAAGTTCAGTAGCTTTGCTCGCCTTTAATCGGTGACCCTCCACAACCACGTCGTCTATTTTATCGATAGTTTCTGATGTCGTGACAGGTGGGTCATTTTGCAAGCTTTCACGCTGCGATTTAACTCCATGGTGCACTTGGGAACCGTACAGAGTCCTGTAAAGCGTTTGTCATATCTGTATGAATTTGTGTTGCATTAATATTTCTTTTTACCCACAACTTAATAACCGTATACAATGTTCCATATTTGCCATTTTTCTCGCGGGTTTACCTGAAATCCAAATTTTCTAAAATCGCTCTAGCGACACCAACATTTTTTTTTTTGCTACTAAACATGGTATGTAGGCATTTAACTAAAATAGGAAAATGAGGGAAATCAGACCATTAGGAGTGAGAGTATGCTTGAAAATCGAAATTTAAAGAATGGGAGTTAACCTAAAGCGACTTCCACAGGTGGCGTCCTTAAGGCGCGGACTCGTGAGCGCGAAGTCTAGGGTTCCATTTCCACTAAGACCGTGCTCCCTACTAAGGTTTCCCTCAGTCTTCATGCCGAGGAGGTACCCTAAACTTAAGACCTAGAACGCCTCCTTCCTAAAAACAAATAAATATATAAATTTCAATTTACAATTTCATTTCATGTATCACATGTCCACCGCCAGTTGTAAAATGGAGGTTAAACATGATTTAATAATAGTAATAATAAAAAACCCAAAGCGAAAATTTAAAAATCGCTTTATCGGCCGAAATTTTTGCTTTGTATCAGCAAAACTCGATATATACCATTGAAATAAAATAATAAAAATAGCTTTGGAATATCAACGAAAATTAAACAATTAGAAGTGGGGATTTGCTTGTAACAAAAAATTTAAAAATTGTTCTCTGCACAAATATTTGTTTGTTTTTTTGTTTTTTTTTTCCTCAACAAGCCTCCATATTTTCCACTTAAATTAAATTGGAAAAAATTTTCTGAAAATCAGAGAAATCGGACTATTAGGAAGGGGGAATATACCTGAAAAAAATTAAAAAGCGCTCTAGCGGCACCAATTTCTCTGCTTTAGCCCTCTGTAATACCCCTCACAAATGCGACTTGATGATGAATTCGCTTAATTTACGATGACGGACATTATTTTGTAAGCGTATGGCAAGGCAATAATGAAATATATGAATTTCATTTGAATTACTGAGAGTATTTTCTAAAACAAATACGTGTAAATTATCCCTTTTACGTTCTATTGAATCTAGAAAAAATTATTAATTAAACCCTTTTGTTTCATTTTTATTGCAGTGTAATGGCAACAGGGGATTCGAATCCGGTGTATCACAGACACCATTCTAAAAATGTTGGGATTTTGGTTTGACGGCGGCAGGCCGACATAACTTTGCACTCAACAGACCGCTACAACCTCACACAGGTACGAAACCGCCGCTGTGCGTTCTACTTTTGTTTTGCAACACGCATCGTTTATTAACCCGTTTTTGTGTTTGAGGTTACTGCTGGATGTTTTCAGGAACACCACATTTTGTTACTGCTGATAGGCACAATTTGTTTTTAACAGTACCAACCACATCTCTAAAAGCATCTGAAATGTTTCAATCGCTATTTTTAGCATTTTTGTCCATATGAACAGCTAAGATAAAGGCGTCCACTAAGACATGAGCATGCCTTAAATTTTAACAACAGATGTTGCGCATATAAGTATTATTTTACTATTTGTCTATTTACGGACGCTCTTTAACATCTCAGGTCACAGCGTCACATTCAATTCAGGGCGTGAAACGGCCGACAAATTTTGCTCAGAGGCCTCTTCTTTCAGGTTTGAGGTTCTTTATCGTAATGCCGTAAATGTACGACACGAGACCCACGGCTTTACTTACCTTCTGAAGGAAGCCATGCTTACGATTTTTACGCCCGAAAAAATCCATCGATCCTGGCCGGGTTTGAACCCGCGACCTTGGATTTAGAAGGTAAGTATGGTTACCACTACACCACCAGGATCGCACGCGAGCCAGGAATTGTAGATTCCGCAGTCAACTGTCTGCCGTATTTTACACCAACAACTTCAAATGGAACCATACAGTCGGTCCTGGTGGTGTAGTGGTAACCATACTTGGCTCCTAAAACCAAGAGAAAACTTCTAAGAATGGCTTCCTTCGGAAGAGAAGTAAAGCCGTGGGTCCCATATCGTGCATTTACGGCCATTTCACGCCCTGAATTGAATGGAACGCTCAGGCCCTGAGATGTTAAAGAGCGCACAAAAAAAAAAAAAAAAAAAACCGAATACAGCTGTTGCAATCGTTGTCTTCGATTCTCTGTTGATTTGCAAGAGCGGCTAGAAGAAGGCGTTTTTGCTGAGAAACTGATTTTTAGTGACGAGACCACGTTTCATGTGTCCGGCAAAGTGAACCGTCACAATGTACGCATTTGGGGTATAGAAAAACCTGCGTTGTGGTAGAACACGTTCATGATTCCCCTACAGTCAATGTGTTTTGTGCTGTTTCTTCGTCAAAAGTGTACTGCGCATTTTTCTTTGCGGAGAAAACCATTACCGGTCCAAAGTATCTGGTCATGGCTTCATCAGCGGCTAATGTCATAATTACATGCAGATAGCCAGGACTTTATCAGCAAGTTGGGGCTTCACATCATATTCTTCATGACGTTCATGAATAGCTCGACGCTGATATTCCTGATAGTTGGATTGGACGTGCTGCTCGAGATGACTCTCCTCTTCTTCTGCGACCTCCTCGGTCACCTGACCTAATTCCATATGATTTTTTCTTATTGGGTTTTGTCAAAGATCGTGTGTTTGTGCCGCCTTTGCTACATGATTTAGCACAGCTGCGAGAGTGGATCACGCATCAGTCGCTGGTATCGACCGTCACATGTATAGCCAGAGCTTAACTACAGGATTGATGTCTGCCGCAGGACATATGGAACACCTGTAAGATATGTACAAAACCGAGAGAGATACTCTAACCACTGATAATAGGCTTTACCGCTATGATTACTGTTCTATCACCCCCTAAACTAGTGAAGGACTTTAGAATCACCCTGTACTGAAGAGATGGTGAATTATGGGCTCTAAATAGCTATCCTATGTAGAAACATTACATTATAATTACAAATACAACGTATATTTGATTTTACTTTGGGTATATTTTACGTTATTCTTGGAGCGAATAAGGCTATCTACTTGTTCATATATCTCAGAAGTGCAGTAGTGCTTTATAAGGTAATGTAAATTTTAGAACTGCGAAATTCCATTACACTGAAGGAAATGAACTGTAGCTCAAAGTCCCCTCTATTACAGACATTCCTTATAAAAATTTACTTCTGACAGATGAATAGAAACAGCAGAAAGGGCAGTACTGCAAAGAATAGACATTAAACTTCATTAAATTAAAGAAATATCCAACTGCAGACGAAGCTGAAATTGAAATAAACGTCCGAAGTGTGCAGAAACTAAAGGGTGTCTCAAAAGTAACGCAGGATATAAATTGGGTTCCATTTTTTCCTTTGGTTTGACAACGTTCTCTGAAGCACATGTAGTAATAACATTCCAGCTAGTAGTGAGTTAGTCGTGATGAGGCGCCTAACGATCGTGAAGACATATTACAAATAGAGTGTTGTGTTGAAACTGTGAGCAAGTTACGTCGCATATTTGGCGCCCAACGAAATGACTGTAAAAAGACTTGTTCGAGGTTCGGCGATGGACAACATGAGAAGTACCGGACGCTCGGCTGAAAACATTCACTCTGTGAGCGCTAACCTCGCTGAGATTCGAGAAAGTAAGTTCGCCGCAGGTCTCTTGAGTTAGACATTTGGAGGAACAGAGGATTACGGTCAAAGATTTCCATATGCCCCCATACAAAAATCAGATGACTGAACAATTTAAACCGAACGATCACATGAAGCGACGGGCACTTGTCAATTGGGTCCTGCAGAATCTGCAAGTGGATGATGAAGAAAATCATCTTCAGTACGAGGCGCAGTTTTATCTGGATGGGTATATAAACTAGCAAAACTGTCGCATTTGGGACCCGGAAAACCCTCGTGCTATTGAAGAAAAGCCGATTTATTCCCAACGAGTGACAATGGGAGGGAGTTACTGGGCGGTACTACTTCGAAAACGAGTCGTTAAGGCGCGGACTCGTAAGCGGGAGGGCCGGGGTTCTAATCCAGCCAGGACCGTCCTCCTTGACTGAGGTTTTTTCCAGGTTTTCTTCGGTTCTCATAAATGGCAAATGCCAGGGAGGTACCCTAAACTTAGGCCTGGAACTTTTCCTTCCTTAAAAAAATCCTTTCCCAATATATAATTTCATCTCAAGTTATCATTAGTGTTCACCATCTACGGTGCCTCTTGTCGGTCCTGGTGGTAAACATACTTGCCTTCTAAACTCAAGATCGCGAGTTTAAGCCCGACCAGGATCGATGGCTTTTTTTGGGTGTAAAATTCCTAAGTATGGCTTCCTTCGGAAGGGAAGTAAAGCCGTGGGTCCCGTGTCGTATATTTACGGTACGATAAAGAACCTCAAGCCTGAAAGAAGAGGTCTCTGAGCAAAATTTGTCGGCCGTTTCACGTCCTGAATTGAATGCGCTGATGACCTGAGATATTGAAGAGCGTCCGTAAATAAAATAAATCAACAACAAAAGTGGTGCCACAGTAGTAAAAACGGGCGTTAAACACTATTAAAAATATATAGCCTGTGATTTAAGTTTTAGTACAAATATTGGTGTCTAAAGGGAGATGCAGGTTAGATCTTCATTTACTACAGTCACGGAGTCGTGGACAGAACGGCGGTGTGAAAGTAGAGTTGTAAGTTATTGTGGGTGATAATTGGAGTGTTTTATCCCTTTAGCTGTGCTCTGAAATCAGATTTGGTTGTCAAGAATAGTTAAGATAGTCTGTCAGCTGTTTGTGTGTTTCTGCTCTCTGCAGACTTTTGGTTACAGCCATTCGCCGCTTCCACACCTTCCAACAAAAAGACATACTTTTTTTTTTTGGCTCAATTAAAATCCATCGACATTTCGGCTCACCAGGATGTACTCATGGCTACCATTGATGTGATATCACTGTATACAATATTCCCCATAAGGAAGGAATTGTAGCCATTAAACACTTTATAGACTTGAGGCCGGAACCTCACATTCCTTCCACTGACTTTGTCACTTAACACATCTTGCCCTCACCCATATAATGAAAAAATATCGTACTCTATTAAGATCACAGGTTGTACTCGTGAACTGTTGAAGTTTTATTGTAATGGCCTCACTCGAATAATTACTACCACTATCACTAATATACACTCATCTCAAATGAACGGTTGTCTGGAAGTAAAATTGCACAGAAGCTCTACATTGAACAAAAATGAAATTATTTTTACTATCCAGAGATTAAAATGACGAAATTCTATTTATGTTGCCCATGTTTTAGGTAGACATCTGTGCATGGCAATCGTATCACAGAGAAATAAATACATCTGTGTCAAACACACGCGCAATCCAATCAGGAAATGTAAGCCTGGCACTGAAATGTATAAATCACTCGTTCCGAGTCACTAGCCGTTACGATGGAAACGTCAACAGTGAAAAACACACTGGAACAGAAACGAGAGATTGATGGGCAGATAATGTTTTCCTTTCAAGAATTGGAACATCTGGAAAGGAACTCAAAGTAATAAACGCACACTCGCAGATATTTATTACGTTTCCAGTTATTATCGTTGTTCAACTTTGGTGATTTAGAAATCTTCAAATCTCATCATTTTCCTGGAGTTTTAGCTTTTATTTATTTACCTTTTCGTGTTCCGCAATGCCTGAAGAGCCAGACGATGAGAAAGCATTAGCCATTCCATTTTTGCAACGCTTTTTTTTTTTTAAAGTTTATTCTTAAAAATGCCTATGTATAAACCTTTTGATTTTTAATTTCAAAAATGTATCTACTATGTCATATCGTTTTAAAGAAATCCGTAATAACTATATACATATAAGAAAACACTGTCTCTGAAAGCATTACAGAATGTTTCATTGTCCAAAAAATAAAATTTTCTAACGAATGTGTGCGCGTTTTTCATATACAATTCTAAGACTTTTGGCCGATTTGAAGGACATTTTATATAGGTACTACATCGAAATCATACTTTAAAACTTGATAATGTACATCCTCCCATTAGTTTATCTTCCGTGAAACTGAAAATGGAAATTCTGTTTCAGCTATTCAGTCAATCCGAATTTAAAAAATTGCTTCAAAAGTACTCAGTCAATGCTAACCCGAAAAGTCTGCTTTAAGTACTTAGTTAATCCAAAGCCGTAAATTCTGCTTGAAATACTCATCATTCGAAAAGTCTCTGCTTAAAACACTCAAGTTAATTTTAACTCGAAAATTCTACTTCAAGTACCAATCCGAACTCGAAAATTCTGCTTCAAGTATTCAGTCAATCCGGATAAAAAAAATTCAAGTACTCAGTCAATATTAACTCAAAAATTATGCTTAAAACACTCAGTCAATCCGATCACGAAAACTCTGCTGTAAGTATTCAGTCAATCCTAACTCGAAAATTCTCTGCTTCAAGTACTCAGTCAATCCTAACTATAAAATTCTATTTTAAGTATTCAGTCCATCCGAATTCTAAAATTCAAGTACACATTGAATCCGAACTCGAAAAGTCTGCTTCAAATACTCAGTCAATCCTAACTATAAAATTCTATTTTAAGTATTCAGTCCATCCAAATTCTAAAATTCAAGTACTTAGTCAATATCAACTCAAAATTTCTGCTTAAAACACTCAGTCAATCCGAACGCGAAAATTCTGCATCAAGTATTCAGTGATCCTAACTCAAAAAAATTTGTTTCATGTGTTCAGTTAATCCTAGTTCGAAATTTATGCTTCAAGTACTTAGTCAATCCAAACTCAAAGCTACAACTACTCAATCAATTTTATCTAACTCAAAATTTCCAATTTTAGTACTGAATCAATGCTATTTCGAAAATTCTGCTTAAAGTACTGAGTCAATCCAACTCGAACATTTTCCTTTATGTATTCGGCCAATCTAAACTAAAAAAACATTCTGCTTGAATTGTTAAGTAAATCTGGGCTAATTTGTATAATTATATATTTAAGCCATGTTGATATTTTAGGTATTCGGCACATTCTCTCTTATGTCCTAGAACGTCACTTTTTCATCCTGTTCCCTGCCGGTTTCACGCCAGTTTGCATTCCTTGCAAGATATGACAGTTGAATCTAACAGTTATTTTAAGTATAAATTAGCTCGTCACGTGATCATTATACATTGTTTCCTTATAGAAATTCAATTGTGTGTTGTTCAAAACCAAATAACTAGGCGAAAATAAATATTTTAACTGGGGGAAAATTAGAAAAAGTTGGCGAAAAGTTTGGGTTTTGGAATTTAAAGGAAAACATTAGCAATTAAATCAGAAATATTATAGTTATTTTATTTTACTTAAACATGGCTTGAACCGACGGTGAAATACTGACTAATGTAGCGAGAACATTCCATTTCGCGGTATAGACACCAGCATTTTGGGCTGCAGAGGTGGAAAGAGGACTCTGATGAATTGGCCTGGGTTCAATATGGCGATGAGGTAATGAAAATAATAAAAATGTATGGAAGAGGGTTAGAACAAGGCTAGAGGAAATCGAGGCAGAATGTAACACTAAAGTCTCTTTGAGCCAATCGAATGAAATTAAATTAACCTGAGGTAAAGAAGTGTAAAAGCTTGTTCCAGAGAGCAAGGCGAGATCAGAAATGGCGTTATTTAAACTGGGAAGACTCGAAACATTAAGGAGAGGCCTGGTAAGAAAATCTTCCCATTTACACGGGTGCATTAATGGATCCACTGCGAGCACCAGAGAAAAAAGCTTTTTCTTGAAAACTTTCTTGCGGCAATTAAGAAGTCGATTGGCAAGCGTTTGCAGATCACACAAATTGACTGAATATGGACACTTTCGTAGTCACAGTGCACGAAGCTAAAAATAAAGTTTTTTTTTTTTCTGGTTACAATACAATAACTACTGTAACTGTAAATAACATGTATATTATTTCCACTCATCATCTGTACATACTTTCCCATTTTAAGGCTTGTACCCAGGCAAATATTCTTGAAAAATGTCTTAAATCTCCATCGATCCACTTACCAGGCATAAAAAATGACGATAAGCAATTTTTAGTTTTATAAACGTGTGTGTGTGTTAACGCTCCAGCGGCCGCAATTTTTGTTTTTTCCTCTACGAAACTGAGCATGTATATCCAGTTCAAAAACCAGCAAAATTGGAGCATTAGGAATGGGGGTAACCTAAAGCAATGTCTTCTTGCCATAGAAGGAATCCACGAGTCCGAAATATAGCGATCTCAAGTGTGACTTTTTCTTAGTGTTTTATCTTTTTCTACTATCATAATTACTATATATATTAGAAAACAAAATTCGGGCGCTAGAGCGATTTTTAAAATTTAGATCAACACCCCTCCCCAATAGTTCAATTTTGCTGGTTAACGAACTAAATGATTTGTTTGCTAATTTGATTGCTAATGTCCAGTTTCGTTGAGAAAAAAACAGAAATTGAGACCGCCAGAGTATTAATATATATTAATATGTATATGCCATTGGAATAAAATAATAAATAAGAAAAACAGTTTCTGAAAATAAGCAAAATCAGACTATTGAAATTACCTGACACCCAAAATTTAAAATTAGTGGCACCAATGTTTGTTTTTTCCGGTATATACAATTTAAATAAAATAATAAAAATAGTTTCTGATATTCAGAGAAATCGAGACATTAGGACAGGTGTAAACCTGAAATTCGAGTTTAAAAATCGCTCTAGGCACCAATTTCTGTGTCCCGTAATCCCCTTCAAAACTTCGACTTGCTGAGGAATTCGCCTAGTTTCCGCAGTTCCTGCGTGACAGACTTTTTAATTTTAATTTTTAATTTTTTCCTCTCTTTAATTGGGTATCGTATCTAAGCCTTTTCTCTCGATGTTTCATGCCTCAAATATATGTGCAATGTGTAACTATAAAGACAATAGCATTCGTTTTTTAGCACGCAAGTGAACTGCAGGAAGGGGGAAAAAAAACCTCCTTACACAAGTAAATAAACCCAAATAGGATTGGAAAGTGTGTTTCCATGCGAACGAGAACACCACGATCGTATCCGGGCTCTCAAGCATTAACACAAACATTCGCTACGGTATTCACGTCGTGTAGCGATGCGCTGGAAGGTTTTTCTGCTCCCTATATGGGGCAGAAATCTAAGCTCTCTCACGTAGCAACAAAATGGAACTCAATCAAGACGTGTTTCCTCCGGCGATGCAGCCAGTGTTGCCAATCCGTCTAGTTCAAGCAGCCGGAAATTGGGTTAATGTTTGAGACTTCCTCTCACACTTTCCGAGCCTCCACACGTTGCCTATCAACTTGCGTATGTTCTTTCCTTTCTGACTGCGACATCGTTAACGCTTGTTGTAGGTGTATTTAAATAAATTAGCTCACATTCTTTTGAAAAAGAATAGTTAGGGAAATTATTTTTAAAGTTCCATAAATGTATGGTAAATTAGTTACGAAAAAGATAATCTACGAATGCTTAACAACAGAATAAGGCATTAAATTCCTGAACCAGTTTCATTTAGACCGCAAAGAGGTGATTTCGGTTATCGGCAAGTGCGCTGCCTTAACCGGTTTTTTGCGAAGGCTGGATAGAAAGTAACAGAAATATATATTTTAAGTTGAAATGGGTCGTTATATTGTCAGTCAACTAACCCATACATATATTTCTTTCAATTATTAATATATTTATCTTACTTAGATTTCGTTTCCAGTCCTTTTCCCCTTGTTGCTTATGTGTTGTGTTTCGGCGCATTACGTTAACTTCTTTGAGATTCAATATTTACTTTCCTTGCCTTCTCTTGCATTCTGTCTTTAAGCGGTACGAACTATAGTGATACGAGGGGCATTCAAAAAGTTTTAGCAGTTATCCATTGTTGGAAAATAAATAAATTCACGATATTGTGCACAGGCCTGCACTACCGGCCTAATGCCCCTCCCCGCAAAAAAAAAAAAAAAAAAAAAAAAAAAGCAAAAACATAGAACTTTAACAGTGAAAAAACTAAACAAATTTTTTTAAAATCTCAAATTCGCCGAATAATTAAGTTCCGGAATTGGAACAAATTAAGGGTTTCTGAATGTAAAGAAAACATTAACCTGATCGAAATTAATCTTGCCGTTTATGATGTTTCTCTATCTTCGTGTAGGTTAAATTTTAACATTCTCTGTAAGATAAATAATTGCACGTATATTTTAGGAAACTGCATTAAAAAAAGAGTGCATCTGGATGCACCACGCTTAGCAATCGAGAAAATACTACAAAATAGACAAGACTTACAACTGAAGTGTGATATATTTTTAACAGTGTTTAACGCCCGTTTTTACTGCTGAGGCATTGTAGGCGGTGAACACTGATACATGAGATTGTTTTTTAATTCGGTTATTTACGGACGCTCTTGAACATCTCAGGTCATCAGCGTCTCATTCAATTCAGGGCGTGAAACGGCCGATAAATTTTGCTCAGAGACCTCTTCTTTCAGGTTTGAGGTTCTTTATCGTGCCGTAAATGTACGACACGGGACCCACTGCTTTACTTCCATTCCGAAGGAAGCCATACTTGGAATTTTTACACCCGAAAAAACCCATCGACCTGCGATCTTGGGGTCTACGAGGCAAGTATGGGAACCACTACACCACCAGGACCAGCGACACATAAGATGAAATGATCAGTGGGTAAAGGATTTTTTGTTGTTAAAGGAAGGAAGCACTTTCAGGACTAAAATTGGAGTATCTCCTCGGCATTTTCCATTTATGCAGACTGAGAAAACTTCTCAGTTAATAATGACAGTCCTGGCAGGAATCAAAACCCAGACCTTCCGTTTAGAATCCATGCTTTAACGACCTCGGCCATCCGTGGCGGTAAAAAAAAAGTGTAAAGACACCGTACTTTACGTATGACATATGTTTAGCACAAGTTTAGACGTTTAAGGTTTACCATAAACTGTTTAATGAATTAAATACACATTTTGATTTGATAAGTAACTTGGTTCGCATACTAATAGAGGGCAATAGCAACATCTGCATATGAAGTCATAAAGTTTGCTTTCTATATATCAATATTCCATGATCACAACGTTGACACGTTGTTTGGCAGTTTCGAGTAACAGTGAATAATAGATAAGACTGGATTTCGTGATGATTCCGTTCTGTTTTTCTAGAAGGGAAAAAAAAGCAAAGAAAATTCATGACAGGATTTTGCCTGCATTTAGAGACACACGGTCTTTCTATGAAACAGTCCGATTTTTGGTAAACGAGTGCAAGCGTGGCAGAATAAGCATCGAAAACGCACCACATCCTGGAGCTTCAAAATCATCTGTGAGGTCAGAAGCTATGGATGAGATCCATTTGGCTCACAGACAATTGAAAGTAGGGCGGGTTAGCGGAAGGCACGGTATCTCAACTGACTGGATTTATTTTATTTGGCAAAATGAAATATATGTGAAAATACTTTGCGCAAGTAGGGTGCAAGGTCTGCTCACTTCGGAGCAAACGCGAAATCGCATGCGAACATTAACTGACTGTTTGGGAATTTTTTACAGGAATCCAACCAATAGGCGAAATGTATTCCATCCGTTGGAAAGGTGGTAATTTTATTTGTATTGTTTTTTTATGCAAAGGAATTTCCTTGATCAGCACTTGTTGAAGAAGGGGAAACCATTACTGGAGGATACTACGCATGAGTTTTACAAATATCGAAGAAAGCTATTGTGGAAAAACATCGGGATAATGCCCAAAAAGGTGTTTTTTCATCATGACAATGAGACAGTGCATTCAAATCGCGTCGCTCAGGACGTATTGACCGAACTATAATTTAATATACTTCTGCTTCCATTCTATTCACCTGATTTTACCCTCAAATTACCATCTATTTCCGAAACTCATTATTTTCTGACTGGACATAAGTTTAGCCAAATTATATGGCCATGTAGGAGGTAAAAGAGTAATTTGGTGGCCTCAAAGAAACCCAATTTCACAAGGGAATCACAAACTTGAAATACGGGGTAAGGCGATCAACTTCAGAGCACTATGTCGAAAAATAAAGTACGTTGAATTACTGAGCTTGTTCTCTCTGACATCAAACCTAGCTACTTGTCAAATCTTCCTCTTAAGTGTCAGTATTACTTGCCGTTATAGGCAGGGCAAAAAGCACTTGAAGCTCCAGTCCCGAGCGACAGCGAAGAGAGCCGAGCTCCGTAGCCGCGAACGGAAGATAAAAATGCTTGTAAGAGTGTAAATGTTGCATGTACTATTTGTTTGTTAAACGTAAAGTAACCTGTGCGTTATCCTCCTTAACTTTCTGGGTGCAGTATTTTGTTCCTTATTAAAAAAAATGAGTTATTCACTTTTTACCACACATTGTCTTATTGGAATTCGTAATTAACCTTCCCGCTATAAGGCTAACCTTGGGTAAATCCTCGGTGAACCCAGTGGTTTGCTGCGGCTCGCTACGACCTGACGGCCTACGCTCGCCTCCTTTTCGTAAATATAAATTGAATTAATGTAATGGTGGCAAATCTCCCTTAACTACAAAAGAATTAAAAAAAACAGCGAGGATACGAACCCACCATGTTTACACCTGTAGCATGACGCTTTAATCATCCGAGCTATAGAGAAGTTGTGAAGCTCTATCTGTGCGTCACTACCCTCGGCTCTCTCCGCTACCGCTTGGAACTAGAGGTACAGTGATTTTGTCCTGTCTGTAACGAAAATTTCAGTATTTAAAATTTTCTCATCGGCTCACGTTTGCTTGTCAGTCAGATGCATTGAAGATGAGGTGTAATTAACCCGAGCGATAAGCTCTCATGTAAAAGACTGCCAGTTGTTAACGTTCTGTACGGCGGTTCTCTAGAAGGGTGCTGCAAGGTTAGGGCGATATAAAAATATAAAGTTTAGGGAAATCTGAATTGAAAATGTTTTACAAAGATGCTAAAAACATGTTTTAGGGGTATCCATTGAAGACTTGGCAGGCAAGAATTAGTTTACAGACAAATTGGAGCGGGAGAGAAACGTTGGAAGCATAGCCTCAAGAAGGAGGGGCACGGTTGGAGATGCTATTTGCGTTATAACGCTGCTGTTACGTGTGTGCACGTTTCTCAGAAAGCAGAAGCGTACTAAAGCAATTGATTCAGCAGTGGGTAACGCGGTTTGACCTCGTAACCATGAAATCCACTAGGAGTGTTTGGCGCTCTAAGTGGTAAGCCACTTAAGGGAACTTGGGGGCATATAACGGCAAGTTTGCAGCTCACTAAATGGAGGGAGGGGACCGATAAACACCACGTTAAAATTTGTAGCGTAGTAAACTATCCATCTTCTCGTTAATTTCTTCCTTGACTCTGTGCCAACAAGAGCTGGAACACGCAACATCGAGGTTCGTAATCACAAGCAGCTTCTCTTGAGCAGAGTTGCGAATGAGACAACTGAAGCTTGAAACTGTTCACTGCTTCTTCCTTAAGGATACTGCGAAATTGTTTTGTCTAAATTTGTAGACTTATAAAAATACATACTTTCCTTTTCATTATATACACTGAGGTTACCAAAAATGTATACACACTTTCACAGTAGATATCTATATAATATATTTCAAAGTTGGACAGAAAAACAACAGTAATGTGTAGTATGATGTTCTGTAAACAGATGTGACTCACATACATTATGATAGCGTTGCTACGTGACAGGTAAATCAACAATGAACAAATGAAGCCAAGATTATCGTATGATGTTCTGTAAACGAATGTGACTCACATTAAGTTATGTTAGCGTTGCTGCAACAAAATGGAGCCAAGATTATCATTTGAACAGCGGAAAGTAATTTTGAAGTAGTATTGGAAAACCAATGTTGCAATTCAAAGGCGATGCAGACGTGTGTACAGAACATTTTCTCCGGATCTAGTTCCATTGAACTTCTACCTATGGGGAACTCTTAAGGATGTTGTATACCGTAGAAAACCAGCTACACTGACAGCACTTCGGGAAGAAATTGAAACGGCATGTACTGAGGACACTTTCGCAAACGTTGCTCAATCAGTAGTTCAACGTACTCAGAAGTGTATCGACGTCGATGAAGGGCATTTTGAGCAACTGTTGTAACTGTAAAAGTCTAAGATGAATAGTGCTCATCATTTTCGTTTGGGTGAATTCAGTTTTGTTACGTTAACACAGTTTTTTCTTTGCTTGAGGTGTGTATACATTTTTGACACACCGTTCTCTCTCTCTTTGTATAATATATATAAAAGGATAAAACACTAAGAAAAAGTTACACCTGTAATCATTATATTTAGATTGATGCAGGGGATGAAATTCTCAGAAGTAATCTTGCAAAGGCACCTGAAAGTCTACTCTAACAAGTAAAACAATACAAAATGATTTGATAAACTGCCGTGTTGCCATAATTGAAAACAAAATTATAGATGATGTTAAGAGAGGGAAATATTTTTCTATTCTACTTGGCGAAACTACGGACATCAGTACAAATGAATGACTAACATTTTGCGGTTTGTTGATCGAGAAAAGTGTGGTGTAAGGGAGGAATTTTTGAGATTTGTTGTAACACACCATTTAATTGGGGAAAGATTGTAAAAGTTAATACTGAATGAACTGCGAGACTTGAAATTTGACATTTCCAACTTCCATGGACAAGGGTACAATGTGGTGCAAAACTTTCAGGACAGTTTCGTGTCGTACAGAAGCCCGCATTTTAGCAGTTCAACTTCTTGTATTCTATTGGCATTTTGTAGCGCATTGCCTGCATTTGTCGGTTTCCAAAGCGTGTTCTATCACTTCCATTAGACATGCTCTTGACATAATCTGCGAAATTGTGAATTTGATTAGAGAGTCTAATAAGGAGTCCGCTCATGAAAAATATAACCAGTCAATTGTGCTCTCAGCATTAGAAAACTAAATTGATATCTTTATGTGAAACTCTATGGGCTAAGCGGCACTATACAATTTAAAGAGATTTTTCCTGCAGTCGTGTTATTCCTAGAAGAAGCAGAGTCTTTGAATAAAATCGCACATATTTTACTCGACTCTATCCTAAAGTTCAAGTTCATAATTGCTCTAGTTACCATAGCTGAAATATTCGGAATAACTGTAAACCTTTTCAAAAAACTACAAAATCCGAGCATCGATCTAGTTAGTGTTACGGAATGATTGAACGAGTTAAAAATACCTTAAAAGAATATCGAGAAAATCAAACTTTTCATTCTGTTTTTGAAAACGGTATCACATCAGCATAAGAGGTTGATGTAGAAGTTAAGGTGCCTCGAATAACATCCAGACAAACTTATCGAAGCAACAACTTCTCCTGAAGACCATTATCACATTAATGCTTTTCTTCTATTCTTGGATAACTTTTAAATGAATTGTCAACTAGATCCTCACGCGATAAACACCCACATTCTTAAACTTCAGTCCTTGATTCAATGACCTGAATTCAGATATTGCAGATTTAGAAAAATTGCAAGCATTTACGAACAAGACTTGTCAGGAACTATTACAGAGCTTCGAGGTGAATTGAAAATATGGCTTAATTTTTGAGAAACTTAACATAGTAAACCAAAAACGAATATTGAAGCTCTTCTCCTTCTCCACACCAAAAGCAACTTCTATCAAACATATGTACGTAATACCTGTAACAACATGCACGGCCATAAGGTCATTGTCAACATTAAGGTGTGTGAAAACCTATCTAAGATCCAATACGGAACAGGACAGACTGAATGGTTTGGTGTCACTTAACACTGAGGTGATTCCAGAACAAGTAATTGATCTTTCAGCAAGAAAACATCCCAGGAGATTGCAGCTTCAATCACATGTAAGTTACAACTTTATTATTACCGCACAGTGGGTGCAATTAAATTGTTTTTATTTCCATATTGTATTCGTGGAACTAATACAACAAAGTCACATTTTTGGGATGTAAACTGAATGTGTGTCTTTTTAAAAGATTTTACATTTTCTTTGGGACCTAAACTTATGGACCTATCATTATGACGTCTCTAGCGCGAAGCTGACACTATATGTCTGCAACATTTACAGTCCCATCTATGATAACATAGCAGGAAAAAATTATTGTGCGTTGCTTCATGATCCACCCTCGTATTTATTTATTTCTCTGCTATTGTTAATGCAACATGAAGGAATTACAAAACTCCCTGGAGCGTATTGATCTGCGTTTTCATTTTATGGAAAGATTTAAATTTATTCTGAGAGTATAAAGTAAAAGCGGCCTTGCAATAGGTCTGTTAATACTACGCCAACTATATTACACTGAAAGGTTTTCATATTTAGTACCTAAGTGAAGTTTGAAATGATTCAAGCAGAAACAAGGAAACAGACATAGCTGAGGAGCTTGTGTCACCGCTAGGTCCTGGAGACAGGTAACTAACTAGGAGGTCAAGTCAGGGACCAAAATGCAAAACGTTAGCAAGGCAAGATCGATATCTGGTCAACTGTGTTCTCCAGTGTCTAGGTGCTACTGTTTGAATGATCTCTAGGCAACTGTCATCAGCATCACTTATTAGTAGAGAACAGAATAAAATAAAGAAATTGTTGACGAAACAAAAAATCACAACACTATAACATTAAAAAGAGAAAAAACTCTCAAAACATTTTTACTTATCCAAATATGAGGATAACACTAAGTTTTAATATAAAGTAATTATTATACAAGGGCTGTAATAAAGAAAGAACATAGTAATTTTTACAGACTCATTTTTACGTGGTAAAATGTAAATGTACAATATTTTGTTAGCTTAATGCCTATCACACACGTGGTACTAACTTCATTGCTGTCACTTCCGGTTGAGAGAGATGCGCAGGTTGAGACATGTTCGAGGATGGTTTAACATTTCTCAAGAGCAGAAGCTTCAATTTCAAAACGAGGTGGAACCATCGCCCTAGTTTGTACTTGGAAGGAAATATTAACACCGCTATTGTCATTATGAGAGAAAATCGTCGAGTAACATTAAAAACCACTTTCAGATATTTTTGAAGTGCCACGCACACTTTAGTTATTGAAAAGTAGCATATGAGAAGTGTTTGTGAACGGTGGGTTCCAATTTCCGAACAAAAGGCCACTCGCGTACAAATTTACACATGCTGTTACATAAGATGCGGAGTTTCTTTCACAGGTAATCGCTACTGTGAAACTTAACTACGTCATTTAGATCCTGAGAGGAAACAGCAAAGATCTGTGTGGAAATCTCACTCATCGCCAACACCGAAAAAAGCAAAAGCGGTTGCTTCTGCTGGGAGAGTTATGGTCATTTCGTTTTTCGATATTGAAGGAATTGTTTACCAGTTTATCGTTACCTGTACATGCAACTTTAACTGAGAAATACTACATAGATGTCCTGAAAGCAAGCATACGCGAAATGCCACATTTCCATGCAACATGCTGGATGCTACACCATGATAATGCACGACCTCACATCGCAAGTGTTATTGCTGAATATCCCATACAAATCAAATGTGAAGTATGTCACTCGCCCTCCGTATTGTTAACATTTAGCCCCCATGTAACTTTTTCGTTTTCCCCAATTTGAAGAGACACTTTGTGGGAGGAATTTCCCATCATCAGAAGCAGTGATGAAGGTTGCGGAGGCGATTCTGAAGGACCTGTCAAAAATGGTTTCTAGCATGTCTTTGAAGACTGGTACAATGCATTGCTTCCAACCTGCAATACTTTAAGAAAGAAAATCAGAATTATGAAGATGAGTAAAGGTATGTTGTCAAAATTTTTTTGATCATTCTTTTTATCACAGCACTCTTATATCACATAATGAAATCAGCTGAAAATCCATTCAAATATTACCTAAAAGAAAACACATTGGCATTAACAAAATCACCAGATTTAAATTTAAACACATTATAAAACACAATGATTTTATATACCTGGGTAACTGAGATACGGAATCAAGAGGATTCTAAGAAAAATCTGATTACAATGGCTAAATACATTCCTAATACACTCAACGCATAGCAAGATAACTACCCGTGATGTTCGTTAATAGATAAGGCGTGTCAGCCAGTAGGCGAACGCTTCCAACATGAGAGCATTTTCTTGACAACACTTGTACCTTTATAACTTTACAGATAAACAATTGAAGTATGATTGTTCATTTAAGTCTCTACTATCTAAAATAGTTAAGTTTTCCTCTGTACCCAGAGATGGTACGCGACCTTGGAATATCTAACGTGAGTCTCCCAATGCACTTTTCGATGTTTTACATTAAAATATATAATTTATCTGTGTATTTTCCTAAAATAATTTTTCTCTTAGATAATGAATACTATGCATTTGACTTAAAACTGTCTTTGTTACACTGACACCCAAGATGAGTTTGAAAGAATCCTTTGAAATATTTACGTACTGTTTGTAGGCCGCACTATGTTGTTGGGTTCTAATGTTTGTAAACATCTTGCGCAAATGCTGTTCCTGTTGTTTCTTCAATATATAAGAGAAAGCTGACTGCAGGAGAGGAGAGAGTTACTGCACATTCACGTGAATGTCATTATTTTAGTAATTCGATTCAGACTACCTGTTGATGATGGTTATGATAGTGAAGCGGACCAGTAAATTATACACCTACATGAAATTTAACGCTCATACAATCTCAGGGAAGATGATACTGCAACATTGTCAAGTACAAGAGGCGTGTCCTTGGGAAAAAATAGTTTTTGTATGACATAACAACCCTCCAAATTAATCGAAGATACAAAAACACATCATAAAATCTTTAAAAAACAATTTATTGCCAAAGGATCTTACCAAGAAGATACAGAGAAGAAAAACGTTCAGACTTTGGTTTTAAATAAGTGTGAGAGTGTTGAGTGTTACAATAAAATCAAAGTGGATTCCTTGGATCAGACAATTCATATCTACTTCTGCAAAAGAAAGATAAGAAGAGGGCCACAACATTATTTATAAATACAATTGACATATGTGCAATAGCAACTTATATAACATTTTTGGTGAAAACTCAACCTGGAATATAACTAAGAAAAAGTGTAGATGTCACCTATTCTTTGCTGAACATTTGATATAGCCTCACATAAGATTAAGGCCAAAATCTGAACTTTACAAGTCGACAGTTCAGGTAATGAAAATTGCTATTAGTACAAGTAAGGGGTGAGATATCCTATAATGTCTCAAACTTCAGGTGCTCTAGAGGAGAAGCGATGTTATTTGTCTGATTATAAAAATTGTACGTGATGAGCACTCAGCGATCAAGTAAAACATAAAATCCGTTTACAATGAAAATATACAGCGAAGAAGTGGTCAGGATTCGGAAGCAGGACACCCTTAGTATCATTATTTCTTTGTTGATTTGATTTATTTACGGACTCTCTTTAACATCTCAGGTCATTAGCGTCCCATACAATTCAGGGAGTGAAACGGCAGACAAATTTGCTCAGAGGTCTCTTCTTTCAGGCTTGAGGTTCTTTATCGTGCCGTAAATGTACGACACGGGACCCACGGCTTTACTTCCCTTCCGAAGGAAGTCATACTTAGGATTTTTACGCCGGAAAAAAACCCATCAGTCCTGGCCATGTTTCAACCTGCGATCTTAGGTTTAGAAGGCAAGTATGGTTACCACTACACCACCAGGACCGACTTTGGTATCATTATGTTTAATATTAAAAGTAAAAATACATGTAAAATTTAAATGGGTATTTTTATACAATATGTAGGTCACCTGTAAACTATAAGTATGATTTTTCGTAAGTTTTTATAGTTATGCAGAGACGAAGAAACAAGTATAAATTAGGCTTGACAAAAATATAATTTTTTCTAGAGTTTTTGGTTAAAAATGTTCCCAATAACTTACAATGTAAATTTTGCAATGATTAGTCATACGATAAATGTGCTCCATGTTTAGATAGATAAATAATTTAAATCATGTTTCTTATACAGACAAATGTTTCAAGATGCCATACTCCATTGTTCCAGAATTCCTATGTAAATAGAGTGTATTTGGGAGACACATCTTGGGTGTTTAAAGAGGTTAAGGTAGGTACAGAAGGGGTAAAAAAGATGAAGATGAAATATCGAAAATGACACATTTTCCTTGACTTTATTGCCTGCTTGCAAAACAATTTACAATATTGTGCATGAACTTGAATTTATGGTTAATGCAAAGTCAACCCTAATGAGATAGCAAAAATGAATCCTGTTAACCACAATTTGTTTTCCGTATAAACGCCTGTTTGGCACAAGAAATTCAATTCCAGTGTAAGGTCCAATACACGTTTTAGGAAACGGAGTTGAATTTTACAAGGTTTATGATTAAACTAGTATTTATTTAACGAGCGTGCTGTCAAGGTAGAAAAATAAGATTTTCGTTTTTTTTTTTTTTATTTTAATTCTATTTAACTTTAAGGCACCAAAGGCGGCGGGCAATGCCAATATATGAGTTGAAATTATAAATTAAGAAAGGATTTTAGTTAAAACAAGGAAGTTCACCCCCCCCCCGAAAATTTCCATTTATGACTGAGGAAAATCTATTAAGGCGGGCGGTCTGGCGGGAATCGAACCCCAGAACTTCCACTCACGAATCTGTGCATTAATGGCCTGGGAAACACATATGGGTAGGTTTTCGTTTTTAGTGATAGTTTTCTCCTATATTAATGAATAAATGTGTTTATTATTAGGGTAGAAACTATTGTTCTCATTGTGATTACAATGGCACTTTTCACTTCCATATAAGCGTCAAAATGTTGGGCGGTCGTATGCTAAACGTTGAGTAAACACTATACATTTTATTTCCCCTACATTTGTCGATATAGAAATTAAACAAAGAAATGCTTTTAAATGAACAGTTAAACAAAGCCATTCTCTTGAGGATTTCAAGTGCGCCTGTGATCGGACTTGTCCCAGCTTTTGTGTGAGGGAACAATCGTTTAGACCTGCGGCGAAACAATTGCTAGCGACCTTTAGATTAAAACACCCTTTCCCCAAACTTCGCCCTGCAGCCCTACCCGTTCTGTCAGATCCAGACCGTCCTTGTGGTTATTTCCAAGTTGCAGTCTAAGTACTTCTAGGGAAATGCTATAGGAAGGTTTTTCTCCGTCACTCTTTCCTGATTCACATGTTTGTTTCAACACTTGGGGAAAGAGAGATAAATCAGGTAAAACAGGGTGACACCACAGCACTGTATTTTAACAGTAGCGTCGTTTGTCTGCTGTTTACATGTATAGTGATGCTGGTTATCCACGTGGTATTTTAATTAGTTTCTGCAGTTTATTAGGCATTTAAAAATACAGCGCATCCCAGTCAGCCATCTACCGGCCACACGCAAAAGTCAACCGGCTGGATTCCAGCCTTATCAATTCATCGTCTTCTCCTGTATTAAATACTTTTCAAAACATAAATTATTAACATCGTACATTTTAGCGATTTCCGGAGGAAATATAGCTATTGCAGTTGTACCTATTAGTAAAGATGTTTCACTTTTGTCTTTTGTTTTTTTCCTTCAACTAAACACGCCATATAATGATCAATTAACATACAATTCATGGAGTTCAAAATTCAGCAAAACCTAAAACCGCGTGTGTGTTTTATTGGGGGGGGGGTGTTAACGCTCTAACACGGTGTCCCATGCAAATATTTTTAAAAAATATCTTCAAATCTTCATTGACTATATTTTCTAGGTCCCAAAAATAACTACATCCTTAACACATTTCACTTGCTGAAGAATACGCAGCTGCTGCGTGACAGAAATTTTAAGTTATAGTGCGTACTACGAGAGTTGAATGAAAAGTAATGTGTTCTCCATTGCGCATGAATGGGTGGCGATATTTAATTAGTCAAACATGGAAATAATCATTTGGGACATAGGCCTTTACTTGCTTGTTTGATTTGTTTTATTTATGGACGCTCTTTAACATCTCAGGTCATCAGCGTCCCATTCAAATCAGGGTGTGAAACGGCCGATAAATTTTGCTCAGAGGTCTCTTCTTTCAGGCTTGACGTTCTTTATCGTCCCGTAAATGTACGACACGGAACCCACGACTTTACTTCCCTTCTGAAGGAAGTCACTCATGGAATTTTTATACCGAAAAAACCCATCGGTCCTGGCCGGGATAGAACCCGCGTGGGTTTAGGAGGCAAGTATGGTTACCACTACACCCCCAGGACCGACTTAGTAGGCTTTCACGGCTGGAGTCACAGATATCACTACAGGTGTTTTCCGGGTTATTATGCAGTGGTCTGCTGGAGCTAAGAGTTTCAGACGTTTCGTCCACAGCTGCAGCGGACATCTTCAGACACAGTGATACCTTCTCCAAGGAAATTTCGTCCACGCCACTGAAGATGTCGGCCGCAGTTGTGCACGAAACGTGTACCTCCAATGATATCATAGAACTAATCCTTAGAATGTGCCCTTTAATTGTTAACAAATGGACGCACTTCTGACAACGATGTGAAGAGGCCCAACCTCTCCATCCGCGACCGTTCTCCCACATCTGATGCTGTCCCCGAATATCTAATTTAAGTTTCGGAAAGAGATAAAAGTCAGTCAGTGCCAAGTCTGGACTATATGGTGGACGCAGCAAGGTGGTGAGATTCAACCTTTGCTGGTGAGATTCAAGTTCTGCTGTGTGGCTTGGCATTGTTGTGATGCAGGACATGTCCTTTCGAATACTTCACAGTCGTTGATTCATATTTCATAGCGTTATGGTGTAAGACTCTGAGTTGATTGTCCCAAACACTATTGCCATGAGTTTGCTTTGTATGGGCTGGCGTTTAGTCTCCTGTCACAGTGGTGTACCTTTTGTCTCATAACTAAACATTGGATGTTTAGGCACTAAAAATTGCAGTTTTACGTACCTGAAAAAAGCTCCAATTTTAATAATTTAGGCCTTGTTCCAATAAAACCAGGCTTTTTGGGCACATATGACTAGCAATTCAAACTTATTTATTTCATTGAAATTAAAAAAATATATAGTAAAATATACAAAATATGGCAAACGTTTTTATTTAAGAAATGGGGGCAGACTGCTGTGTTATATAGGCTGAATATAGTGAAAAAATTAAATATAGCTTTTAAGTTTTTTTAAAATTCAGTTCCATGTCAATCTCTTTCATAATTATCTGCACAGTACATGATCAGAAAATTTTCTAAATTCTCCACAGATAATCTTGGCCTTTTATCAGTGAGAATCATTTTGAAAACAGAAGTCTTTTTCCTACTGCTACAGATGTCAGAAGAGAAAATTCAAAATTAGTTATAATAGAAACATCAATACATACTGGAACATTTACATTTTCCCCCAATTACACTCTGTTGTTCATCGTCCACTGATGATGACAACCGCAGAAGTTGGTGAAAGGTATGGTAGCATATTGAGCCGCGGACTACAGCAATACCGTACGGAAGATTTTATTTGCTTGAATGTTAATTATAACATCGACCGGTTTATTATTATTATTATTATTATTATTATTATTATGTTTACGGACACTTTTTAACATCTCAGGTCATCAGCGTTCCATTCAAGTTAGGGCGTGAAACGGCTGACAAATTTTGCTCAGAGGTCTCTTCTTTCAGGCTTGAGGTTCTTTATCATGCCGTAAATGTACGACACGGGACCCATGGCTTTACTTCCCTTCCGAAGGAAGCCATACTTAGGATTTTTACGCTCGAAAAAATCCATCGGCCCTGGCCGGGATTGAACCCGCGATCTTAGGTTGATGATTTAAGTATGGTTACCACTACACCACCAGGACCGACACACACCGACCGTGAAAACCTAGATGAATAATGAAATGGTATACCTTTACATGCAATACTAGTAGTGAATCGTGCTCTTAAAACAATTTTAGTATTCACACTACATGCGAAAATTCTTGGATCGACAATTAGCTGGAACTGTTTTCCAGTACCGGAAAAATCTTTTGATTGCTCTTATTAACCCCAAGTTGAAGGTTCTTAAGACTGCATTAATAGCATCAAATATAATTTTATGTTTTTTTACCACCGGAACGGAACAAGTGTAGACGTTTTACAGCGCGAAGCCCCACCATTGTAAGAAGATTTAAGAAGCGCCATTTTTTAAAGGATCAGTAAATTGTTGGAACGGAAAATCCAGCAGTTTCTTGCACAGCGCGCTTTAAATTTAAGCTATATTTCTTTACTTATTTTTTGGAGGCAGTAGCCCGCCTGCTTCACAAAGCGGCAAGCCCCATCTCGTCCCGCATTCAAGTGAACGGAGGAAATGGTATAAAAATCTCCCGCCGAGCCCGTCCTTATATATATATTTTTTTGTACCGCACCACGCGAATTTTACATACAGATAGGATATCCATAGCAAAAGAAGTGCACTTCTGTAGGAGTTTCCCGCTATAGGTGACCTGATTTCTATTCCCAACACCGCGCGCTTAACGCCACTTCATGAAGACATACGAAAAGTGTCTTGAAGCTTCTTCTGCGAAAGCTTCTATTGTAAATAAATAATACTTTTATGCATTTTTTAAATTTATATATTTTTATAAATACTTTGCATAAGTTTTGAATTTTTCCAAGATTAATTCGCAATAAAAGTACCCATTGTGACCTTAAAATGACAAAAGTTCTAACTGATCGTAGTCTACGCCTTTCTTTTATATAATCCTAGCATTAAAACACGCTTCTTATGACGCTATTAGCCTAATTCTGGCACTGGTTACCTAGCAACAAGTCACCACCGCCTTCACAACACAATTTCAAACAACCGCTTGTAAGAAAAAGCTAAAATCGTCGTCCTAACAAGCATACCAACATTCAAACAAGAGAATCATTTTATTAAACAAATGTTTAGAAACTACAACGACCATGTGAGTTATCATAAAAAAATTAACTTCCATTATCGTGGAAACATTAAAAATACAATTTTAATTACTCACATTACAATTTCTATAATTTAAAAACATTAATCTTGAACGCTATTTTACCAACAGAAAACTTCCATAACCATACTACATTGATTTTACATGCATGGCGGTTACTTTGATTCGTAAATATTAAAAGTACAACCAGTTACACTAGAAAATGTTATTCTTGAGCATTACTGATATCTACCGCGTTAACATTTCGCTTTCCAATTTTTTTTCAATTATTTTTTTTCAATTGATCCCTCTATGTAATATTCAGCAACTGATGCTGAATTCCAACCCCCCTAATTTCTTAGCTTACTTACCATATTAATAATCAATAAACGTTATATTATACATTTATCAGATCTGAAAAACCAGCTAACAAAATTTCTTCATTAGTTTAACTAACATGTTTCTTTCTCCGTGTACAGATTTATTTTTTACGAATGAAACATGATTTTATTTATATGGCCATGTAGTGACCCAAAACGATAGTGGAACAAAGAAAAATCCGATTTGTACAAAAAATGTCATTGTATGACCAAAAAAGTGGCGTTTTTGTGTGCTTTAGAAATCTATTCGCTTGTATTTAAGAGGCTATGAATATCAGATTCCGCCGGCAAATAGCGTGCTTTCCAGTGCTAAACAAATTCCCGTTAAGCCGGCCCCGCGTCCAAACGAGGGGTTTGTATTACCGAAACCTCAAATTTTTCAGGCTGGATGAGGGAATCATTAACCTGGGACATACGTTGGGGCAAGTGCGTTGAACTTCTAGGGGGCTGTGTCGAAAAATAAAGTACATTACAAGACTGAGATTGTTATTTTTAATATCAAAAACCTCTTAAATTATGAATAAATTTTGTAAAATTTAGTTTTTTTACAAACTTTTCATTGCAGTATAACTGCTGGTATATATATATTCATAGTTGGCCAAGTGTTCATAATGTTAAAATTTGACGTCATTGTGTTGATGTTACGGGCACTGTACGGGAAACTAAAACATATTTTTTTTTTTTCAGTATGTGTACTAGAAACTTCCAAATCCAACGATGTCTCTTTACATTTATTGTCCAATTAAGGTTGCGAAAAATGATATTTCAGTTATGTACAAACAGATTGTAATATAAATGTCTGTACCTGTTTTCAGAATGCATTTCTCCATCTCCCTTAATAGAAATATGAATGCTCACTAACGTCGCTCATGTTTTATCAGAGAGTACAAATCATATGCGACAGTCGTGTTTTGACAACAGGATCTAGCGTTGTTTGTTAATTTAATCCCAGGGTTGGTAACGTTCCATGTTTCAATTTATATCTTAATTATAGATGCAGAATGACGAACGCCACCATTATGTTAATTCAGTTACTGGAGTTGTCAACGCGTGTCATGTGACCTATGCGGCAGTTATAAAGCATCAATTAACTTACTGAAGAGCCATTTTCGCTTGTCACCATTGACGATTTCTCAGCTGACCTATCGATAATGGTTCAAAAAGTTTCTTTCTTTTTTTACGAAATAGAAAGCAATTTTTAACATATTTTATTTTAAACATTATTCCCGCCGAGAGATGTACCAAAGCCCAGCTTGTGTCGAATTTTTTAATCCTTGGGAAAAGTACATTTTGTCAAACCAGCATAAATTGTATCCTTGTAGACAATTTCTTCCCTTTAATTCAGGAACAGAAAAACAGTCCGTCACGCAGGAGTATACTAAACTAAGCGAATTCCTCAGCAAGTGGAATAACTTAAAAAATAAATATAAAATCCAAATTGGCCTTGTTAAGCAATGAAACAAGTTATGCCATTACTGTGTGTTAATTAACATGACAAACTCTAAAGATAACTAACAAAAGAAAAACTAAAATAAAATACTTAATACTTAACTACGTTCATCTGTTTAACTTCCCTTCAAACCCACTTAAAAACACATATCTATAGTAAAATTACTCTAATTTTTCAAATTAAGGGCAACAAAATAAGAATTCTTGCAATCTATAAATATTGCAAAAAAAACCATTTTACAAGTATTGTTGTTATTATGATTAGACCACAAAAATTAATGGCGTACTACTAATTAAATAAAATGTATGACGCCATGTTTGTGAACTGAACCCTTGATAACATCTTTACATTCACTAAAATAGAGTGAAATAACAGAAAGTTTGGGCTTAACTTGTGTATTTAAGAAGTACATATAAGACAAAAAACAAAAGTATATTATACTATTTAAAAACAATTAAAAGGTACTAAGCAAACATACACAATCAACAATATACAATCGAAAGTTTAATTGATTTTCATTGACTTTAAATTTAATTGAAATTTTATTGTAATGAAAACATGTAACGCAAAGGTTTTCTGAAGGCTATTACAGAGCGTTCTTACATATAAATATAATTCTCACACACATATTAGTTTAATATTTCACATTTGCTGTCTTCACAACGATGTTTTTGTTAAATATACTAAGGTAGGTCAATGAAATTTCCGACCTAATCATTTTCTAGGTATGATAAAGACAAAAACTATATTTCACTTTTCAATATAGTTACCATTTATTGCAATACACTTCTCACGTCTCACATAGAGTTCAATATTGTAAGGAATTGGTATGAAGGACAAATTGCAATTTTGTTCACTTTCGTTGTAGTTTTGTAAATTATAATACTGCCTCCGGAAATATGTCGCATTATTGTTAATAAACACAGAGGGTGCCAAATATGTATGCATACTTCAAGCAAAGAAAAACTGTGTTAACATAACAAAACTGAATTCACACAAACAGAAAATGATTAGCACTACTCATCTTAGACTTTTACAGTTACAACAGTTGCTCAAAATGCCCACTATCGGCGTCGACACACTTCTGAGTACGTTGAACTACTGATTGAGCAACGTTTACGAAAGTGTCCTCAGCACATGCCGTTTCAATTTCTTCCCGAAGTGCTGTCAGTGTAGCTGGTTTTCTACGGTATCCGGTACCATGAGTTTCAAATTTGTCTTGAATGCCTGCAATTGTTACTCGCGTTGGCGATTCTATTATATACACACGTCTCCATTGTCTTTGAACTTCAACAACATTCTCGGTTTTCCAATACCACTTCAAACGATAATCTTGGTTCCATTTTGTTGTAGCAATGCTAGCATAGCGTAATGTGAGTCATGTCTGTTTATAGAACATCATACGATAATCCTGACTTCATTTGTTCATTGTTGATTTACCTGTCACGTAGCAACGCTATCATAATGTATGTGAATCACATCTGTTTACAGAACATCATACTACACACTACTGTTGTTTTTCGGTCCAACTTTGAAATGTATTAAATAGATATCTACTGTGAAAGTGTGTATACATTTAGCACCCCCGGTATATATAATACATACTTTTTCCATTCATTCAGACACAACTGATGAAGGTTTTTGACAAATATTTAAAACCTGTACGCCTCTCACAGTAATGTGAAATAAAGGGACCCCTTGTAATCAGCTGAGAGAATGGAGAAGCAGATGAGGAAGTTCCCAGGATGGATTCGCGAGGCGCGTGATATTCTATGACGACTGTGTTAACAAAGTTATGCCATCTTCCTGCACCTCTCTGTTATTGCAGCAGCCCCGGGCAGCTTGGGAACTTTCCAACAAGTTTCAATGCGCATTAAATATAGATACCGTCTAGGCAGAACTGTTAAGAGTCATAGTTTGCGATGTTCTAGAGTCTGAATTATTTTGACGAACGCATTTAAATGAATGGCATCATTAAAACCTTCCTCCCCAGACTGTTGTTAAACTCAATTATATCCCCTCAGCAGCATGGCAAAGATAATGAGATTCGCTGACATGGCAATTGTGACGGAAACCTCATTGAAGTAAGGTCTTTTCATTTTAGAGACATTCATTTCACTTATTTCAGCTAACAATAAATAATACAGACCTCAAAAAAAAAAAAAAAACATGAAATGAGAATTCATATTTGCATCACTTAAAAACGTTCTAATTTACAATGTTGCTAGTGTAAATTAGGTCACTATGAGCATATGATACAACCCAGGAAAGCCATACAGCAAGTTAAACCAAAAAATACAAGAAGTACTCACGTTGAAATTATAAATAAGCTAGCGAGTGAATACAAATTGTAAATAAATAAATAAATAAATAAATAAATAAATACACGATACCACGATCTGTGATAGAGATACATTTGAAAAGTTCTCAGAATGAACAACAAAATGACGACATAGCTTTCTGAAATCATTCTTATTTTTCAGCATTGTCTCTCTTGACAATATTCACCTTCCCCAGCAATGCTCGAAAGCCTTTATCCCATTACGAAAGACAAGATTTCTCCAGACCTGCAAATACATCTCAATTGATGACTTAGCTCTTCATCAGAAGACTATCTCTACCCACCAAGCAATTTCTTTATCAGTTTAGGAACATATGAAGTCTGGTGGGAACTAAATCAGGGTAATAAGGCGGATGTGGCAGCAAATCATTCATTGATTTTCGCATATGCGAGGTCGAGCATTGTTTTGATACAAGATGATTTTATTCTTGCAAGTGTTCGGTAGGGTAATACGCTCCATTGGGAGCGGGGTCTCTCTAAAAACGAGCCAAACTTTGCTGAGAGATTTACACCGATTCGCTTTCCATCCTTAGCCAAGCAGTGGCTGCACCCATCATTCTGATAAGTTTTTCAAGTACAATTCTTCCTTAAAAATCTGAAATATGCGTTCTGCAGAAATGCCCAGAGCTTCAGAAAATTTGTACACCTTTACCAGCGAACCTCCAGAACCATATCGCGTACGTTATCGATAATCTCTTATGACATGACACATTTTTGTCATCCGCTGCGTGGGTCATTTCACTGCCACATTTAAACTCCGTGTTCCACTTAGAAACCGTTGAAAATGATGGCGTAGAGTCCCTTAGAGTGTTTGTCATATCTGTATAAATTTCTGTTACATTCATACCCTTCCTTTCCAAGTATTTAATAATCGAACGATTTCAATTTTCACAATTTTTCTTGTACACACACGCCTGCTCTGCAACAAACAGCTTAGCTACTACAATCATTGCACAAGTATTACTATGGAAAATGACTTCGGAACCGCTGCTGCAATCTGTGGGTCATTCCGAGAGCTAGCCAAATGACATTCCTCGATGAGTGAATTGCTTGCACATAACCCCTAAACCTGAAACGTTAAAGAGGATATATCCATAAGCTCCAAGCCATCACGTTCTACTTACGGTCCGGATTTTTATGGAAATACATTTATTGCGTAATGTACACAGTCGTGAAATAACCCGATTGACGCTCGACAAGTGATAAATTCCAAATTTTGTCCACTTTAAGGACAAACATAGGAGATTCATTCAAAAAGTAACTGAAATTTTAATTTTTTTTTAAAAAATATGGGTGCACCTGCATTTTACTGAGCCATTGTGTACCTCGAAACTGTTTTCTCTCTATGGACACCTCACCCAAAAGAATTCTGATACGCGTTTTTCCAGATTACGCACTGTTCTGTGTGCGCATTTTGTTTTATTTCTTCAACAGAGTCAAATCTCCGTCCTTTCGTCGTGGATTTCATCTCTGAAAATAAAGTCCGCGGTGCTAAGTTAGGAGAGCAGAAGAATAAGAACAATCATCTAGTTTTTCGCGAATGATTAGCGAACAAAATTATGAATTTGCAGATACGTTATCATATTACGGGAACCGTGAATTGCTTTCACATTGCTGGGCCCTGTTCTAATAAATTACAAGTATATGGTCTTGTAGCTTGTAGTTATTAGTATAAATCTGTTCCACAAAGGCTTCTGCTACACTTGTACTTATAACTACACAATTAAAAGAGTACAAGTAATGTTTCTTTGTTTTATTCCACAGAAGTAAAGAAAGTTCGCGTTACACTTGATCCAAAAAAGTGGGCGGGAGGAACGCGGTAAAGCGTGAAGTAAACAGCGGCATTCTAGATCCGCAAATTCCCGAGTATTCTACTCATAAACTTTCATTAATCTATGGCTTAGACACAATCGTTAATTTCACTAACCTGCTCAAAGTGATGTGCTTAGGCATTCACACATTCCCGACAGCTTTTGATGATATTTGAATTCACGGGCAAAAATTCTTGTAATTCTTGTAATTTCTGCTCTTATACTGTCTTTCAGTTCATGTACAGTGTGTGGGTTATTTCAATAGACTATTTGCTAGGATTCCCCACAAATTTTAATCGCCCGCGGTAAGATCTGGAAAACCTGCCTTATAGCCTGCAAAGAATCATGGGCAGTATGTGCTGTGGCAAAATCTTGTTGAATGCTAAACATGATAAAAATCAGTTCAATTAATTGCTAAAAAATGTGGGTGTATTTGAGTAAGATACCTCTTCAAATTGACGGTGTCTTCAAAAAATAATGTCCTGTTCTTCGATTTTCTGTTGCGGCACACCAATCTTTTCAAGGAATTTCATTAGTTATTCGTGGATTTTCTGTATTTCAGAATCTATTGCTCTGTGAAAAAATGCTAGCACATAAATCAAAACATGCTTCATCAGTGAAAACATTAAATATGGATCAACAATGCCGCCATAAATGTTCTGTAAAGCCCATTACAGAAATGCACTCGACTTTCGTTATCATATGGCCGTATTTCTTGTATTATAATAACTCTATAAAGCTCCATGTGTACCCACATGGACTGAAGTTTTTTTTTTAATGCCCACTTCTTGTGCTACACAACATAAAGATTTATTAGAAGAACGTTCAAGTAATGCCCTAATATCATTCACTTTTCGTCTGTTGGAACCAAATAAATTTTATAGTTCAGCGATCCCGTTTCTTTAAATCTATTGACAAGGTTTCTAGTCGAATGCCACGGAATCTGTCTACAAACTACCTACACACTTGTCGACATGTATCTATTATGACGTAACTATTGTACATAAATATTCATTGTTGTAGAGTAATATTTTTCAGCCGGCATTTCAATTATGTGAATAACTAATTTAATGCACACACCGCACACGCACTTTAAACGTAATTCATAAAAAGTACACAAGCAAATGCGTCTTCTTACACTTCAAACTGCACAAAGTAATGACTGGTAACACAGACCCCGCGCAAACACGCGTTCTATTGCCAACATCTCAACCTGTACTAAGCATTGAGCGAAAACTGAAGGAAAATACACTTCTAGAATACCATTTTTATTTCTTCGCACTCTACCGGCTTCCTCTCGGCGGTTTTCTCGGATCAAGCGTGACGCGAACACTTCGTATTAGTATTAGTTGTGCAATTAAAACTTGTATAGATTTTTCTACAACTATAGAAATATTGATAACTTGCAGTACTCGTGCAAGTTTTAATATATTTTTAATAATCTTGGAACCATTTGACTTTAATATGAAAAGTATTGGTGAAAAGTGGTGAGAATGGTAAGAGTAAGAATATATATGAAGAAAGAATAATTCAGTATTTAAGTAAAATGAAAATTTAGGCTAAGTGCATTAAAGTACGTATTATGACTGATATTGGTCTTTCCTGTTTAAAATGTTCAGTCTAGCGTCTTATGTTTTACAGGTTCTTGCTACACGCCGCGAAAATAATGTCTTGTCATTCTTCATTCTCTTTACAAATAATCTTTTTGATTCAATTTTACCAGTTGTTTGCTTAATGAAAATGTGATTGCCAAACAACATAAACAATCAAAATAGAATATATAAAATAAATGATTTAGCGCAATCGGGCAGCACAAATAAAGTTTATGCTTCTATATACCCTATGCAGTCGTAGACTCAGAGTGAATTATTGCACTTTGATGTTGACAAAACATAATAAAGTACTTAAATTATCAGTATTTGTGAGAAAAAATACAAGACCCATTTAGCAAGAACGACATTAATCAAATTTGTCCATTAAAATAATACTTTATTACTAATAACCTAACCTAGTAGTTATAATAATAGGTTAGTTTATGGCAGGTGTAGTTTATTGTCTACTGTTTTAATGTCAATATAGGTTACTTTCAGCATCTAACAATTCTTTCTGCGATAAGATAAGGGGAAATTTTATTGGAGTTTTATCGATCACCCGCACGTCAGTCCAAAACGCTTACTGTGCAACCCCTTGGAAGAGACGCTTTCACTGTTGCAGTTTCAATGTCAGCGTCCGTTCCTATTCCTTCCTTTTTACTAGGAATGGGGCAATCAAACAGGACATGCGAGGCGGTCTCCTCATTCTGTTTGCACACTCTACAAATGAGTTCATCTTTATAGAGTCCTACTATTCATAGATGTTTTTTGAAGAGACCATGTTCAGTAATTAACGCAATTACTTTCCTTATTAAACTCTGTTCAGTTTAAGGAGAGATGAGGAAAAAGTGTTGCTCTGCCCTAGGACCAGTTTTGTTTTTGTCCAGGTTTGCCACCTAAGTTGGTTGTTGATTTGATTTATTTACGGACGCTCTTTAACGTCTCAGGTCACCAGTGTCCCATTCTATTCAGAGCATGAAACGGCCGATAAATTTTGCTCAGAGGCCTTTTCTATCAGGCGTGAGGTTCTTTTACATGCCGTAAATCTACGACACGAGACCCACGGCTTTACTTCCCTTCCGAAGGAAGCCGTACTTGGGATTTTTACTCCCGAAAAAATCATCGGTCCTGGCCGGGATTGAACCCGCGATCTTGAGTTTAGGATGCAAATATGGTTACCACTACACCACCAGGACTGACCTCTGGTGTTTTTACCCAATCCATGTTTTTACAGCATCTTTACAGTACTTGCACTGATTCCAACCACGTGTTCAGGGCCAACAAAAGATGTTTCAGTACCCTTTTTTGCAGTTGATCTGCTTTTTCATTTTCATAATGACCCGATACCAATTGCAGTTCCTGTTGCGAAATGTCAGTGCAGACAGGGCATAAGCATTTCCATACCAGTTTAGATTTTATCTGCTCGCAAGAGAGTGCTTTTAAGACATTTTGACTATCTGAGAGATTGAGAATTCGCTTACCATGGCAACCAAGTCCTCAAGTCCTCTTAAACCACAGTTCAGTATAGCAAATACTTCCCCCTGAAAGACTGCGCAATGTTTCCCAAGGTTTATATTAATGAGTCGTTGAAAATAGGTCATATATGCCTGCGCCCGATTTTGTCCTTTTATGGGTTCCGTCGGTGAACCGTGCAAGACGGTTGCGTCATTTTTCAGGCGTTATTCCTTCCATCTCGAGATCTTAAGAGTACCTTAAACGGAGGGGGGGAGCAACATTAAGTCTTTATTATATCAGACTTCATGCTCAGTACTGAAATATTCAGGAAATTGTAGTTGTAGTTACATAACTGCTTCTCCAATTCCCCTGTTTGCACCAAGCGATATGTAGTATGCCTAGCCTCCGCTTGTAAGTAATTTCACGGAAGGGAAGTCCCCAATGCAATGGTTGTAGTACTTCTGAAGGCCCTTGTGATACACAGGCATGCTTGGTAAATTTACCTGTTATAGCACTTTGCAATGTTTTTCGTCACCAAATATCTGACCATTATATAGCTTATGACTAACGCATAGTTTTAGACCCAAGGTTGTTAAGATAGTGCGTTACAAGACCATCAAGAAGAATATCATCAATGTGACCATTCCGGGTGAGTTTCTTGTTCAGTATGAGACCTAAATATTAGACTGACTGAGAATATTCCAGAATAGAGTTGTTTAGTTTAACATTTTCCTAGGCCTTCTGCGAGTGAAAAACAATAACTGTTTTGCTAGTATTAATAAAGGGGCCCACCTGCTTGCAACAGATGGGAGTCTTGTCTGAGACTGTTTTTCCTGTCATACTTTACGTTTAGAAAGCAGTAGCGTTTCCCTAGCTACCATCAAACAGAAATGGGAACGGATTAAAAACCACCTGTGCTACACGAAACACCCTGTATCATTATGCAACTGTATGAAACATTACTTTTATCTACAATAGTGAAACTGTCGAAGAACTTTATGATCCTCAATATCTTCAGATAGGACGTTAATAAACCGATACCGTCCCGTCGTTTGCACGTCTAAAGCCCGGAAGATCTGAAGTGGGAGTCAGACGTCGCGTCGTCACCATTCGTATAACTTAGACGTCGAGGTGGAAGGGATGACATGAACAAGTGTGAACGATCGATATCTCGAATTGCAGGGTCCGTCGACATATTACGTGTGTTGTCCCAGACGCTTATCGCCTTGCTGGATCTGTGTCACGACCACGTGGCAACGCCGCGCTTCGCTCCGTCCTAAGGTACGCTTTCATTGCCACCATGAATAATTCAGCTACGCTTTTTCTTTTGATTACAAGTTTATACATTTCATCTCTCCGGTTCCAAGGGCGTTTAAGGTTAAAGCTATGGAATCAGAAAATATGTTCAATCTTATTTGTTAAAAAATGCCATTTTTTTTTCAAAACGACCCGATTTAAAAAATTAGACCCACCAGTTTATCAGTGGGAAAACGTGAATGTTTGTATAGGTTAGGCTGAGATATAGAATGCGACTATTAATAATGTAAGTTATAATTAAATTAAAATACACGCAATATTAAAAATCGTTTGTTATATGAACTCTTAAATCTATTTCTATACAAGCCTAAACCTTCAACGAATTATTTAAGTTTCACTGAAATTTGTACCTATATTTCTCTATAATCAAAGAACCGCGCCCTTCTGTTTCACTTTGCGAGTATGCAGACACCAGGGTCACTCCGAAAGCTTTGATAAAATACAACAATGAGTTGTTACAAGCCAGTGCAGGCTTTCCTACCTTTAGATTGAAGTTTAGATAGCAATACGTACAAATCTGAGCCGCTCCAACAATGTGTGATGTCAATACAGCTGTGTATGTGTACGCAAGACGCTAAGATGAATCTCAAAAGAGAGCATTTCCACGCTGATTTACTAAGACTTTAAATTCGGTTTAGGGGAGAGAGACTGTCTTGCATGATCGTGCGTTTGGGTATTTGCCCTGTGCAGTCTATTATTTACATACGGTTTCTTAACAATTGCATTGTGACGCTGCTGATAATAGCACGAGTTGAAGTAAATCCCGGGTCGGAAATGGACCACATTCTAGGGATGTTGAAAGCTATGAGGGAAAATTTAATGGACTTACAAGCGACGGAAAAGAGAAAACAACATTTTTTGAATAATATTTAACTTCCGTTTTTACTACTGAGGCACCACAGAGGGTGAACACTGATGATACAAAAGATATGATGATATATTGGGAAAGGATATTTTTTAAGGAAGGAAACATTCCAGGCCTAAGTTTACGGTACCTTTGCCATTTATGAGGACTGAGGAAAGCCTGGGAAAAACCTCAATCTGGGAAGACGGTCCTGGTGGGATTCGAACCCCAGACCTCCCGCTCACGAGTTCGCGCCTTAACGACCTCGGCCACCCGTGGCGATTATCATCATTTGGCTGCAGCTTCTGCCCAATTTGGATTTTGTATGCTCTAAGTCACATATTTTATGAACAATATCGTGAACAATACCGTCGAATTGATTTCTGTGGGCTGCACTGAAATTCTTCCCTAACACCTTCAACTTCGGCCGCAGACTTTTTTTTTTTTTTTTCCTTAACACAGAACGTGTTTCTAACAGCTGATTATGTCATTTCACAGTGGTATGACCCAATGCAGCAATTGCACCATATTCCTGCCTGGATCTTTGCACCGCAATTGGGAACTTTAGTTCCACTAACCAATAACAACATTCTGCTGAGCTATGAATTGCACCACTTTAACTCTATGTTGTCATGCCACGCGCAGGCGCAATAACGCCATAATTTTCATTGTTACAAAATTTGGAGAGTTTCTACACAAGTAAGATGAAAATCATATTTCTAGCTTAACTGAGTGAGGAAATACACACTTTTCTTATTGGTAATGATTCTATCGAACATATTGAACTTGGAATCCAAGAAACAAGAGGCAAATAGGCAAGGCAACAAGTTAAAGAAATTATTTCGAATAAATTAGATATTCAATTGGTGAGTTGGGAAATTGTGGATGTCGGTGAACGGAATGTAACCCAAGACCATGAATAGTGAAGCTCCCTACTTAAAGTTTAAATGGACAATGTTAACAAATGCTAAAAATAGAATTAAGCATATTTATTGAGAATGATTATAGGAAAGAATTTAGAGATCTAATTTTAAGGGAAATAAAACTGAGTTGGGAGGAAGAAAGGTGGAGTAGGTGGATTATTGGAACTATGGACGCAGAAAATAGGTCAGCACAATTCAGGACAGAAATTAAACCTACAGGACTTAAAGGAGCAGTGTGTGGGTGTCCTTTTTATGTCCCCGTCTGTTGAAATCATCCCTGTATTTTGCCCACCATTAGCGTGTTGGTATAGCAGCAAGAGATATGCAAATTAAGTTCATTGCGATAAAATGTTGTTCCTCCGCATTATCTCACGCAAATCCAGCTATTATCAGTTGTTTTTTGTTCTTTAGCTCTGCCCATGACACTTACAATCTCAGTAAAAATGTAGGTCACTATTCAAGAAACAAAGAGCGTCTAGAGGCCGATCTAAATCTGACACTCCCGCAATAAAATACGGTGCTTTCGTCGTGGTTGTATAAATTAATGAGTACGTTCAATATAACAAGTATAAAATAGTGCTCAGTGTTCAGTTTTGTACAATTTAAATTAATTTGTTGTTCTTCTTCTACAAGTATCAAAGTAATGGCAGAAACTTCTTCTGAGTTTCCCATTGAACTCCTTCCTGTAATACATGGGGCACTATGAAAGTTTTAAGATGAGGAAAAGTGAATGTTGACCCATTAACAAGGAACGTGATAGCCCCATCCCTTACGAGTTAAACGGTACGTTCCCACTCTCTCTGCATTGCATTTTTTTAATGAGGCATCACAGGCGGTGAACTCTGATGATACATGAGATGAAATGATTAAGTAGGAAAGGATTTTTTTTAAGAAAGGAAAGAGTTCCAGGACTAAGTTAAGGGTATCTCCTCGGCATTTCCATTTTTGAAGATTGAGAAAAACTTCAGTCAGGGAGAACGGAGCATCGAACCCCAGACCTCCCGCTCACGAGTTTGCGCCTTAACGGCCTCGGCCACCCTTGACGTGCAATCCAGGGTGTGAGGGTAAACATTCCTCCCGTGTACAGACAGCTAGTCGTTACGATGGAGCTGGACAGAGAGCTTTATCGCGCTATCATTATTTATGCATTCAAGAGTGGTTTAAACGAGGCATCAGCTTTCAGCTGGCTTATGGAATTTAAAACGGGCCGAGCTTCACTGCAAATTGAGGAACGAGTTAGCGTCCGCGTAACATTTAAGGACACTGAGGCAGCCTTCCAGGTTCGGTCGCCATCACGATTAAAAATCCTTCGTGTCAGGAAGATTTCCTCCCGTTAGATACCCCACAATTTGCCAGAGAAACAAAAAAACATACCCGCGTAGAGTGTTGTGAAGAAATGTTGCAGAGATCGACGGAGGGAGCTCAATGAGCGTTTCTGATGTCATCACGGGTGATGAGACATGGAGAGCAAACGACAGTCCGTAATTTGGATCTTTCCAGATGACGATCTACCAACGAAAGTGAAGAGCGGTCGAAGTGTTGGGAAGATAATGGTGGCCACAATTCCTCTGAAGGAGCAAAGAGCGGTTCCTGCCCAGTCTTCCTGCCGAAAGTTTTCAACAAGCCGTACAGAACTACGGGGATCCTGCTTCACCACGACAACGCTTCCGCTCACCCGGCTAACATTGTCATGTTGTTTCTGCAGTTCACAGAAGTCAGCTCATGGCTCATCTCCCTAGTCCTGACCTGGCTCTATGAGATTATTTTCTCTTCCCTGTGGTAAAAAATCGCATGTGGGGAAAGCGCTTTTCCAGCGCTGAAGAGGCTGTGGCTGCATATGAAAATAAGTGGCAGGGGCGCCTTGATAAGTGGTTATTGAGGCAGAGAAAGTGTATAGAGTGTGATGGAGAGTACTTTTAAAAGATGCAACAGTCGGAGTGAGTCCTTACTACCAATTTGACGTATCTCAAAGCTTTCATAGTAACCCTCGTACAAAATTTCATTCCCCGGAAGCAATCGGAAAGCAACCACGCTATACTTCTTTCGAGATGTCAACAATTTCCTAATCGTAGAACGTAACATTTGCTTCTAGGCTCTTAAAATGATAGCTCCTCAGATTTTAATTGACTGTTGAAAACAGGGAAAAGTCACAGGAAACCAAGTCTGGGCTGTACGGTGAATCACTCCCAGTTCTTGCAGACATTCCATTGCGTTCAAAGAGCTGCAACTCTCGCATCCCAGGATTCGGTCTTCTTTCTATTAGTGTTCTGAAGAACCTGGAAGGCAAACTGAGGATTATCTGTTGGCAGTGCAGTGGCGGAATGAAATGGCTACACAATGGCAATTTGCTAATAAGAAAGTGGCAATTATCTTCCAGCCTACACTTACATATGTCTTATTAATAACCTTTAGCTTCAATAATCTGTGAAAATATCGTGAACACCTTGGGAGCAGCCATTGTCATAACAATGATCATTTCCTTGCTGCCTACGTTTTGGGCTACGCAACAACCACAACAAAGGTTCAGGAAGCTGATGCTTGTGCAGGAGTTCTAACATCTGATGCGAATGAATCTTTATATAATCTCGCCTGTCTTCCCGCGGATTGTTCTTCAGTATGGCTTCTACACGAGCGATGTCTTCATATGTGATAGCTGTAACTGAACGAGCTGTTTTCTCCTCTTCTTTCTGAACTCTGCAAATAATCGTCCACTCAAATCTGAATGATATGCGAAGCTCTTTGCGCCTCGAATTAACTAACTCCTTTATGAACGTAAACATAATCAGGCAAGCTAAATAACGTTTCACACTTTTGCATGTTAGACACAAATAACAATGGAAGGCGAAGTAGGTTTTGTTGTTTATCGCTATCGGGGCGGCAGATGTGAAGTCGCCCCTAAGGATAAAAGCTAATATCACCGTTTTACAAACATGGATACCAACGAGGGCTGTTTAATAATGAATGGTCATAATTTACTTATTTTATAATTTCCCACGCTGGAATTTAATTTTACATTATTTTGTTAGCTTAGTGTGTAATGAAGGCGTGAAACTATTTTCATTGTATTCTCGCCTCTGATAGTTGTGCAAATTGAGACATATACAGTTCCGCCTACCAAAGTAGAGGTACATGCGAGAACAATATGCTACTCTAAAATTTTGCATTCGTCTTAGCAAATCTTCAGCTGAGGCCTATGCAATGTTACAGGAGGCCCACGGGGTGGTCCGAGGCTAAGAGGTCGTATACCTGGTTTGGGTATATCAAAATAAACAACACTGTTCCCTCCTAAGTCGATTTCTAAGTCGTTTTATATGTAAGGGTGAAAAGTCAACTTCGCTCTGTAGTATCAGAGCACCTTGTAGCCTTGCTTAGGGCACTGTACTCCGTTTTCAAAGATACTACCAAACAATTCGCTGCCCAATACGTCGATGAACACCTCAAACACCTCGACTACATCCTAACCAAATTAAGGGAAGCAGGAATGACCATAAAATGGGAAAAGACTATGAATTATTAGGCTTTATGATTTACTTCTGATACGAGATCCTGGCCTACCTAGCGACCATGACTATTTCATATGCGGAGGGAAATAAAGGAAATAAGGAGCGTTGGGCGATCTGACGCTGAGAAGTTAATTGGACGCCATATTCAGAGGGAAACAATCGAGATCATAGCTCAAACAAACGCTTATTTTGCAGATTTGGAAGAATAGTTTTATACTGGAGGTTTAAAGAATTTAGAATGTTACTGGTCTACGTGTATAGAGTTAAAACACGAGTATGTAGAAAAATAAGATAATGATGATTAAAAAACCTTGTGCTTTCTTTCTCAGGGTGAGAACTTTCTGAACCGCCCAGAAACATGTAACGCTACCAAGTGTTCGCCATGTGTAACCATAAAGCGTAATAACATTTCAGCATGACCGCTCTTTTCACCGTGCAGCGGCGGTTACATAAACCTTGTGACGAAGCTGAAGAAACCGCATTGGTGTCTAATAGTTCAAATTAGAATCCCACAGAGCGGAGGTGCAACGTAATGCAAACGAACAACTTTGGAGAGGGCGACCCAGTTTTGGTAACTGTAATGATGTTTCAACTTCCACCCGTCACTTTGTTCGCTTTATATGGAGCGAAATGGAGTAATGATCGAGGCAGAATTGTTTTTGGATACACTACTGGGGCGCAACATATTTTGTTGTAATGTGTATCGTTATACTGGTATTTTAATTCCACTGAGAATTAGGTTAAAAATAAGATCTTACTGTGACTTTAATATCTACTCCTAGTTGCTTTTTTTTTTTTTTTTTTTTTTTTTTTTTGGATTGATTTTATTTATGGACGCTCTTTAATATCTCAGGTCATCAGCGTCCCATTCAACTCAGGGCGTGAAACAGCCGACAAATTTTGCTCAGAGGCCTCTCTTTCAGGCTTGAGGTTCTTTTTCGTGCCGTAAATGTACGACACGGGACCCACGACTTTACTTCTCTTCCGAAGGAAGCCATACTTAGGATTTTTACGCCCGAAAAAATCCATCGGTCCTGGCCGGGTTCGAACCCGCGATCTTGGGTATAGGAGGCAAGTATGGTAGCCACTACACCACCAGGACCGACACTCCTCCTAGTTGCATTATTATACAGTACCAACATACATTTATAGACCTATTGTTTATTTGTAAATTTAATTTGTATTTCTGAACGAATTTACAGATATTTGTTTATAAAACAAAAAAGTTTAGTTCTTTATCAGAATGCTTTGTGCCATTTTTGCACATTTCCTTCTTACCTTCCCATCTCCCCTTTTTATTCTGTTCACCTGGCCACGTCAGGATGGTTAGCCAGGTAATGATTCGTTTCTCACCTATCGAAAGTTCCACCGTTCTGATAGACAGGTAAGCTCTCGCCTTCCTGTGAGTTTAGTTTAGTGATGCTCTAAATCTTTAATAAATTGTTTAATGAATGTAATTACCCTACATGTTGGGGCAACGGAATCATTCATGCCATTTAAAGGTAAAGGGAATGATGGGAATTCAGGACCATTATAGAAAGGAATATATATACGGTTCGAAATGCGGGTAAAGGGAATATCGAGGAAATGATTTCAGTTCTACAGGCGATAAATAGAAATGTAAAATTCTGCATTAAGTATAAGGACAGAGTATCGAAGAGTTTCTTAAGTGGGAGGGGAGAGAAGCAAGAATGCATTTTACCACCCTTACTGTTTAATCTCTTTATAGAGGACATTAGTGGTATTAATGGAGGATATGGACGCGCCAGTATTAGGAGGTATGCAGGTGCCAGTGCTTTTTGCGCGGATGATATGGAACTGTGTTCTACGTTGATTAACGGCCTACAGAGAAAACTAAACAGATTTCGAACTACTAAAAATAATGCTTATTACCGTTAATGTGAATAAAACAATAACAATGACTTTCAAGAACGGATTGTTAGTAGTAGGACGGAGACATGGACGGTGGGACAGAGGCTAGATATAGTGAAGAATTTTGTAAACTTGGGCGTTACTGTTACGATGAACGGGAGGTAGACGAACCATAAAGCAGGAGTGAAAGCAGCAGAATCTCTACGGCTACATAGCAGATCCCAAAAATGCCTGTGTACCGGGCACTAGTAAGATCTACAATGACAAACAGGGCAGAAATTTGGAGATGGGAACAAACTACGGACCTAAATTCAGTGAGGTAATGTTTTCTGAAAGGTAGAGGCATAGTTAACGGGGAATTAATTGGGGCCTACAAAGAGTATAGAATGTAAACCCAGAGTAGTGAAGGCTGCTAATTATTTATGGAAATCAAAATTTTAATTACGGTCTTGTGCTATCAGGGATAGCTGGGGATGGGAGGGAACATGACATGGACATCCAAATTTAGAAAGAGTCTGGAAACAATAGAGTTGAGCTGCTTTTAGATGGCGGATCAGGGAATAGAAAGAGCACATGGAGGAGGGCTAGGAACCGCTTGAGGGACATGGATAGGCAGCAGACAATAGCGCAATGCAAGGAGATGATTTTGCTGGGGCTAAAATGGGAATGAGGGATGAAGTAGTGCATCAAAACTGGGGCTAAACTCTAGATATTGGCTCGCGTGGTTCAGACTAGGGATATGGAGGATGATTAAGATCACTGATGATTATGAGTAGAGAATTTGCCCCATCTGTGAGGGGGAGTAATCATGGACACATATTCTGGTTGAATGAAGGGGAAATTATCTACCGCATTGCTTTACAGGGTCGAACAGAGGGAGATGCTCATGCTGGGCTTTGCTAGTAGGCAAGGAAGGAAAGGAGAGATAGATAAATGTCTAATGAAAGTGAGATAAACTTAGGTCTGAAAAAGCTGATAGCCTGCGAGAGGATTGGGGGGGGGACAAATTGACTTAATTCAGGTGTGTGCCATTCATAATGGGATTTATTTATATTTTATGTAGTTTTAATATTTTTAAAAATTAATTTTCCGATATTTTAATATATATTTTGATAATACACCTTGTGTATTATCAAAGTACGTACGAACCTTGGACTCTTGCACCTGTTGAAGTAGTTTTGTATTATATTGGTGCCACTGTAATAAATACACTACTAATACTTCATTATTTATACTTCTTTCGGCTATCTCTTGAAAAGTGTTGAACCCGAGAGCTATTCCAAAGAGTAAGCCCTAAGACCTGTTACCTTAATGATTTATCGTACTGTAGTAAAATGTAAGTGGCTATATTAAAGTTGCCTTTTGTAATGCTGACAATGAGCAGATTTGCTAGTCAATGAATAACATTTCATTGTCACAATGGGCAGTAGCTTAAAACTCTTATCTGGAGGTTTTATTAAACATTTATGATCATGCAATGTTATATATAAAATCTTTTATTCGATATATTGTATTTTAATGTGTTAATGCAGCTTTACGCAAAAAATATCCCGCATGCGCTGTGTTTTGAATCCCGGGGGCTGTGAGCAGCGCTCCCCACTCTTACCCCTACAACTCTCCCCTCCTGTCCGTGAACGTCCCTTCGAAACAGTGCAGAGTTGGGCTTCGCCAAGAGAGTTAACTCTAGAGCAGCACATTTTGGTGCGTAAATGTTACAATAAATACAAGTCGTACAGAATTTCGTTTGCCTTTCCCTGGTAAATTGACTACTTCCAAAAAAGCAGCTCATGATATTGCGAATAATTTTGATTTTATTGGATCAGTGTACAAAAAAAAAAAATACCGTGCGGAAAGGTACTGTTTTAACAGAGAATAAACAAGACGAAATTAAACGTTCACAAACAAAATTACTCCCAAAATTAACACAACAAGTGGGAGTTTCAATGGATTTTGAACATAAAGGAACAAATATTAAACCTCAAACCGAGCAAGTGTACACGTGTCCATTGTTTAAACAAGGCGACCCAGTAACAAGAGTGCGTTATTGTGAGCGGTTTTTTTCACCTGCGAATGGACCCAACACTTCTGTTCTTTTCAGACGAGGCCTGGTTTCACCTGAACAGCAATCAAAACATGGCGTGTATAAAAAAAACTCTCTTTATGATAGGAAAGTTGCAGTTTGGTGCGCTGTTAGCGCAAGACTTCCGATTTTTTACGAGACGGCAATAGATGCAGAAAGGAACATTCTGACCCCAATTTTTCAGCAGCTTACAGAAGAAAAGTCATGTGGGTGGTTTCAACAGGACCCTGAAACTGCTCTTATAGTAGGAGCTCATGAATAAAAGTAAGAAAGTGCTTGAAGATACAGAGCATTGGTCCTCTCGCTCGCCTGATTCAACATTGTGTGATTTTTACCTGTGGGGTTGCCTGAGTTTATAAAACAAACGCTCACACATTGGAGGAACTAAAGGAAAACATCACAAATGAAATCAGAAATACTACAGTGGTCAAAATTTTTAACATGCTTTCCCGATACTATGCCTGTTTAGCCGAAGGATGAACACATTTCCAGCATCTTCTATGATGTAAGATTGTACGTACAGTTTTAGAAGCGAAATTAAAGTCCTTTCTCGGGCGGCTCGACACGCCCAGCTGTGGAGAATCAAAACACCGCGAGTGCAGGATAGTTCTTACGTAAAATCCCTGTATTTTAAGAGTTTGTATCTTTTTGAAATAGATATGGCTGATTTATACGTAGCGTAACTTTATTATTTTAAAATCAAATTGATTCGAAGTTGAAACGAGTCGTTGTTAGCGGTCCGACCGCCCGATATATACATCAATTAATGTGGTTACATAATTAATGTAATTTTGTTAGCCAATAATTTGATGGTAGGATAACATTTATATGTTAAAACTTAGAGAAGTGACAGTACGTAAAAGGCAATTAGCAGGCCATTAAGCCAGACATTGGGAAAAGGGAGATACAATGCCTGGTCACCCAAAACTTCTCGTATATCTGCATGTGTTGTGTTTGGGAAACCTTTGGGGTAAAAAATTGAAGACAAGTGCTTGTTAAATGAAACAAGCTACAAAAGAAAGCTATTATGGTCTGTTCATTATAAGTTTATAGCGCATATCAATAAAAGCATGTAGCGGAAATAATTTTGATTCACTGGTCTGCCTTTTGACTTCCCAAATTAGGGTGTTATAGTACTGCTTATTAAATTAATATAATCGTTTATTTATACGCCTTTATAAATTTTTCCCCTTATTGCGTGAACGAGTTATTTTATTATACAGAATGAGGGAGAAACAATGACCTTACGTTTAAGCACGAAGAATTAAAACTAGATATAACTGGTGTACACTCTTTGAAGGAGCACTTCATACTATTCCTTACACATGTCATGTTTTGTCATTATATCCATCAAGTGACCGCCATTGTTGACAATGCAATCTTCAGCACAGCTTCCAAAACCTTACGAAGAGTGTCACTTGTTATGACCCCATTACGATATGAATGTTGTTTTTCAATTCCTGAATATTTACTGGCCTGTTGGCATACACTTTGGATTTCAGGAATCCCAACAGAAAAAAAAAAAAAATTACACGCTGAGAAACCGTGCGAATGGGATGGTCAGTTGACATCATCGAACCGGGAAACAAGATGCTCTGGAAACATCGTTCGTAAGTTATCATGGCTGTGTGAGCGGTTGCGCCGTCCTGCTGGAACTTCAACGACTGCATATGGATATTCTTACGGCACATTTGCTGATTACGAATTGTTGTAACATAAAACTATAACGCTCTGCTGTGACTGTGCCATTCTCACAAAAAAATGGGTACCAATAATTCTCTGAGAGGACGCTCCACACCACACAGTAATTTTTCGCTATGCAATGGTCGTTAATGAAAGTGACGAGGATTGGTAGGTGCCAGTAACTGAAGTTTTGGTTTGCATAGCGTGATAAATGAAAATGGGCCTCACCAGACATCAAATTGTTAAGAAAATCGGTTAACAGTTTATCATCTCCAGAAGTTGTATACATATCTTTAGATCTCTGGGCAACAATTTTGTACCACTTGCATCATGTACGATGGAATTGAATAACCAAATGCAACATACACCGCAAAGTTCTATCCGATAAGTTAAGGGATTGCGAATGTCGACGAACTGATCGCGTTGAGCTTTGTTCTTACTGTTGTAATGTTGTCCGGAGTGCGGACCGTACGTGGCCTGCCAGGTGGCTTCTTATTTGAAGCAGATGCTGTTGCCCTGAACTGCCTGACCAATCTCGTGATAGCTTTCCGTGACGGAGTCTGTCCATTCTGGCCGATGTCGAGATGTTGCGGAAACAAACACTGCGTTCTTATGACACACTGACATTTTGAAAACGTTTTAATTGCAAAAGCAGGATGTTCATTAGACCAGTGCTCCATACTGACTGCAAAGTAGTATTAAGCAGCGGAACGAGCGGCTAGAAAATGCTTTGAATTGCACTTTGAATTGCTTGGTGCAAACATCAGCTCTCTAGGAAGCCGTGACCAACAATAGCACACCATTTAAAATGGGTAACTGTTTCTGCCGCATCCTGCATATTTTGTCAATAACTAATGTTTTAATGAAAGAATATGTATGCAACATATGATGAAATCTTAAATAAAAAGATCGTGTTTATACATTTTCGGTGTGGCAGTAGATTCTAAACCCAACAGTGGCAAAGAGGAGAGACAAAACAGGAAGTGCAAAGTAATATTTTACTATAAATTTAGGATGGCATATTATATCAGGAGAAGTGCATGAAAGAATAAGATGCAAAAGACAGCAAAATTACAACTTCCTTTGTAAATATTGAGGTTTTTTTCCCCCATTTTTCCTCTGTCCTCATAAAAGGCAAATGCCGGGGAGGTACCCTAAACGTAGGCCTGGAACGTTTCCTTCCTTTAAAAAAAAAAAGCCTTTCCCAATATATAATTTCATCTCATGCGTCACCAGTGACCACCGCCTGTGATGTCTCAGTAGTAAAAACGAGCGTTAAACACCATTAAAAAAAACTGACGCTATAACATTATGAAATCCCTAGATGCGAACCTCGTCATTAAACGCTTGGGTCAAACAACCAATTAACAAAGAATTTACAAACATTTTTGTTTGCAGATTTTTTCTCTCTTTCACCTAACTTTATAGCGTGTGAACATGTAGAATGTAAAGTTTTCTTTAGAAATATTTTCATGATTTTTCACCAGCTGATGACACAGGACTGGCTGTACGATAGCGACTATGCAAGCTTAAACTTGCACTTAACACATATTTTGATAGCTTTAAGGTTCATTGTTGCCAGCTGCGCTATTTACATTTTGTAGACATTATTGTCCAACAATGGATAGGCTGGTTGCAAAACTTTTTGAATATACCTTGTACTATGCTCAATTTGTTAATGCCATTTCCTGCATTGTATATATTGTAATCTCAATTGTTCCTGGTGATATGGATGGGAGGATCTCTTAACTTCTCCAGATAAATTATTATTATTATTATTATTATTATTATTATTATTATTATTATTATATTGCATTTTATTACATCGTAAAGATAAATGACCTGTATCATGAAAAAGTTAATTTTTGCAATATTAATACAAATAAATAAAATAAAATAGAATTGGTTATTTGAATATTGAGTTTTGGAATAGGGAGGGGTTATTTTTTCCTATTTAACTCGTTTTGATGCTACAATTCAACACATATGTAAACAATTAGAAAAGTTTAGTCATCTATTTTTCACTGTGATTTCTTATTCCAGGAGTCGTTTGCAATGACTACCCCAAAAATACTCCCTACAACAGAACTTAAGAGACAGGATAGCCCGAGAATAAATGTTCTACGTCTCATATAATTTTTTATTAAACTATGTCTAATTTTTAGATCAAATTCAGCATACTTTGAGTAATATTTAGACTTCTGTGCTTTTAGTTCCTGTATTTCATTTTATAAAAAAAAATATTAAATCTAAAAAACAACAAATAACAGTTGTTCAAATCTTTTTTTCGCCTAATTACTTGCAGTACACACTTAAAAATAATAATCATGCATTTTTTCATTACATTAATGTACAAAATTCATACACTTTCATCTTTTTTGATTCTTCTGAAAATGAATTGCATAATTTTAAAAATGTACATTGCAAATTTACGCACTTTTACGGCTCTAAAATCCACGTTTTCTTTTTACAACCTCATGAAAATGCATTAAAATATTTAATAAAGTATATAACAAATGTTTGCAAAGTTTCAGCTTTGCGCCTTCAATAGTTTGAGTAAAAAACAAAAAAACAAAAAAAAAAAAAAAAACATTAACACATAAAAATGTCGATTTGAGAAAATTGTGGTTAAAATAAAATAAATAAAACAAAATTCTGACTGTCAATACACTGTCACCATATGATTTTGAGTCCGCATCTCCTAAAAGTTGCGTATATCTCACACCCCGCTCAACAAGAGGCCGTATGAATATTTGTTTACCTCCTTTGACCCATACTTCCTCTTTTTCTCTCAAATTTTAATAGTGTTTAGCGCCCGTTTGTACTACTGAGGCACCACAGAAGGTGGACACTGGTGATACATAAAATGAAATATTGGGAAAGGATTTTTAAGGAAGGAAACGTTTAGAGTACCTCCCCGGCATTTGTCATTTATAAGGACTGAGGAAAACTTAGAAAAAACCTCGGTCAGGGAGGCGGGATTCGAACTCCAGACCTCCCGCTCACGAGTCCGCGCCTTAACGATCTGGGCCACCAGTGGCGGTACCTCAAAATTCATATCACGCTTGTGACCCCCTGTGGTCCCTTGCATTATTTGACCTGCTACAAATTTTATAATGAATTTCACATTTCATTAGGAGGGGAGTAACTGTAACATCACAATAGCATATTGTTTCAGAACTCTGTCATCTTCTTCCATTTCTATACAGAGAAAATCAGCTGATTTGCAGCTTTCACAAACTGTATGTTTACTTGTAAATTAACATAATTATCACTACATCACTTATATTACTAATAATATTTTCACTATTTAAGTCACTCTCCTGTTTGTAACTGAATGTTTTCTTTGAACAGTTAACCAAAGTAGGCTGAGCATATGGTTTTTTTCATCACCATTGTGTTTCTACTGATTTTCACGGGATCTCTGTTTCTTTAAAACCTTCTTACTTATAGGCCCTGTGGATAAAACCCTGACAGGCCAAAATTTCTTTACTAACACCATAAGTATGCTCTATGGTATTGAAATTTGGGGAATTGAAAATTCTTGGGAGACTGTGGATAACGAACACCGTTTATTTTGCAAAGAATTCTCTAGAATCTGCCAATTGCGCCTGTAAAAGAAGTTGCCCAAATAGAAATTGGAAGAGCTACAAGAAAACGTTTAATTATGGAGAGAGTTTTAAAATTCTACACCTAAATAAATATAATTCAGCAAAGCAACGTTTGATACATCAAGAAGAGGGGCGGTTGAGTAGTTTAAACATATTTTAGAGAGCAATGGATCAGGGTATATGATACAAATGTTAGAGGTTTTCGGAAAGAGGCGAGATGACGTTTTGAAGATATAAGAGATACAAAAACTATTTAGTAATTAAACTGGGAAGACATCACTGGAATTTTATGTTAAGATGAAACGGGCATGGGAAAGGGAAATTTACGTAGATAAAACGAATAAGGAGGAAAGAGAGGGAATAGCATGGGCGAGAGCAGGCGTGTGAAAGAGAAATGCCCATTATGTGGAGGGAAAGAAACATACAGTGTTTGATTTGAAAACTGGAGAAATGAACTCATTAAGATAAACTTTAAAAGGGTATATAGAATAACAAAGAGAACATGCACAAAAGAGCGCAGGAGTGTGGGTCAGTATTTATTTAAAAGTTAAACAGAAGTGGAAATGGACAGTAAAGACAGAAGAAGATAATTCACATAAATAATAGTATATAGTAGATAAAATAATGTATTAATAAGTTAGATACCATTTTGTTACCGGGGTCGGGTCAGAGCGGGATCCCCTGGAATTTCAGTACGTTGTGCTGATGAACTGCGGACTGGGGTCTATTGCAATAGAAGTGAACAATTGGTATTCTGTTTATTTGGAATTGAGGTTAAGGCATTAGTACATCATTAATTATTGTAAACATTGTAATTGTGAGGGGTACATCTAAAATGACCTGGGCCTAATAGGTGAAGGTCCCTTGTAGTTTGTATTTTCTTAGCATTCAAATGAATTATAGTATTTTGTAAAGACATATGAGCATTATATATTTTAATTTAATTAAAAAGCGTCATAAATAACTTTCTTTTCAAACACAACATAGACTTTGTTTCACAAGGCAGCCATGAAACAAAAAAGCATCATGATGTTACAGTGCAGTCACCACAAAATTTACCCGACTTTCTGTCATCAAAGGAACTTTATCCAATATTTCTATCATCTCAGAAAACAGAGAAACATGAATACTGAAAAGGGGATGAGGCAAGAAGTATCGATCTGATTTGAAGGGTTTTTTGATTTGTTTTATTTACGGACACTCTTTAACATCTGAGGTCATCAGCGTCCCATTCTATTCAGAACGTGAAACAGTTGACAAATTTTGCTTAGAGATCTCTTCTTTCAGGCTTGAGGTTCTTTTTCGTGCCGTAAATGTACAACACGGGGCCCACGGTTTTATTCCCTTCCGAAGGATGCCATACTTAGGATTTTTACGCCCGAAAAATCCATCGATCCTGGCCAGGATTGAACCCGCGATCTTGGGTTTACGAGGCTAGTATGTTTACCACTAGAACCGACATTTAAAGAAACGTTGTGCGTGTAAAGCATCTTTTAAATAAAAAAAATGCGTCGTAATGCATAGAAAGTATATTATTTTCTGAAACTAGAAACTTGCGAGATTTTTTTTAATGATAAAATCTCAAAGAGTCATTTTTCATCATTTCAGACTACCCTGTCCCCTTAAATGGAAGATCTTTGTTAGATCTACTTCGTTATACTCCACAATTCGTTCATAGCGTAGAAAGGTCAATACTCTTGACAGAAGCGCGCGCGAGAGAAAAGAAAGGGGGGGGGGGCTGCCTAGATAGGAAACTGAGCAAACAATATCACGAAGAGATTTTTATGTGCACTTTTTTCGTCCTTCCGAAGTGGGTTTCCAGTGTAATTTTGTTAACGAGCTCTTTTCTGAACGGTCGCCTAGCTACAGAGACAGACAGATACGTTAGGTTGCCTTGGAGATTAATACAACCGTTCGAGGTGGGCGGTCAATGCAGCAACTACACGCAGCGAATCCAACTGTCCATTAAACAGATTCTTGTGATCTTTAAAAAGAGGCTTTATCAAGTGCGATTAAAAATTCTGTTTTTAAAAACACTTTCAACTTTTATACAAGCATTTTACTTTGGTACGGAGACCATTAATGTGTTCTGCTCAATGTTTCCAGTAATAGACCAAAGTAAAGCATTTTTCTCAAAAAATATAATACCTACCATTTATTTCAATAATGAAATAGTAATTATTGATGCCTCCGCGTTAACATTATGAGGGGCGTTCTAAAATTCTCGGTCTGGCAAAAAAAAAAAAAAAAAACAAAAAAAAAAAAACGCAAGATTTAAGAGAACTGCTTTTTTATTTTCCAACATGGTCACCTTTTAAATCCATACATTTAGCCCAACAACTTAACTTTTTAATACCTCAATAAAATAAGATTTTCCATTTGTGAAAAATAAACGTCTGATTCAACTTCAATCTCATCATTTAATGTGAATCTTCTTCTTCCATCCAGCAATTTTTCAGGTTTGGAAATGAAAAGTAATCGCTGAGGGCCAAAACCGGCGAATATGAGGATATGGAGACATTTAGCAGCGGTAATTCATTTTTCCAGCAACAATCCCAGACGTGTGAGAAGGCACATTGTCGTGATGAAAGAGATTTTTCTTTTTCGCAAGGTGTGGATGTTTAGCCTGAATAGCATCCTTCAGTTGGTCCAGTAGTGAAATGTAATACTCCCCGGTGATGGTTCTGTTCTTCTGGAGGTAGTCTACAAGTTCCAAACCATGAGAACACTAGAAAACCGTAGCCATTACTTTTCCTGGCAGATGGAACCGTTTTACTTTCTTTGGTGCACTTACACCTGTTGCCACTCTCTGTTTGGACTGCTTCTTCGTCTCTGGCGTGTAGCGATGAATCCATGTTTCATCTGCTGTTATCAAACGCGAGAAAAATTCACTGGAATTGCGTTTAAACAAGTCCAAACACTCTAATGAAATGTTCATTCGAATGCGGTTTTTTGGTCAATTGTTAACGAAGGCGGCATCCATCGAGCGGAAAGCCTTTTCATACCCAAAACTTCGTGTAAAATGTCATAGTCAAGACCCATCGAGGTCTTTGCAATGTAGGCCGAATTGTGCACCTTCAATCGGCGATAAATGAGGACGGCTTTTTGTGAATTTTTGTCACAATCTCGTCGGTCGTAGCTGTCTTGGGACGCCCTGAGCGTTCATCATCTTGAATGGATGTGTGACCACGCTTAAATTCAGCAGCTCTCTATTTGATGTCTGAAATAAATGCGGAATCTAATTCCGTTTGTTTTTCTGTTGGGTTTAGACTCTTCAAAACAATGTACTTTAGCACAGCACCTATTTCAGTTGTATTCATTTTATTTACACGATTATTATTATTATTATTATTATTATTATTATTATTATTATTATTTAAGAGGTTAGCCTATACAATTATTTGAACCTTAATTTGAAGGAAAATTAAATCAATTAAAACTATGCATTTGGAATCATATTGACAAAAGTCACCCATTCTTTCAGATTTCGCACGAGAGAAAACCTGACATTAAGCAGCATGTAGATAGTGCAGGACACACAGGAAGAACTAAAGAAAAGAATTTGCCGAAACAAACTCTAATGACTCAAAATTCCGTGAGTTTGGTAACAACTTATGATTTCAATTCATATCCAAGCAGGGCGTTGACAGCTGTTAATATTCCATGGAACACGCGGCAAAATCAGGTTTTTCACACTTTTTAAAAAAAAATACTGCCAAAAATCCATTCTATCTGAATGCACACTCAGAAAGACAATTTTGGCTATTGAGTATGAGAAAGTATTTGTTGCAATAAGTGAGGTCATTGCATCTAAGTAGATGTGGACGAGACGACGGATGCTCTCAGCAGATATAACAGTTGGTAAACTCGATGATACCCTTCCCCTCCACATCTTGTAGCAACCAGAGAGTTCCATAAAGTCAATGACCAATCCATTGCCTTCATCGTAAACAAAATTTTACAGTTATTTCCTGCTGGTGTTGAGTTTAGGGTTCTTTCTGCACAGACTCTGCATCCTATATGGTCTCTCTTCTGAAAACATTCTACACGTCAGCTGTTTAGCCCGTGTCTTTCACCGGATCTCAGAAACCACAAGGAATGAATGTCCGCAAGTCAATACCCTGATATTCGATATGAAGAAAACTTTCTGCAAAGTTCCATTCCGCATTACATTCTTCACAGTAAACTTCCAGAAATTGCTCTTCCTTCTCAACACGCGGGGCATTTGGATAAACACAGCTGTGTATTATGCGCAACTTTGGGATGACGTTGCTGCTGTGGTAAAAGAGCTTCCTACTGAGAGTAGAGCTTGTGTTTTGTCTGCAAAGCAACTGTTAAAAAATTCAACATTGAAGCGAGATTTTGTTTACATAAAGTCCAATTTTTCAATCTTGACCACAACATAGGCGAAAGTGGAATGCAAAGGTATGTTGGATCAGATATCAGTGCTGCAAGACGCTGAAATGAAAGTTAGTGCTGCTAAGGGAGAAGTTGGGGACAAGTAAGGTGTACGTGGGAGAGTGTAATGGGAAAAAATTCCAGATATGCTGTAATGGTCCGTGTGGTAAATGTTTCGGTGGTGGGGGAAGGTGGAGAAATTCCAGAAGTGCGGTTGAAAAATATAATAATAAGTAAGTTTGCTTCTATAACATCTGTGTAGATCATTTTCAGCCTTTAAAATGATTTTTACAGATAAAAAACAACGTAACTGTTGAAAAGTTGAAGAAAATCTTGTTAATACATCGTGCTGCAAATTATGAAAACTAATAACCTGTTATGCTTATAGCCGTACTCATAAAAATATAGAAATACTTATTTTCGTGCACAGTTAAAAAGGTAGTATCTAATTAAATCATTTCGTGGTCTATTTTGGATGCCAAAAATCTGAATATTTTCTTGCCTAATTTTAAAAAACAGTACCTAATTAAACAGTGCATAAAACAAATTATTCATGCCTGAAATTCCCCGGTCTAAAGTTATGTGCAAGTGGCAACAAAAACACAGCAGCAACACTTGAGTCCTGCGACTGCGTAGAAAATAAATGAAGGGTACAAGGGAAAAACAAAAGTCCACTTTTTACTTTTTTATAGGAACGTAACATGAAGTTTAATACGCTACAAAATTAAACACGTTAGATATATAGAAATGTATTTTTTCTAGAATAGTTCTTCAGTATTTTCCAATAACCCCTTCTTTTGAAATTGGTGTCATGTGTTATTTGTTCATGTTAATTAAGAAAAAAGTCAAAGTACACATACTTGTAGATAAAAACAATCAAAATCCATTAAGTACATAATGGAATGTACCAAATTATACATACATAGTTGCTGAAGGAAATATAAACATTAACACTATTGAAAATGATCATTCAATAAAAATTATTCATAGACTACAGGTAACCTTGAAAAATAGAGCTGGACATTTTCGGAACAGAATCTCTTTAGACATGTAGGTCATCAATCATCATATTTTGCCTTAGAAAGTGGAATTAAACTAGAACAGGAAGGGGCAGACTGTGTATGGCACATTTTGTCAACAATAACATGAGACTCCCAGGAGCCATTCTAGGACTGTTATAGTTCTAGAACAGGTTTGTCAGTTACAATAAACTATATTTCTCTTATCTTCATTGGGCATGTTTTTCTGTATTCTTTATTAAGAAATGAAGACCACGATTTAATTTCATGCAGCATCTTGTGATGTGCTCATTCAAATCACTGGGTGTTTCAGCTGGAGTTTTTTGATTTATTATCTTTGTCACATTCCATATAACCGTGGCCTCTGATGGAAAAAGTCACTTTTACTGATTAAAATCTGCTCTATTTATGAACCACAGCATGAATGAGAAGAATAATGATATAATTTTTATTTTGGCCGGGGCACGAATCACAAAAAAAATTGCAAATTTCGAGCTGACGGGGCCAGGTGATGCAACTTCATCAACTCCCTTCCTTGCTATGATCTCATTGCAAGTATTTTCAGAAAACTCTGATCGGTCTTTCCCCTGGACAATATTTTCATGCTGATTTTTTTGTACTACTTGTGGTTATTTTCCCCGAATGTAGTTCTACATACGTAGAAACCATTGGCACCAAAATCCAAATCTCACAAAGTGGACTTTGATTGTTTTTCCCTCGTACCCTTCATTTATATACGAGAATAAAGTCGGCGCTCTCCACACACACACATATGATCATTTACAAAACTATATCTTACATTACTAAACACCATTAAGCCAGTGAATCACTTCATTCATCCCCCAGTTCCAACTTCTATGATTTACACAATAACTTTCTGGAAGTTCTGAAGTCCAGGCAGAAAATGCATAACATCAGTTTAAAACTTTAATTATGTTGATAGCACATTATGTTGAAACAACTGTAGAGAAGCAAACACTCTCTTGTATATTAAAACAAAAAAATTAATTTAGGTACCTAGCGTAGCTTTAATTAAACAATAAATTAAGAGTTTTATCCGCGTGAAACAGAATTCTGGTAAAAATTAAAAGTAATATACGTTGTAACATTGGCTAATTACATTTCCACCATCTGGAACCAGAAATTGTAAGTAATTCCACAATTTACGAGAGTGAAAATCCACGTATATTTATAATAATGGCAAGTTTAGTCTTAATCAACTATCGATTTATGTCACTGGTAAAAGGTTAGAGCCGTATTCAGAATTCTTAGTACGACCAACTTGCAACTTCCGGTTGATTAACCACCAACATTTTGCCGTAGTTTCACCCGAGAGAGCGTATTAAAGGCGCACTCTCTTTTCAAACTGGCTCCACTATGCAGTTTTGGACAGGACACTTACCGCCCGTCAGGCAAAATGACCACATGTTCTGTTTTTTTCATCAATTATCCTGTCCGGCAGGCATTTTAAATGTCCAGCATATTTTAAATTGGCATTTTTTTTATTTGGTTCCATCTGCATTAACGTTTCTGCAGTGAAAATGTCTACATTGTCGCAACAATGGGCTGTCCCATTAAATTATAAATCAATGTCCACGTAAAACGGATTAAGTTGCAGAAATACTGTAGAAGTGTAATTTAGAATACATCTCAGCATATCTATCTATCCTTTAGAGAACTGCGAGTCGGCCCTCCCGAGGGAATCGCCGGATATGGGAAAAGTAATTTTATGTATCAACTTATCCATTTTCATGTCTATCTTATTAACAATGTTTAACTATTGTATTTTGATTATTTTACCAGTTATGCAGCAGCGCAACAATGGCTAATGGGCTTGAATATTTGTCATATTGTTGAAGCGTGCGCGCGAACTTGCAACATGAAGGCTCGAGGGGTCTGCAGTAATTTCATTCTCGAAAAGGGGGGGGGGACGTGCATGCAAGAAGTTTGGGAACCATTGCTTTAGAGTGTTTGAATGGTAAAACCACAAACACGGGGACGTTAAAAAAACGAGCATATTGGATCTGTAATGCAGCAACAATATGTGCTCTGACATTTAATTGTTAGTTCAAGACCGACCCCATACTCAGACCCCAATGCAGAAGAAAATGGCGGCTATCGTCGGCCTACTACTGCCAATAGCAAACACGTACATTTTACGTAATATTGTGTTTACAAGATATTTATTATTAGAAAATATTTCGATGATTTTTAAATATCTGAAATTTTTATAAGCAATATTTCTTATCGTAAACGAAAGATAAAATAATTTGTTTCCGACTGCACAAAAGCATTTATGTACAAAAATGGCTAATCAACTACTACGCATTACTGTTTACTGCAGTGCAATATGTAATGAATAATAATAAGAACAATAACTATTACACCAACAACATGCATTAATAAGAATAGCAGTTATTTTTCATTAAAATTATTTAACAAATTTACTCCAAAATTAATGGATCATTTAAATACGTGTGCATCTTTATACTTTTGGCTTTTATAAAGCCATACAAACATAAAATGGTTAGCCATTTATATCTAATTACAATGCTCTCTACAAATAGAATATATAATTCAACCAATCTACTGGATAAGAAAATGTAATGCAAAACACCTTTATCTGTAAGGAAAAGTTGCAACCCATATCCAGCACTCTGCTGAATATATACTTTGATTTGAATAAGAAAGCTTCAACTGTTGTAATGCAAAATGTATTTTTTTATATCCATATCGTGATCTATTAGTAAACTTTCCTTGACAACGTTTATAATGAAGTCACTCTTTCAATGAGCGAGATATTATTATTGGTATAATTAGGAAGGCAACTCATTAAATAATCCAATTTGCTCCATCTGTTACATTGAAACTCTTTTTCACTGCACTTCAACTCCACAGACAAGCACAAACATTAAAAAAATGCACTAACTTCCAAATTATTGGACAACTTAAACCTAAAGGAAATAGATAGGAAAAATGACATAGAAACATGATACACCAGTCTTAATATAAATTTTTAATAATGTTGGACACTAAAGACAACTCTCGCTCCGGCAGGTTGCGGGAAGCTGTGAACGAGAGAATAATTCAAAGCGTGAGGAACTTGGTGGAGGAAAGTCGACATATTACTGTTGAAATGCTAAGTATGAAATGGGTATCTGTGTTGGCAGCATTGACAGAATACTCCATGAACAATTAAAACTGTTAAAAATCTATCAAAATGGGTTCCACGTTCCATAACCAATGAAGAGGAGAAAAGAATGTGCAAGGAAACTACTGAGTATGTTTTCACCAAATGTCCTAAACGTTTGACAGATGTATGTACTGTGATGAAATTTGGCTTTATTACTATACCACCCCAAATAAAGCTCAGAACTGCGTGTGGGTAAATGAGAATGACACAATCTCAGTTGTTCTTCCACAAGATTTTCGTTCTCGGAAGCGAATGTGCACTATTTTCCTCAACTATGAAGGGCCATTAGTGGTTGATTGTATGTCAGAAGGAATGACAATGAATGGAGAATACTATGACATTTATATTTTGGATCCTTTATTTGAAGAGCTGACGCGGCGGTGTCCAAAGACAGGAACTTCAAGGCTGTTGCTTTTTCACAAGAATGCATCTCCTCACAGATCAGTTGCAAATTTGGGGAAACTGGAAGTCGCCAAAGTCCAGTCGCTTGATCATTCCCCCTGCAGCCCTGACCTTGCACCGTGCGACTTCTGGTTATTTCCTGGATGATATATTCCATTGCTTTTAAACGAATGCAGAACGTGATCAATTAAGCTCTGTAGACAATATCTCACAGTTCGAAAACTTTTAACAAGTGCTTTACCGTCCACAAATGTTTGTAGAGAGATATGGACAATATTTTTAGGATAATTTTTTAATCCAGCCAACTTAACTTTAAGAAGACATTTGCAAAGCTTTTTGAGTGCCCCTGGTATAGCTGCAGCAACTTTTCATGTCACGAGGTGTCAATGGTGTACTTTAATTCCACAATAACTGACTTCAAACCTTGTAGGAAGGAGAAGGCTGTAGAAGGGAGTTGGGGCATCGTTATCAAAGTTACAGGGAATTATTGTTGAAATATGTAACTAGAACTTAAATAACAAAAATGGCAAAATGAAAACTAAGCTTAAAATCCACAAATATACTGGACATGTTTACCTTCACATTTCCTTAACTGAGCTCTTTTTCCAAGTCGGTGCTAGAATGTTTCTCAGCATTTGTACCTTACTGTACATGAATTGACAAAAATAAAACTTTTCAATCTCCTACGCTACGAGAGAGAAAGAAAAATGTGGCGGGCATAAAATGAAACTTTTTCGCTATAAATCCTACATTCAATATAATTTAAAAGTGTACGCGAAACGAACCTCCTGCTCCGAACAAAATAACAAGTTATAATGTGATTTAAATGAAATCTATAGCACCGAACGCGAAGCGAGAGGGGGAAAAAACATAAACAACAAAGCACAGTAATAAATAATTCTTCGTCCCACTACCTCATTCCCTTTTAATAAAAACCTGTTGTTTTTCAGCGCGGAGCATATATTTAAAAAAATATGCAAGGAAAATAGATCCGACGAAAACAGAATTTTAATTTGAACAAAGCTGTAACCAACAGAAAGTTTATCGCGGGACCGACGGACGATTCTGTTATCAGAAAGAATGTGGCACCATGGAATCTGCTTGTGCGACTTTCATTTTTTTCTTCTTTTTTTTTGTGCAATTCTCTCTGGGTGCGTAGCAATTTAATAACGCGGAGTGATACATTGTCGATTTGGAACTGCTCTTTGACCTGTTTGTAGCGGTCCGGTCACTGGGGGCTGCTCTTTCATCTGCATTTATGTTGTAGATGCTGTAGCTGTAGTAGAGTTTCTTGTCTGATGCTTTTAAAGAGACAGAGGGAGAGCAAGGAGAGAGAATTTGCGTATTTAGACTACTAAAAAGACAAATTTGTTAATAGACTGGGACTTAAAACCGCAATGTTTATAAAAAAATAGACAAGTCAGATTTTAATTCAAAAATATTTTGTTTTGTAAAATATCTGGACTAAAGTCGGTAAAATAGGCGTTCAGTCTGGCTCGTATCTTGGCAACCTGCTTTGCTCTCAATTCTTGTTGCGAGAGCATGGCCTGCCTACTCGGAGAGAGAACAGTAGTTACGAAAGTTACTCATGCTCGTAAAAGTCCGGATACAAATAACAAAATCAGAATGCTTATGTTGATCGGGAAGCGATTTTTTCTAGCTCAGTTTCTTTCCTGTGTGGTATTGAGCACAATAAAAGACAACAAAGCGCTGGTTGCTCGTGTCCTGGAATTCTCGAGAGGCCGCTCTCGAAGTATCAAATTCTCGTAGCAGCACTCCCACACATCTGCTCCTGCTTACGAGAACGAAAGAGGATAACCCGGCGTTTGACAGCCCTTAATCTGGTTGTTTGCTTTCCTTGGACATTTGGTAAGTTCTCGGAATAACTCACAGATTGCAGCAGTAGTTTCGAAGCAGTTTTGTTATTGAAACCCCATCTTCCATGGAAATATTTATGCAATAATACATGGACTGCTCAACAATTGTAGTAACTATAGCTGTTTGTTGCAGTGCAGATGTTTGTATACGGGAAGAATGAAAATATCGCACTCATGCAATTAGACAAGTAGTCTAGGGTACTCTGCACCATCGTTTTCAACAGTATCCAAGTAAACCTATGGAGTGCAAAAGCTTGGAAGATTATCCACGCAGCGAAGGATCAAATTCCATCAGGACATCAGAAATTTCCGTTAAGGTGCACGACGTGGTTTTGAATGATCGCTGGTTAAGGTGTTCAAAATTACTGAAACTCTGGACATTTTATCGTAACGCCTATTTTGGACTTTGAAGGAAGAAGTATCAACAAGACGGATGCCGAGGAACAAAAGCGAATCAGTGTCCAAATCTCTCAGCAAAGTTGAACGTTTTCAGAGAGATCCCGCCTAATTCATACGTTCACTTATGGCCAATCATGAAACATGGGTGCACTCTTACACACCTGAAACAAAATAGCAGTCTAAACAATGGAAGCATCACCGCCAAAGTTGTGTGAAAACTGTGGGGAAGATCATGGCGTCGCTGTTCTTGGATATCATGTGTGTACTGCTAATATGTCTTCCCACTGGGACGTGTTATGTTATATTATCAAAGAAGAAATCATCTAGTCTGAAGACAAGGCTTGTCCTCACACGTGTCGTTGCAATGGCAAAAATTAATGAATTGCAGCTACCTCTACCTTATCAATTGGTTCTTTCGGACTTCTGTCTGTTCTCTAGACTGAGAAAATTCCTTGGTGAAAAGAATGTTCGTACAAGGAAGAGCTGAATTCATCAGTTGGGGCGTATTTTTGCCGGCCTGACTTTCGTGATGGGATAAAGGCTTTGGAGCATCACTGGACAAAGCATATTAGTGTCAAGAGAGACTATGTTGAAAAATAACAACATATTCAAAAACCACGATGTCATTTTGTGCTTCATTTCGAAAACTTCTCAATCACCCTCCTATATACTAAACTTATAATAAAATGTGCACTTATGAAGCAAAAGTAAAATTTAATGTATATTTGCCGAGGAAAATGCATACGGAACTCGGAGCACATATTATGTAAATTAGTTTCTGGCCTCGCCGATAAGGATTATGGCCTTATCTGGTGTCATACCTTGCCTGTTAAGTAAATAATAGCAACGGTAACTTCCGCTTCTTTGTGTGCCGTTGTTCAGATTTATATGCATAAAGAAGGCTAGAAGATTGTGACAAGTTCAAATGCAGTTAAGAGCTGTTATTAAGTTCTTCACAAAAGAAATACTCCAAATGAAATTAAACAGCGATTGAACGGCGTATAGGAAAGCATGTCCCTCATATTTTAACGTAAGAGAATGGGCCACACTTTTTCGAATGGGTCGAGAAAGCCTTAAGATCGAAGGGTCGAGAAAGCCTGAAGATGAAGAGCGTGCAGGTCGGCCCTTGGAGGTGCTCACTCCTTAAAACATCGCTCTTGTGGAAGCAGAAATTATTGAAGACCGGCGGCTCAAAGTTACAGGAATAGCATGAAGGTTGAGCCTTTCTAAGACAACAGTCCTTCGAATTATTCATGAACATTTAAACACGAATAAGGTTACTGCCTAGACTTCTTTCCTCAGTCCAAAAGCAGCAACGGGTCATCTGTTTCAGGCATTTTTGGAGCTCTGCTTTGGCAACGAGAGAGAAGTTCTGAAAACTATTGTTATAGGAGATGAAACTATGGTCCTCTACTATGATCCCTTGTCCAAAAGATAATCAACGGAGTGGCGTAAACCTGAGGAAGCACCGCTTCTAAAGGCCAAGGTCACTCAGTCAACCAAGCCACAACCTTTTGGGACTGTGAAGAATTACTCTTCATTGATTTCAAGAATTGTTGATTTCTTTTATTTACGGATGCTCTTTAACATCTCAGGTCATCAGAGCCCCATTCAATTAAAGGCGTGTAACGGCCGACAAATTTTGCTCAAGAGGCCTTTTCTTTCAGGCTTGAGGTTCTTTATCGTGCCGTAAATGTACGACACGGGTCCCACAGCTTTACTTTCCTTCCGAAGGAAGCCATACTTAGGATTTTTACGCCCGAAAAAATCCATCGAGCCTGGCCGGGTTTGAATCCGCGATCTTGGGTTTAGAAGGCAAGTATAGTTACCACTACACCACTAAGACCGGTAACTTCAAGGAGAGGAACCCCGTAGTAAATGCGGAGTACTATGCTGGCCTACTGCACAGACTACGTGCTTCCATCATAGAGAAAAGGCGCGGAAAGCTGAGTGGTGGTGTGCGCCTTCTTCACGACAACGCGCCTGTGCACACAGCTCTTGTTGCAAAGGAAGCTGTGTAGATATGTGACTTCAAGGAGATTGACAATCCACTCTACAGTCCAGATCTTGCTCCCAATGACTATTTCCTCTTTTCAAAACTCAAGAAGGACCTTCGAGTAAGGAAATTTAAGTGTGACGAAGAATGTTGTTTATGCCCATTTTGCTGACAAGACTTCTGGCTACTTTTGGGAGAGTGGATTGAAATGTTAATTCAAAGATGTGAGATGTGTGTTGTAATAAAAGGTAACTATATTGAAAAGTATCATGTAGTTTTTATATTTATCATACCTAGAAAATGGTTAGGCTAGAAACGTATGGACCTCCCTCGTAGTTATTTAATCATATTAGCAATAATTGTAATTAATATTAGCAATTTTAATGGGTGAAGACGCAGCAATTGAGTAGCTTTATACGCACTGCCGCACACACACCAATTTGCTGTTGTTGAAGTTTCTAATCGATTGCGTATTTCATCAAGCTTCTCCTGTATCAAAAGCCGGTTTTATGGTCTAGGGCTCATAAGTGAAAACGCCTTGGATTGGAACTTTTCACCAATGTAAAAATTCCACTCCTGATAATTGTCTCACCACTGTCAACAAAAACATGAGATTCGCGCACAGGTTTGCCACATGATTCAACAAAATATACCACGCGAACATTAAATTTACTGTATATTTGTTATACTGCACGATTAATTATTTAGATTTTCGTTATAATCCTACTACATACGCTTATTTTGTACTTCAATTTGTGCTAGTGCCATGGCGCACTTTGATAATGTACATGCAGCAATTGCTCAGCTAGAACGTATGCAGATGCATAGTTCAGGATGAAACCCATAACCATGGCGCACCTAGTAAAAATGTAGTCGCAGTATTTGGTGGCAACGAATTTGATGATAGGAATTGTTAACACGCTTAACGCAACTATTTCATGTAAAAAGATTCATTATTCATAATTTGTGACGTTTTAATGTAAGAAATAAAGCGTCTAGGGTAAATAAAAGGATAACAAGTGTCTCCAAAAGGCATTTCGCTTATGCGAGCTGTTGCAATACGCTATATGTTTTAGTTACTCTCGTTATGCGGCACAGAATTCATATTTTTTCTTCAATCTTTCTTGTTATTCCAAGAGAAAGCAATAAAAAGTCTGTCACGCAAGAGTTGCGTAGGCGAATTCCTCAGCAAGTTGAAATTGTGAACGTTATTATAATACAGAGCGCTAGAACAGAGAACGTAGTAGGTAACAACAAGTAGCACTAACGTTTAGTGATAAAATAATATAACTTGATGTAGTATTGATACATGATTAGTAAGTAATTATTATTCTATTAAATATGGGTTTATAATTAAACCCTATTTTAGTATTAAAACAAAGATAAAATGTCCTGAAATTTAAATATAAGAAAGCATATACCATTTTCTAATAATAGAAAATAATCTTTCTGCTTATTTTTCAATTTGATTAAATACACACACATTTTGGACATGTATATCCAAATATTAGCCCTTTTGATGATTTAGAAAAGTTTATATTTTTTAATTTTATCATAACACCTTAATAACCAAACTTGTTTGAATAAAATAAAAAAGTTGAGGCCGGTAAAACGTTTTGTAACGCCAATAAATTAAAATTTTCAAATTCAAAATCGTAAGCCACATTTTCCAGATGTAAATATAATTCTATATATTTTAATTTACTATTTTTTCGGCACAACCGGCGCTAGAGCGCTTTTTAAATTTAGGTTATCAGGTATACCCCACTCCTGATGATCCTATTTTCCTGTTTTTCAGAAAATATTGTTCTTGTATATATGTACCCACTCCTAATGATCCGATTTCCCTGTTTTTCGTAAAATATTTTCTTATATATCCTCAATAATATTTTCTTATGTGTGTGTGTGTATGTATATATATATATATATATATATATATATATATATATATATATATATATATATATATCCCCCAAATAATGTTTTCTTATATAAGAAAAATATTTTCTGAAAAACAGGGAAATCGGATCATTAGGAGTGGGGGTATACCTGAAATGGATCGCTGGAGAACAGAAGATTTTTTTTTCGAAAGTATTTTCATGGGTACAACCACAATATTCAACATTCCTTCGAACTTGACTAAAATATTCAATAAAGTTTTTCCGCTCAGGGCATAACAATACTCAAAGATTGCTTTTATTGTCACTGTTCTATCTGCTCGGCCTCCTAGATACAAATGGCTTTGCTCTCATAGCATTGTCAGTTCTTTTCTCTAGCAATCTAGTGGTCCTTTCCAAACACACAGGCACGTTATCAGGACGTAATCCTCATAGGTGCAGAACCGGGATGCCCTCACTAATAAATAGAGGTGACATGAAACCTAATGGCCATTTATCACCCTCGAAAAGGCTTGTTGGCAAGGGTTGAACTAATCACATGGCGATGGAGCTTGGTTCTGTTGCCGACACGGAACGCAATGAATTTCAAAACAACAGAAGCTCGACTCTCCGATTCTCACTCCAGGGCTAATAGATGGAGTCACTCTGTGCGTTACGCTCTTTTGTCATTGTTGACCACAAAACATTATAGCGACGAAACATTAGCAGCCCAAATAAATTTGTTATGCCTTTGCTTTCAACCTTTAAAGCTCTTTATCAAAACGTGTTTGTGCAGCTTTGGTATTCGCAAGAGAAAGGAATGTGTTAGCCATTTATTGCAAGGCAATATGATGATGTTTCGTTGGTATAAATGCTTTGTTTTACTTAACGTAATTATAAGTTGCTGAATCTCGTATAGCAATTCATAATAGGTATTTTCTTTAACGGTTATAAAATATAGAAAGTGTGGTGTAACAACAGTACGAGAGAAAAACGGCGAGCTAAGTTGCTGTGTGCTGAAAAAAACAGTCTACAGTATGCAGCTCGTATTTATGCTGGTTCCAGAGTGTTATTGACCGGAGGTGCACGTACATGAAATATTTATACATAGCCGTGCAGTAAACTATATGCGTTTACGAATGGAAACACTGTAAACCTGGTTTCAAAATCCACTTAATGGTATGCATACGTGAACGGTAATCAGGTTTTGCATAATATTTTATGGCTTATTGGATAGGTAACTTTTTATTACAGCGTTCCTACTGTTGATAATTCTTTTTTTTTTTCAAATAAATAATCTACCAAGTGTAGAAACAAAATGATTTCCTTTTCTTTCCTCTCCCAACATATTATTTTGGAATTTCAAGATGTCAACGACACTCTCTGTGTCTTATCTTTAGCTACACTCACATTTAATGTTACACATGTCTTAAATTTTATTTGCCATCTGGAAACATTTACATAAACGTGTTTTGCACAAGATATGTCATTTCCCGCCTGTACCAATCTTTTGCCCACTATATGCGTAATCGTTAATTTCATGGTTTTCCGTTTTTATCTCAAATTTAAACGATTTATGAATGTTGACAGAATAATTTATCGATAGCAGTTCACTGCTTTGGTGTGATTCTCACACCTGTACCCTCAAATCCGTCAGAACGAATTTGGCTGCATTTGCGACCTGTTTCATAGCGGTTGAAATGGAAACGGAGGACGCTTTCTTATTATCTGAGGAAATAAGACTTAAAACGAAGAATCGGACAGTGAAGGGGCAACATCTAGGGGGGGGGGAGAAGAAACATGTCATTGAATGGCAGTCTCACTTCCACGCAACTGAGAAGGATGTGCGAGCTGACGAACGGTGCCTTGACACTTCGTTTAGCTACAAAAAATTTAAATGTTATGTTTACTGGTGCGTCAAACACTGACGGTCAGCCCATGAATATATCCTCAACGATCGAAACCACCACTGAACCTTTTGAAGGTTATGTATGCTCTGTATTTGATGAATTTATGCCAGCCGACCAAACAGTCAATGCCAGTGTATATTCTTACCAGCAGGAACTTGTCCATGAAACGCTGAAAACAAAGAAGCTTGCATTATAATGCCTAACTTTATATAGTAAAGATGCTAAAACCTGTGACAGGTGTTCACACCCTGAGTGCCTGAGAGGAAATCAATGTATGTATGTATGTATGTATGTATGTATGTATGTATGTATGTATGTATGTATGTATGTATGTATGTATGTATGTATGTATGTATACACAAAAAGTGCCAAAATATATACACACTTCAAGCACAGTAAAAACTGTGTTAACATAACACTGAATTCACACAAACGGAAAATGATGAGCACTAATCATCTTCGACTTTTACAGTTACAACAGTCGCTCAAGATGCCCACTATCGACGTCGATACACTTCTGAGCACGTTGAACTACTGATTGAGCAACGTTTGCGAAAGTATCCTCAGCTATTGCAGCACATGCCGTTTCAGGGTCATCTTCATTTAAAGCATGCAAAAGTATTGAGATGAAAACTTTCAACTTTGCTGTTTTAATAATACGACGTACGCTGGTTCTGCTAATCCCAGTCTCACGTGCACATTGCTTTGTAGATTTCTGCGGTGAGTGCTCAAAACATTCCAAAACCATAGCCGAGCACGCGGGACTTGTTACTGTGCGAGGTCTCCCAGACCTGCCCTTGTGAACATCGCATACGGTACCATGAGTCTAAAATTTGTCTCGAATGCGTGCAATTGTTACTTGTGTTGGCGGTTCTGTTCTGTACACACGTCTCCATTGCCTTTGAACTTCAACTTCGGTTTTCCAATACCACTTCAAAATTGTATTTCGCTGTTCAAACGACAACCTCCATTTTGTTGTAGAAATGCTAGCATTACGTAATGTGAGTCACATCTGTTTACAGAACATCATACGTTGGCTTCATTTGTTCATTGTTGATTTACCTGTCACGTAGCAACGCTATCATAATGTATGTAAGTCACATCTGTTTACAGAACATCATACTACACATTACCGTTGTTTTCCGGTTCAACTTTGTAATATATTAAATAGATATCTACTGTGAAAGTGTGCATACATTTTTGACATCCTCGGTATATATATATATATATATATATATATATATATTTATGTTAATAATTATTAAATAGTTTATATATCTTGTAGCAACAAGTAAGGAAATTTCATGTATCAGGAAAATGTATATAGTAACCTGATTCGTACCTTTTGGCCCCGAGCGAAAGGCTGCCTATTGTAATAAAGCTAAGTGTATGCAGGTGTGTGACATTAGTCGGAACAATAGGTCTTTTGTATTCTAACTTGCTGAAGATGCTCTGAAGTTCGTTAAGAAGTACCACAGTAGCAGGTGTTGGCGAGAAAGGTTTCCTTTCTCTTTGACATTGGATGGCCACGAACTCACCAATAGAGACCAAAGAGTTGAAAAGTTTAGTAAGCGGGTATGGGAGATTGAGAGCTCACCAAGAATATTTGAATATTTTGAAGGCTCAACGAGCCTTGAACTCCCTTTTGTGGACCCCGTGAGTACGAGGATCACGTGGAAACTTTTCGGTATTGGTATATTGCTAAGATACAAGCCTTGCAGGATATGCAGTTTCTGGGCAGCGAGGAACGCAGTTATGAGGTGCATTCATGGACCAAAGTTTGGGCAGTAGACGCTTTTACAGTTTTTAGTTCAGGCGGTGTACGTAGTCTGGGGTGTTAATTCGTACAGCTAGATGCATTTTCGACTTCAGTTTAGGCAGCGTCGCGATTTTGCGGGGTTTAGTTTAGTTCAGCGAAGCCCGCTAATCTCGTCGTCAATCAGGTGGCCGTCAACAAACGATCGTGTGAATAAACACTTCTAGGCTTGAACGAGGCGCTGTTGTGTGATTTACACAATTTTCTTTCACCTTTTCTCCCTCGTGACCACGAGTGCACAAAAAAGGCGACTTCGGGCTCCTGAAAGACCCAGGGTACGAAGTGGGACCCTCGGGTAGACGCTCTACCAGACATTATCACAACGAGGTGCTCGCAGCTGACAACAAGTAATCAGAATTCGATTAACTTCGAATTAACGTCGCCCCCGCGAGCAGCCTACACCAACAACAACGACACAAATCCGCTGGCGCCCAACGTGGGGCCATTCCAACTAAAAACCATTTCAAACCATTATCTGTCCTACTTGGGAGACGCTAAGCGTACTCACCATATTCTGCATAAATTGCATAATCATATCATCACATTGTTTCTGAGATAATCCCTTCCCCGGACAACAATGTCGAACTTCTGCCGATCTGGAAACTGACTAGATGCATTTTTTACTTCCCGACCTAAAGAGTTCTGTCACAATAGAACTCGTAGTCTTCCACCATGTTGGCAGAAGCTCCTCGATAGCTACAGTGACTATATTAATATTAAAAACATTATTTTGTCCACCTTATACACCTGAGTTGTTGCTATGACAAATATTCGTGTATCTCCAAGATAAAATACACAAATTTATAGAATGCTTAATTAACTGAACTAAAATGTCAATAATTTGTACTTTGGAGTTCAGTGCAGTTTGTCATATTCTGTACTTATGGCATATCGCCATCCAACAATTCTATTCCAGCTTGTCCATGCCGGCAGTCACTTGGTCTTCGAGCGATTCTACTGCATGTGACCAATAGCCTCAGCATACACAGGATGAATCTAAAGTCCTTCCCTGATTTCGGGGGTTGATAGAACACTAACCAGGACAGATATAGCGCAAACGCTTATATTAGCAGATAAATTATCTCCCCAAGTTACAGGTTTTCCAAATGCCCTATTTTGGTAAGGTGGAAGAGATCAATCCTGTATCAAAGTTTTTGCCACACATGTTCCAACATTTACCCAGCAACTAGGTGCGCGATCATCTATCGCAGCTGTGCTAAATCATGTAACAAAGACGACACGAAAACACGATCTTTGACATAACCCATAAGAAAAAATCACATAGGGTTAGATCAGGTGACCGAAGAGCAGAGTCATCTTGAGCAACAGGTCTACTCCAATAATGAGGAATTTCAGCATCGAGGTACTTGCAGATGTCAAAGAAAACGAGGCGGAACCTCACCTTGCTGATACGTAAAATCCTGGCTATCTGCGTGTAATTGTAGCAATAGCCATTGTTGAAATATGTGCAGGTACATTGGACCGGTAACAGTTTTCCCCGCAAAGAAAAATGGGCCACACCTTTTGACGAAGACCCAGCACAAAACACATTGACTTTAGGGGAATCATGAACGTATACTATCACAACACCAGGTTTTTCTGTGCCCCAAAAGCGTACGTACATTGTGACGGTTCACTCTGCCGGACACATGAAAAGTGGCCTCGTCACTAAAATCAGTTTCTCAGCAAAAGTGTCTTCTTCTGGCCGCTCTTGAAAATCAACACAGAATTGAAGACGACGATTGCGGTCTTCGGAACTCAGCACCTGTAACAGCTGTTTATCCGGTATGGTTTCACTTTGATTTGTTGACGTAAAATCCACCAGACAGTTGACTGCGGAATGTGCAATCTCTGACTGGCCCGACCTGTCGACTTTTTAGGGCTTTTGACAAATACTTCCCGCACAAGCTCAACGTTCTCAATCGACACTCTTCGTTGTCCAACACACAATCAGCAAGTCGCTTCAAACTGTTGTACCATGCACGAATTGTTTTGACTCTAGGTGGTTCTCGTTTCTTTCGTCTCAACAAATCTTCAGCTGAGGCCTATGCAATGTCACAGGAGGTCAATGCAGAGTTTGTTCTTACCTAGAGCAGAGTTAGTTTGAAGATAGTTTAAAATGTTTAAAGAAGAGAGGCAGCAATTAATTTCTAAGGAAGCTGTGGGTCCAGCGCTCCAGTTTGTGCTCTAACGGAAGAAAACATTAATACAGCTGCCGTCAGAGGGTGGTCGAATAACTTTATGAACGCTTTCAGAAATTGAAACATGAAATGTGTTTGTACACGGTGCGTTCCAAGACTGCAGATTAACGAACAAAAGGCAATTCGCATGCAGTTGCAGATGAAGTTAGCGGAAGATGCGAAGTTTCTTTGAAGATAATCGCTGCTGATGGAATTTGGTTACAATATTTCGATCGTAAAAGAAAATAGTAAAGTTTTTCCGTGTGGAAATATGCATCGTCATCAATATAAAAAAAAAAAGTGGTTGCTTCTGCTAGGAAAGTTATGGTCATCTCAATTTTCGATATTCAAGAAATTGTTTACCAGCATATCGTACCTGCATACACAACTGTTACGCGGCAATACTACAGACATGTTTTGAAAATTCTGCAAGACCATATCACACGCTAAGAGCTTTATTTCTCTGCAACAAGATGAATGCTGCAATACGATAATGTACAATTAAATTTGTTGCTATATATTTAAAAAAAATAATATTACATGTATTCCTAAACCTCCCTATTGGTCCTTTTTCTTAAGTTGAATAAACTCCTTCGGGACGGTTTTTCCATGAGCGGAAGCAGTGATTAAGGCTGTGGAGTCGATTTTGAAGGACCTGTTAAAAAAACGGATTCCACCATGTCCTTGAAGAATGATAGAAACACTATGACACATGCAGTGCATACAACGGGAACGCTTTGAGGAAGAACATTAAAATTATGGAATGAGCAAAGGTATGTGTTAAAACAAGCATGGTAATTCTTAGTTTTTTTTTCAAAATTAATGCCAACGCGTCTGTTTACTTTTTTTTATTAAAATAGTCGAAAGTTGAGCTTATCTAGCGTGTTATAAAGCCATGCTGGGTATTGTGCAAAGTGACCTACGTAGTGAAGTAAAATGTTTTATTTGGCGTATGTCATGTAGCCGGTCCGATGTTCTTTCAGAGAAATAAATAGCGTTCCCAACATGCCATCATGCACAGAAAGAAGCAGATATAAAACGTTCCGATACTCAACTTCCTGAAACGAAATACGACCCAGTTTCTTGCCGTGGAATGAGGTACATAAAATAACTTATGTTTCAGTTCCAAAGTATCTTTCAGTTTACATGCATGACCGACTCAGTTCATTCTGCAAGCCATACTCCTAATTTAAGAGAGTACATGCATATTTGACACTTAAAAGTTTATGTTTTTCACGTTTTCTTTCTCCGTGTTTATAAGTACTAGTAAAATGAAATTTATGTGCTTAACATCTAAAACCTGCTCTTTATATGCAACAAAAAGTATTCCCCTGTGTTATAAAAAATGCATCATTAATTCCTAAAATATCCATTGTTAAGATATCCGTCAAAAATGCATTTGCAAAATTATTCCCAAGATTTTATTCTTTTCTAAACAATAGTTTTTATTATAATGGCAACATCTAACTATATAAAACAGTCCCGCAGGAGCCGAGTAAACTAAGCGAATTCCTCAGCAAGTAGAATAACGTTAAAAAATCCAAATTATGGTCTTATCAATAAATTAAATAAGTTCTGGCATTATTATGTTACATTAGCATGATAAGCATAAAGTTAGCTAATAAAAGAAAAACGGAACCATAATACTTTACTTGACTACGTTTTTCTGTTTTTTTTTTTTTTCCTTACTGTCAATGTCACTTGGGAATAAATATCTATAGTGAAATTATTCTAATTTTCAAAAGTAAGGGGAACAAAATTAGAATACTTGCAATTTATAAGTATTACAAAAGAGAAATTTCATTTTAATCATTATTATTATTATTATTATTATTATTATTATTATTATTGAGTATAAAGTAAAAAAAAGTAATGGTATACTATTAATAAAATGCAATATATGACCAATGATATACAAAGCTACACCTTGTGGGTATTTTTTTTAACATTTTAAATGTAACCATCTTTACATTCACTAAAATAGAGAAATAACGGAAAGTTTAGGGTTACATTTTTTAATTATATTTCACGTCATTTTTACTGCTGAGGCACCACAGGCGGTGGACATTGATGATACATGAAATGAAATGACAATCATGGGAAAGGATTTTTTTAAAGGAAGGTAGCATTCCAGGCCTAATTTTTAGAGTACCTCCCCGGCATTTGCCATTTATGAGGACTGAGGAAAATATGGAAAAAACCTCAGTCAGGAAGGACAATCCTAGTGGGATTCGAACCCCAGACCTCCCGTTCACGAGCCGGCGCCTTAACGACCTCGGTCACCCGTAGCGGTTTCGAGTAACATTGCGTACTTAAGAAGATAATGTTCATATGTTTCAATAAAACAAAAACGTGATACTGTACAAAAACAATTACAATGCACTAAGCAAATATACACAATCAACAATATATAAATGAAAGTTCTATCGATATTCAGACCCCATTCGATGTAATAGACAACGATTTCATGGTTTTGAAATTCAATTTAAATTTTATAATACTAAAAACAAGTCCAGCTAACGCTAAGCATTTAAAAAAACACAACTGTCAGGCTTAAAAATATATGCTTTCCCCGTAATAATATTATTTTATTTACATGTCATTTTTGTCTGAATATTTCCAGTTGAATTTAGCTGTGTAACATCTAAAGCGGAATGTGATTAATATTTACGCTAGACAGTTAATATCAGAGTCACGATTTCTTGTTTTTCTGTGTTCTCTCCGCCTGCATTTATTGCACACTTTACACTACCAAGGTTGGTAGAGTACATAATACTACCGTTTAAGTTTTGTACACGCTCCAGCATTCCTTGGAATCTGGCTTTTTAGGCTGCCGTTCGATACTAAAGTAATCCTGATAGGGCAGGTCCGATTATTCGTCGTTGCGCATGCGTAGACTATTCCCTCAGTATTGTTTCACATGATACCAACGAGTTTATCGCTTGGATTGACTACGTAATTTTTTATGCAAACAATAGCAATCTCTCCTTTGCCACATTTCCTGCACCCCGGCCATCTTAATAGACTTCCTCGGCGAACACAAAAATTCGGTTTTAATGTATACTCCCCTCCTAATTGTCCGATTTCCCAGATTTTCAGAAACTATTTTTCTTATTTTATTTCAATGGCATATGTCAAGTTCCGTTGGGAAATAACAAAAATTGCGGCCGGCCGCTAACGATTTTAAAATGTTTGCTTTAAGTTAACCCCAATTCCCAATTTTCAATTTTGCTGGTTAACAAACTCATGAATCGTTATATACCGAGTTTCGTTGAGAAAAAACAAAAATTATGGAGGCAACAGCGTTAACTGACAAGCCCGCACGCACGTGCACAAACACACACACACAACATTTTTTTCATCTTCATTTTTGGAAAGGAGAATCGATGTAGATTTGAAGAATTTTTAAGAAATATTTTCATAGGTACAACCGGAATTCGCTAAAATGACTCCTCTAAAGTGATGTACTGTACGTGCCAAAAAGTATGAGATACTTCAGTCTAAAATTCTTGTTCCAGTGAAATCTTACACACCCAAGAATGTCACTCACATATATCAAGGTGGGTTTGTTTTTCCTCAGCCAGCTAGATGTCTCACCTCCCAGCTACTCAAGGGTGTTCAACATTGTTTATTCAAGCCCTGGCTTATACATTATTAAAGTGCCTTGCGTTGATCTCTGGGCATGAATAAGATTGAGCACGTAGGCTGTTGTTACACAGGCCGCGTCGTATTCCTTATCGCTTGATTACGCGATTATGCGGCAACTTTTAACGTCAACGTAGAAGTTATTAAAAGTCCCATCTTTTAAGGGGCATGCTTAGAATTTTTAGTGCGGAGGGCACTCTAAGATTTTCTCCTCAAGTTTATTTATAAGAAAAAGAAGTCATATTATGAAAAGTTTCCCTTTTTTAATAACTTGTCGTTATGAGCTTAAATTTTCACAAGTATAAAAAGTATACCTGCAAAAATATTCCTGAACAGAACAGAATATGCACTTTGCTAAATTTGCTATAGGCGTAATTTTGTTGGTCATTATTGGCGAGCGGAAAAATATGGCGGTAGAGAAACTCCATATCACTAAAAGTGGGGGAAAAAAAATTAAAATATTTTAAAATAAATATTATTTTATTTAAATTGAAAGAATAACATTATGAATTATTTTATTTTAAAAACTTACAATGGTTTACTTACTATTGTAAGTTACAAAGGTTTATTATTGTTGATGAAAAGGAAAAGTGGGTGAACATTTACAGAAAGTGCGAACATGCTGCACACAATCATTTATTTGTGAATTACAGATATGGAAAGAGTTCAATACAGCCTACTGGTATTAATACAATAGGATTATTTGGAAAGAAAGTTGCAGAAGTTTTGAAACTAGACAATCCCCTAGTTATACTGAACATTGTTTTCTGAGGACTTCGACTGCATTATTGGTGGATGTACTGAATAAAGAAACATGGAGGTTGGAAATCATCGACCGTTGAAGAGCGATATGTGAACGACTCCCTGAATAGCAAGATCAAAATGTGCACTGAAATTATCGGAATGGACGAATCACCTGATGAGACAGCAATAATAATAACGTTCTCGTAGCAGTGAGGAGATGTCAGGGATCCATTGTGCACGTCCAGTGCTGTTGTTTCAGATCGCGCTATTTTTAAAAAATGTCAGGAATAAATTTTATCCTGTGTACTGCGAGTAATATAACTATTCATATTAACAGCAAGTTTGCATTGCTTGAATAATATCATAAACGTGCTCTAATGAATTGTGTGATATAGCAAGACTGCTACTTTCAGATGTAGTTCATGGTGTAAAGCTACTTTGCTGCACTAATCCTCAATTGTTTTATTCCAGTGTCACTAGACCGCTACTTTCAGCTTTAAAATTAGGTTGGCATTAGTTAAAGGTGAGCAACCTTCTTACTAGAATTATTAGTAATTGTGAAACCCTGTTTGGGAATTGCAGAGAATCATTTCTGTGATATAATATCATCCTTGGAAACCTTTCGAGGCGTGTAATTGGGTATGCAACATTTTAACACTATAGTGGGGGTAAAAGCACGCACGTAAAGCATGTTATTTTACCGAGCAATGCATTCGGTTCGAACATAATTAGATCTATTTGCCCTGCATAGCGATCGCCCTATACACCTGACGTCACTGGCGTGTTGTACTGCCTTATATCCAGGGGGTGTTGTCGGAACTCTGGCTCCTTATGGAATTGAATTATCTCGGTATGAATCCATGTGGGGCTTGAAAGGAAACGCACACTTCTAAAACAAACATTAGCTAGGGAATCCTGAGTTACTTGCTTCGCCCTCTCAAGACCCGGAGAGACAAGTGAACTTTTTTTTTTTAAGAATTCTACCCCCCGTTTGTTGTACGTGTGTATTGTTTAAATAGTTCAATTACACAATTTTAAGATAATATCTGCGTCAGTGCTTGTAGAAGTAACAATTTATTGTAGAAATTATCGATTATTTAAATAGTTATTGTCCAATTTACGAATATGTATAGAATTCTTTAATTAGCTCCCGTATCAATATATCCGCTGTAAACAACTGTAAATTAATGCAAATTAAGAGAGAAACAAGACAAAACAATTAAATTTCTAATTATTTTGAATTTTAAATCCTTTGTAATAAAATAATTGCTACAAAATCCCCAATATACTCGCTGTTTTTATTGTTCGCATTTACTTTTTTACTGACGGTAATAATTTCACTGTTATGCTACCAATGCTTGTACATGCATTTGGTTCAATAGTTTTTTTTTTTTTTTTTGTATAACTACGGTTTTTGATTTTCAAGGTTAGTCTTCTTTCTCTAATGCTCAAAACTAATTATGTTTGAATGAAAGGCAATAAGGAAATAAAAATTTTAATAGTTGGCAACTACATTCACTCTAGGCCCAATTTTTCTTCATAATTCTCGAATTAGGACTTGATTCTGTCACATTTATTCTGAAGTAGCAGGCATAACGATCTGTTAAAAAAAAGATTCGACATGCAGGAGCTGCGCAAACTAAGCGAATTCCTCAGCAAATAGAATTTGTGAATATTATTACAGAACGCTAGAGCAGAGAATATAGTAAAAAACAAGTAACGCTAACTGATAAAATAATATAACATATGTAAGTTCTGATACACCATGAATGATAAATCACGCACTACTAATTTATTAACAACTTCATAAATACATGTTAAACCAAATTTTAGCATTAAAACCAAAATAAAATGTTCTTAAATTTAAAGCATTTTCTCTTAATGGAAAATGAACTATTTTTCATTTTTATTAAATACAAATGTACATATAAAAAATGAATTTTAATGACTAACAAATTAATTTTGTATTTAATTATAACATCTTAATAATCAAATTTGTTTGGACAAAACAAAGATATTAAGATCTGTAGACCTGTTTAGTGGCGATATTAAATTTTAAATTTCAATTTCAAAATCGTAAACCAATTTTCCAGAAAATAATTCTATAAACTTTTTAATCTATGCCTTCTTTCGAAACCACCGCAGCTAGAGCGCTTTTTAAATTTCCTTTTCTGGTATATCCCCACTTCTAATGGTTTCATTTTCCTGATTTTCAGAAATTATTTTTATTGTTTTGTTTAAATGGTATATACCGAGTTTTCTTGCGGAAAAAATATTGCTGAAGCTAGAATGATTTTTACATCTTGCTAGTTATTGAACTGGATGAGTCGTTTGTTAATTGATCCTTATATGCAGAATTTCTTTGAAAAAAAACAAAAATTGCGACTGCTAGTTTTGACGGACACAAACACGGAAATTTTTGTTCATTGTCATTTTTATGTAAGTAGGGTCGATGGAAATTTTAATAAAATTTTTACATATCTTCTCATGGGTACAACTTCACTTATAACGTTACACTTAATTGCGTTCCAAGGGTTCCAGTACAGAAGTGTTTGAACATAGAATATGTTAACTTTTATATTACACACGTGATGTAAATTGTTTAAATTTAAATACACGTTGCATACTATAATTACGTATATATAGGATTTGTAGTATATGAATATTTGTAATTTTTAATATGAGAAATGGATTAAAAACTTATAAAGTACTCATTAATAGGAAAGTTATAGGTAGCTGTTAACATATTATATGTACTAACAGGTAAATGTGTGTAAAATATTTTGCAAAATCCAGTTCGTATTATGTCAAAGAATAAAAAATAATGGACCATTGATAAATTACTCTACACAGTGACAGGTTTTGATATAGGTATTCTGTAAGAGCAAATATCCATTTTTGTTCACCACCGGATGATGATAATAATAATGCTTTGAAATTGTTTGTGGCAGCATTAAATGGACTGTGTTATGATATCAACATAAACTACAGCAGCTAGCAAATTTAAACTTTTTTATGTATCTGATTTAAAATAGAACGATCCTACCTATAATTGGGGTGCTGAATTTAGTAGGAAAACTGTTTTTCTGCATCATCCCTCACATATGCTAGATGCACAATACTCATATAAAATATAGGTACACGTTAATGCTTTTAATTGCATCATAGGAATACACTTAAAACTAATAATAACTTAATTTACCTAATTTTGATTTGCAGAATTCAATTAAAAACTAGTTTTTCCCTATGAGGTTACAGTATTTAGATACACTTTATAATTTTAAAAATATGCTTGCAAACGTTGACATAATTAAATGCAAGCAAGATATGCAGACTCAGAAGAGAGTAGTGCTTTTCTGGCTCAATATATTTGTGGACATAGTGCTGAAAGATCTAAAATTCGTTAACAATACAGTTTTACTCTTTTAATTTGTTCTGAAAAGTGTGTCGGTGATGCTCTTCTTTTGTATGGTGTTTCATCACACTCCCTAAGAAGACACCAACATTAGTCGCCCATCATTGAAGGCGTTCAGCGCCCTTGATGACGATGTTCCATAGTAAGGATGTCTTGGTGAAAGCGCTCACCCCGCTCATCGCTAGTGCTGAAATTTTCAGGTGTTAAAGTAAAAAATTAATTTTAAGCGACATTCTACACCCCATGATCTTGTAGTTCTCCAACAGATCATCCACTAAGGAAACGTACTTTTCCGTTGCCCAGAGAGCCACTAACAATTGCTTTGAAAGAGGATGAAGCAACTAGTTCGAGATTTGTGAGCTTAGTATCAAAGGTTGCATCTTTCAATTGTTTCTTGGTTTGTGGTCCAACAAATATGCCTTCTTTCAGCTTTGCTCAGCTCAATTTAGGAAAGATTTGCTTCAAAACGTTGAAAGCTTGACCTACACCATCCAGAGCTTTCAAGAAATTTCATTAAGTCTAACTTGATATGACGCAGGGGCAAAATTACTTTATTTCGTTCAACCAATGGAATGTTTTTTACATTTTCTTTTCCAGAAAGAAATGATTCTCTCCTAGGCCATTCCTTGGCTTTAGGTAGCTAAAACCATTTCAAATTGACCCACCAACATTGGGCAAAACCGCCTCAGTTTATCTGAATTAGGGGCCGGCAAAGCGAGGCTGAGTACGGGAAGAAGCCAATTGCTAGAGTCGTATATGCATGTAGCAGCTTGTAGTTCGAAGGACACTTTGCGTTCGTGTGTTACTTGTAGCTGTCATTGCATGCAAATTCTGTGCTAGATGTTATTCTAGTTATGCCAATCTTGAACATGTGAAACCGGACTCTGGTAGAGAAGTGTTAAGGTGATTCGCAGGGAAATATCCTGGCAATCGTGTTCTAGGTACATAGAAACTGTTTGCTATCTTGGTAAAATGTACGAAAGAGAGAGACAGGATCTCTCAATGACAAAGCACGTGTTCTAGACTACCGTATTCTTATATAAGAAAATTTAGATGAAATACAGGAATTTCGTACGCAGATGCCTGCAATCTATTGCCACTGAGGGACATCATTTTCAAATATTCTTATGACATATGCTAGTGTTCTTTATTATCAGTTTTAAATATAGTATCCCTTTAATCGTTATTTATTTACCATGGCAGGGTTAAGGCCATCAGAAAAAAAAAATACAGTGTACTATATACCTTGTTATATAAAATACAGAAAAGGCTAAATTAAAGATATAAAATGCATGAAAGTATTATATATTTTAATATAATTATAAATCTGAATAGTGTTAAAATTTCACTTCTTCAATGATTTTTCTCGAGTACGAAAGGGGAGAAAGGATGAGGAGAAGAAGGAAAAAAAAAAAGGAAAAAGAAGTAACAGAGTAATTGTTGTGATTGCTTTATTGTCCGACAATCTTTGACTTCAGGAGGAAGGGAGTTCTACATTCTGTGAACTGACACGCTGAATGAGGCTGAGTAGAAATGTATTCGTTGACAAGGGATAGACAGTTCGAGGTGGGGACAGGTATATGAAGCGAGAGACCATATACTGACGGGTGGAGGTACCGGTCGATCTTTCCAGTATTCACATTAGAGTACAAGACATCACAATAGTCAAAGTGAGACATAACAAACACTTGAATGAGATTCTTTTTGAGGTTGGGAGGTAGATGTTTTGCTACCTGTTTTAATATGTGAATCAAAGAAGATATTTTATTATATGTGTGGGTTATCTGCCAATGTCATTCTAGATCGGAGTCTATATAAACATCTTGGGTTTTTGCCGTGCAGGTATAATGAATTACTGTAGGCTATCGGTAAAAATTTAAATATTAAAATTTATTCGCAGCGAAGATTTCTCCCGGTGTCAGCCACTGTACTTCTTCAATAAAAAGCCGTACTCACGTTGCCTGAATTTGGAAACCTTGGTTTATCATAATGCGCATTTGACGCCGCGTTGCGTTCCGTACTGCTCTCCCAGCACAGCTGTTTCAAATTTATTTATTCTTCTACAATTGTTATGTGTATTTTACATACCGAACTAATTTTTTTTTTTCCGTAGAGCACTTTTGCCCTAAAAGAAAGAAGGCTTTCAGAAATCTATCCAAATCCCTTTTCCATTTACTCTGGAAAAGGGTGGACGGAGAGAAAAGGGGATTGGGGAATCCGTGAAGAAGTTCAATATGATTTCCATATCTATTTTACACACAAGGCTGCTGCTTTAAACTGTTACTTACTTTCATATGACGTGCCGTGAATGCGGTGTTTATAAGCTGGCCAAATCTTCAAACTCGTGTGGGCACGGATGAAAGAGAAATGCTTATCGACTGAGCAAGCGAACGTCTCTTAAAAGAACCTCTTAAGAATTCCAGTTTAGGTAATCGAGGGGGGAAATCCTTTTCCAACAAGGAAAAAAAGTTCGGTTTTTCTGAAAGGTTTGCATAATCGAATAAATATTATGAAAGCATTACCTATCATATTAAGCATTCACTATCTTGTTTGCTCAAGCGTTTACAAATCGCGTACCACCGGATAAATTTGTACAATAAAGCAATATCACCAACATTTCATTTGCCTTAAATTCATAATATCGTACACCGTACTGCTTTTCAAAAGTTTTTTTTTTTTTTTTTGATCTAGAGTTTTAAACATATACTGAGGGGAAAAAACTGCAACTATTGTTTTTTTTAATTTTGAATGTTTTATTATAATTTCATTCATTTTTTAAGAATAAATACTTTTCCAAACATTTTGCAACCACTCTTATGTATTCGGATATCATTTTGAGTATATAGTTTTCTTTATCGTCTGAGCATGAACATGAATGCAAGTTGATCACATTTCATAACGGTCTCTTTATCTGTAGAGTAACACAAGATAACACCTGCATTAATAACACAACTAACACCTTTCAACACTCAGTGACACTCTCAGAAGCGGGTGTTCCCTCCTCTGTCTTGTATCACAGCTGGCAACCTTACGGGAATGCTGCGTATCAAGGTCATTGTGTTTTCTTGTGATATGACCTCCCGAATTTTAATGAGGCTTTCAGGAACACGTTGACGAACATTTGCCCCATCATGTCCCAAACATTCTCAATGGGAGTATGGTCAGGACATCGTGCTGGGCAAACTAGCGCCTGAATCCCCACCTCACGTAAGTACTGTGTCACAATGTGGGCCACAAGTGGACGGGCATTGTTATGCATGAAGCGGAAAACATTGCCAACCTATGCAGCATAGGGAATAACATGCTTCTGAAGAATTTCTTCAATGTACCGGTTTGCATTCAGGGCCCCATTCCCCACAAAAACCAACTCTGTCTTGGCTTTCACTCTGATATCAGCCCACACCATGACGGAACCTCCCCTGAAAGCCATCGTCGATGAGAAAGTGCAAGGGGCATACCGTTCTCCTGTCCTCCTCCATACTCTTTCCCTGCCATCAGGCGATCTTAGGCTGAATAGAACAGTTTTGCATTGCTCCTCGGCCCACTCCAGGTGTTGACGAGCGTTCTTTCCGATGTTGCTGGATAAGCAAGGGACCTCTGGCTGATCTTCTAGAGCTGAGCTGTGCATCTTCAAATTTCCTTCTTATTGTTCTCACGCTGACATTAGCTCCTGATTCCGTTTGCAAGCGATTTTGAGCTTTTACGGATGTTCCATGACGATCAAGCAAAACTTACAGCCGCAGAAATTCATCTCTGGCAGATGTCACTCTTAGCGACCTGATCCTGGTCTTATGCAGTAGATACAAGTTCCTTGAACCTTCGGTATGTCCTTTGTATAGTAGAGACATTGGTTCGTGGCACCTGGACAACATAACGCATGGCTGTCCATCTTCCAACAGGACAACTGCTTTACCAGCCTCCTCTCGACTTAACGGCATCTTCATATCAGAAAAGTGTATGTTAAACTGATAGAAATACTTAAACAATAGAATAAAATGGATATAACAACAACACAAGAACAATTCCATTAGACATTTCAATTGGCTCAGGTGTAAAAAGGTAATTAAATTATATTCACTTTCATGCTCAGGAAAATACAGATCCAAAATGATATCTGAATATCCTAAGAGTGGTTGCAAAATGTTTGGAAAAGTATTTAATGTTCAAAATATGAATAGAATTATAAAAATGCAGAAAGTTAAAAATATTCAAAACATGTTTAGTGTTGAGTTTCTTTTACCGCTCACTGTTTTTTTTTTTTTTATTTAATGCACGCTGAATTAAAAAAATGTAAGTCATTTTGTCCAATCAGATCAGTGTTTATCCACCTAAATTTTTGGAACATAGATGCATTCAGAGTGCAACAAAACATTAAATCAAATTTTGGGGGAGAGTTTCTAACAGCAAAACAAGAAATAAAGCCATATATGCAGATTTGCCCGGTTTGTGAGTTGTTATTGAAGGATAGCATTTAACGCTGCTCGACATTCGATCGTACAACTGAAAAGTTTGTTAAAGAATAATCCACTTGTTCAGACAATAAGTAACATTATGGATATACATTCATGTCCATTGGGACGTGTTGCCATGGAAAGCTGTTTTCGTTTGTATAAATATTCATCGCTGTTCAGTTTCTTGTGTTATGTGCTACAATTCAGTAGCTAAACTTGCCAGGATATGAACAGGCATATATAACTTTTATGTACTGTCTCGCGTATGGTAATGGAGCGAGGCTGCACGGGTTTATGAGATGGCATTTTCAGACAGAAGGAAACCGAGTGCTTATAGCTATCTCTTGACCGTACAGATTGTCTGCCTGGGGCCAGTCACTCCTCCTACCACGAACGGTAGCGGAGAAAACCGAGCGTGACAACAAATAAGGCGGATATAACAGTCGTAACGCACAGAAACCACTATTGAGTGCAAAAATATAAACTTTCTAGGATGCATGTTAACAGCTAATTATGTTCCGTATACGGTGAAATTAAATGGGAAACTGTAATGTAGCAAAGTAAAAAGTGGAAATAACTAGAGCATTTGCTTTTAACAGCATAAAACTTAAAAAAAAATCACAAAGCATATTTAATAAAAATTAAATTGTAACCTATGTTTTCTTCACTGTAAAGAGTTTAACATTTATTACAGTAAGAAAAATTTAGACAAATAATGAAGATTAAACAAAAGTTTATCCCTGAGCGAAACGAACCCACAGAAGTGTAGTTACCCCTGAACACAGCAATTTTACTCATTTGCCGATCTGGACACTACACTGAATGAGTTATTTTGCTTCCGACCTTAAGACGTTCTATAACAATGAAATTAATAATTAGCAGAAGGTTCGATAGTGACTATATTTAATATTAAAAGATTTTGTTCAAAATATGATGTTCTGAAACATCTGATCTGAATTCAACAGAGCTTTTTAATCACCTATAATTTCCACTGGTTTTGACATGACATGATAAAAATGAAAAGTATTTGTGTTCGCGATTGAGAAAAAGTTCAGGTCAATTTGGGGATCGAAACACTTGGATAGTATTATTTGAACTAATTCGTTGGTAAGAGGGTCAACACGAAAGTTTTGAGATAAGGAAAAGTAAATGTTGACCCACTTAAAAAGAAGGTGGTATGTTATATCCCTTGCGAGTAAAACGGTACCAGGTAGCGACCTGCCTCACACCCGCATTCCAGAGTGTGAGGGTAAACAATCCCTCCCGTGCACAGACAGCCAGTCGTTACGATGGAGCTGGAGAGAGAACGTTTTCGCTCTATCATTCTTTATGGTTTCAAAGTTGTTTAAATGAGTCCCAAAACCCTGAGAGCTTGCAATAGGGACCTAGCTTCATTTAGGGCAACAGTTTTCCGCTACTTTATGGAATTTATAAGGGGCCGGATTTGATTGCAAGATGAGGAGAGAGTCGGTCCTGGTGGTGTAGTGGTTACCATACTTGCCTCCTATACCCAAGATCGCGGGTTCGAGCCCGGCCAGGACCGATGGATTTTTTCGGGCGTAAAAATCCTAAGTATGGCTTCCTTCGGAAGGGAAGTAAAGCCGTGGGTCCCGTGTCGCACATTTACGGCACGAAAAAGAACCTCAAGCCTGAAAGAGAGGCCTCTGAGCAAAATTTGTCGGCCGTTTCACGCCCTGAGTTGAATGGGACGCTGATGATCTGAGATGTTAAAGAGCGTCCATAAATAAATCAATCAAAAAAAAAATGAGGAGAGAAATGTGCGTTCGGCTACGCCAGTGACTGAGAAAAACTTCGTCGCTGTGGAAAAAAATCGCTTTAACATTTAAGGACATCGAGGCAGCCTTCCTGATTGGATCGCCAGCGGTATCAAAAATCCTATAGATCATTTTCGCGTCAGGAAGGATGCCTCACAATTTGACAGAAGCACAAAAAACGCACCGCGTCAAATGTTGTGTATAAATGCTGCAGAGATCCGACGGAGGGAGCTCTAGGCCTTCTTTTTCATGTCATCACGAGTTATGCAACATGGTTTTACTAATTTGACTCGGAGACTATACAACAGTCGGCAGTTTGGATCTCCCCAGATGACGATCCACCAACGAAAGTGAAGAAGGGCCGAAATGTTAACAAGAAAATGGTGGCCACAATTCCTCTGGAGTAGCAAAGGACGGCTACCTCAGTAGTGATACACTACAGTCTGCCTTCCGAAAGTTTTCAACAAACTCCAAGAACAGAACGCCGTCCAAGGACATGAGGGGGGAGCATGCTTCACCACGATAACGCCTCCACTCACACGGCTAACATCATCATCCAGTTCCTGGATTACACAGTAGTCAGACTCATGACTCATCCTCCCTATAGTCCCGACCGACTCCATGCGATTATTCTCTCCTCCCAGAGATGTAAAATCACATGCGATGCAACCCGGAAGAGACTGTGGCTGCAAATGAAAATGAACTTTTCACCCTTGAGGAAAATGAGCAGCAAGGGTATTTTGATTAAGTCGTTTTTGAAGATGAGAACGTATATATAGTGTGGTGGAGAGTACCTTGAAAAGATGCAAAAGATGAAGTGTCTCAAAACCTTTGCTGGGACCTGTATCTTATTTGGTGATAGGCTACAGCTCGAAGAGCTTTGTGCTAGCCAAAGGAAATCACCTGAAACCTCCAGATTCAAGATATCTGTATAAATTATTGTAAAATTGATGCCATGTGAAAGTACTGCTGTTTAATACGGCATAAATTAGAACCAGAATAAGAGAAGAGAAACACAACGGTTATGATAGTCCTTCTGTTATGCAAACACGGTGCAGTAGTTTGTACTATTGATTATTTTCAGAATAAACAAACTCGCAAAATGAAACGGTGAATGCAGAAAAACCACAATGTGTATATTGTAACAGTAGTTCATCTCTGTGTGCGACATTAGCGACTCCAAGAGGCGACAGAGGCACACTAGGATAAACAAAAATGTTTCCCCATTTTCCAGTAGAATAATTTTGAAATAACGCAGCTCTTATAGAGAAGTGCTGAAAGGTTTAAGTGGAACTAAGTTTGAAACTATTTGTTGTTGTTCAAAAATATGTTAATAGCACGCTCATCGTATATACTCAGCCGGTATCAAAAGATTTTGATTTTATGTCCATAACTGTAACAATAACACTGACTATTTCACTTATGTGACGCCATCATAAAGTCGACTTACGAAATGAAACGAAATTTTGAATTTTGAGCAATCACTGCCCGTTATTGCAGTGAAATTATCATACCAAAATCCCCTTACCGCGCGAAGTATGTTTGTTTTCTGGTCAGTGTAACCAAATCTGTGCACCACTATAATTCCTGAGAATGCATCACTGATCACGTTTCTAGCAGGCAGAGGAAGGTATTCATAGCAACAAATCTATCGACTATCGACAATCATAACGCAAAATGGAGGGTTCTTTATGGCATTTGGTGATGCGACAAATGTTGTCATTGGGAATTTCAAATAACAGAATGCAAAGAAAAATAGAGACAGCGTGTGGAATAACTTGTTTTATAGTGAAATGGGACACGAACTTCAACCAGAAACTTAACATTGTTAATATTCTGTGCACGAATTTCAAGCATAGGCATTACTTTTATTCTATTTATGAAATTATCCTAAACCTGTATTCGACTTTTCTCTATGCCATTATTGACAAACGACATTCGTACATCGCCAGATGGCTTGGGGAGGTTGTGTATTCATAATCCAAATATACAATCATTACAATTTCAAAAGTCAAGTTTACAGGAACTATATTTAAATTCTAATTTATTCATGAAATGTTCCTATTATATACGTATTACTCGAAGGTCAAAACTTTCCAGATAAATGAGCAATCTCAGACCCTCTTGTGATATTACTTGTGATAAACCCTCCCGTGTTTGTATGTTTGTCTGCTGTTATTCCTAGATTGCCATTGGCGGAAGCTAAAATACAGCTGGTGCGGTAAGACAGAAATTCTCTATTTCAAAACAATTGATCTCAAAGGCTCTGAGGAAAAAGTAGCGACTATAGGCTCAATTCTACACCACTTCATATGGAATTTATTTACTACAGAGATTTTACATAAAAACTATCCGGCACGCTCTGTGTACCGCCACGGGTGACCGAAGTCGTTAAGGCGCGGACTCGTGAGCGAAAGGTCTGGGGTTCGAATCCCACCAGGACCATCCTTTCTGACTGAGGTTTTTTCCAGGTTTTCCTCAGTCCTCATAAATGGCAAATGCCGCAGAGGTACCCTAAACTTAGGTCTGGAACGTTTCCTTCCTTAAAAAAAAAACATCCTTTTCCAATAAATCATTCCATCTCATGTATCGTCACTGTCCAGAGCCTGTAAAAACGGGCGTTAAAAAAAACCCTCGGTGTTTTTTAATCCCGTCGGCTGCGAGCAGCGCTCCCCACTCTTTCCTCTACATGTCTCCCCTCCTGTCCCTGAACATCACTTCGAAGTAATTCAGTAGTTGAACTTCGCCAAGATGGGACAGTTGACTCTAAAGCAGTGTATTTTCGCGTGTAAATGCTACTACAAATGTGAACCAGCTCGTTCATACAGAATTTAGTTTGCAGTTCCCTGGTAAATTATCTTCTTCCAGAAAAGCAATTTATGATACTGTAAATAATTTTGATTTTACGGGTATCAGTGCACAAAAAAAAAAAAAAAAAAAAAAAAAAAACATACATACATACATACATACATACATACATACATACATACATACATACATACATACATACATACATACATACATACATACATACATACATACATACATACATACCGTTTTAAAGGATAATATAGACGAATGTGATGCAAATCTTGACGTTCGGCAACAAAGTCACCATAAGAGGGGGTTTCAATGCGCTCTGCCCATAAAACAACAAAATTATTAAGCTCACACCGCGCGTGTGCACGTGTGTCTATTGTTTAAAACAAGGCGACACAGTAACAACAGTGCGTTATTATGAGTGGTTTTTTCACTGTGAATGAAGGTTTATTGGACCCAACACTTTTGTTCTTTTCAGACGAGGCCTGATTTCACTTGAACGGCCCCGTGAACAATCAAAACATGCGCTACTGGTGTACCGAAAATCCACATCGTCTACAGGAAACACCTCTTAACGATAGGAAAGTTGGAGTTTGGTGTGTGTTAGGTGTGTTATCGGTCCGATGTTTTTTAGGAGGTGACAATAGAAAGTTAGAGAAGGGACATTTACACCCCGTTGTTTTTCAGCAGCTTACACAAGATGAGAAAGCATATGGGTGGTTTAAAAGAATTCTGAAGCTGCTTATAACAGCAGCGGAATCCATGAATAAAACTAAGGAAGTGACTAAGACAGAGTGATTAACAGGTGTGTGGTCCTCTCGCTCACCAGATTTAACAGAGTGGATTTTATACTTGTGTGGTTGTCTGAAGGACAGCGTTTATAAAACAAATCATGGATGATAAAACGAAAATATCACAAATGAAAACTCTCATATAAAATAAACCCTCTCGCATTGGAGGAACTAAAGAAACATAATGATAGAATTAAATATGTTTTCCCGATACATTGTCTATTTATTACCAGAATCTTTTATGAGTAAATATTTTATACATAATTTTAGAAGAGAAATTAAAAGTACTTTCATGGGCGGCCGTGATATGCCCAGCCCACGAGAATCTAAACACCATGCGTGCAAATAGTTTTCACGTAAAAGCCTAGTATTATATCTTAGCGTGCAACTAAAGCTAAAATACTGTGGCACATGCGGGTAATTATTAAATATTGTTAAAATAGGGGGGGTTAATAACAATATAGAGCGGGTTTACATATTGTTGGGAATGTAGGCCTCTCGGTTGTGTTTTGTTTCTATGTGCAATGCGAGTGACAGTTACATGCTCGAACTAGTTCTGCGCATGCGCATAGAGAAATGTGTTGGGGGTTTTAGCGTGGTTACGGAAGCTGGTCTTAGAAGAAGGTCGCACTAACGATAGTCATGTACGGTAATGCAGAGTTCAAGTAAACATATATTATGTAATAAACTGAGTGTTCTGATCTGATGTTGGTTAGTGGTTAACACACACACACTTATACATACATACATATACATATATATATACACACACACACACACACACACACACACACACACACACACTGATTGTTATTTTCCCTATATTTTCTAGTTTTAATAACAGATGACTAAGATATATTGCGATACAAAATTTAAGATCGCCCCATGTCCAGCCAGTTGTATTCGCAACGGTTCTAATGTAGTAACAGCGAGTGCTCTAATTAAATCTGGGCTGTGGCAATGCTAATGGGGTGGTCAGACAGGCATTCTATCGCTGTATTATCAAAGACTTTGAGGAAAATGTGGCGGCTGATTACATTCTATTGTTATCTACCTTTTTAATATTGTTTAACTCCCGTTTTCACTACTGAGGCACAACAGCCGGTAAACACTGACGATATATGAGATGAAATGATAAATTGGGAAAGGATATTTTTTAAGGAAGGAAGCGTTCCAGGACTAAGTTTAGGGTACCTCCCCGGCATTTGCCATTTATGAGGACTGGGGAAAACCTGGAAAAAAGAAAACCTCAGTCAGGGAGGACGGTCCTGGCGGGATTCGAACCGCAGACTTCCCGCTCACGAGTCCGCGCCTTAACGATCTCGACCACTCAAGGCGGTTCAATTTCCTGAGCACGAAGCATTCTCACCCTGGTGGAACTACACAACGGATGCAAACAATGCAATAAATTTATTCATGCAGCTCAATGAAAATAGCTCGTGTATAATTAACCTGCAACGATTTCTATATGTCAAAATTACGTCGGCAAGACATACACAATTTGTGCAATTTTTCCAAAAATGAATTTCAATGATGCCCAAGTGATAAAGCTTGTGTTTTTAAGCCCGAAAAAAAAAAAACATTGATCCTGGCCGCGATTGAACCCTCGATCTTGGGTTTAGGAGGCAAGTATGGTTAGCACTACACCACCAGGACCGACAAGAGAACTACGGAAAACAGAAAAGCATATGAAATGTTCAAAATGTCCTCCGTTAGCACGGGTACATCCATAAACCCGCCGTCGCATGAACTCCCTGATGCACTGATGTATCTCTAGAGCATCTCGTATTGTCTGACAGTCTTGCAGAACACGAGCACGAAGACTCTACACCTTCGGCTAACCCAGAGATCACATGAGCTTCTGTCAACTCTGCATCATTTTACTGTACTTGGAACGAGGTCAGTAAACACACAGAACTGACACTACGTGCTCGGTGCTACGTCAAGAAATGAAATGAGTGAAGTAACAAGCGGACTGTGTAGTAAGGTGAACCTAGGAAATAAGAGTAGTTACAACACTCCTACCCCATTTATTCCGGGTTAAAAGTGAATGTTTACCTACTGTACATATTAAGCAATTGTTCTGTTGTGAGATTGCCACAGATAGCTATGCTGGCATTCTAGCTTGCACATCACATCATATAAGTGGAGCTATAGACTAATAAAATAGAAATAAAGCATTTCTGGACCCATGTTCACATAACATATTTGCATCCTCTATACACCTCAAAGTTTTGTTACACCCTGCGTATTCACTATGAACTATTGTCCTTTGTTTACAAAGGGCATGAAATGCATTTATACAGTGTATCAGGTGATTAAAAAAAATAAGTCGAGAGCGTTTATTTCAAAAGAGACGGGACGCAAATGCAAAATGTTGTGCAAAACATTATTTCAGCCAACAGACTTTGAGGATTAAGTGCATTTTGAAAGCTTGAAAGAGAAACATGTAGAGGTTCCCTTTAAAAGCGTTCGTCACAGGAGCGTTTATGTTATGCTGACGGAAAACCGCGATTTGCACTTTTAACTCATTAACATTTTGTCATGTACAACAGCAAATCCGCAATCCTATTAGTGAAGCGGCAATCAAAATGCTAAGCCCCCTGCATCAGCTTACCAGCTGGTAACGTTTGCTGTACTTGACCACTGCAACCAGGGCCTCAGCTGATTGTTGTGGTCAAGCGCAGAATTTAATTTTGTTCCAGTGATGGCATGAAAAATGTAGAAGACTACATTCGTTCGGAGTTATTTGTTATTTATCAGGAAGTGCAATATTAAAAATATCTTCCTGCCGACATTTAATTATGGGTGGCTTTTCGATCATTCCAATTCACTCCATCCGCTCTTTTCCTCGGGAGTGGTTACCGCTGTCCATTGAAATACAGTAGAAATAAGCGCAGCAGTATCTTCCTTTAAACGCGATCGTGTTTGTTTATTTTATATAAAATTTAATATTCAGTTTTGAGCCTCAATCATTTAACAACGTTCTTCCTTATAGTAGTTCCTAACCTTTCTTGACTGAGGAAAAACACTTTACTGAATGTTCACGATATCGCGACACATTATTATTATTATTATTATTATTATTATTATTATTATTATGTAAACGCAATCGAAAATTCTAAAAAAATCGAGCAGAAACTTGAGTGGCATTACAATAAAACAAAGACGTGTCGGAAAATTCCAACCTATCTGTGCTGAACGAGTGATAAAAGATTTTAATGTCATTTTTGAAAACTCGCTTATTTAAATAATAATATATCTTTTAATGGGTACAACTGCAATAGATTGCATTAATTCTCTAAAATGCATGACCATTCTTTACTGAATAGTTTTGATGAGATTTTTCATGAAAACTATTACATCTAGGAATGTCTTATTGCATAAATACATTAGTTGTGTTGTGAAGTAGTGTAAACAATATTAACACTCAAGTAAGTGAGATTCCTATTCTAATATTACGTTCAACTTCACATGAAATGGTTCATACATAAGATGAACGAGCTGTACATTGCTTCAGGAAGCCCACTCCAACTGGAATATCTATTTTAGTGACACCGTCTTTCGTGTATTTTTTCAACATTAACGTGTCTTTGAAACGTAATTATAATTATATCTCGGGGGCTTAACTACTCTGTTCCCTTTGCAAACTTTAATTTTCTGTTAGTATGTATATTTAATTAAGAGAATGGCTGTCCAGAAAAGAGAGATTGAAAAGAGTCTCATGATAACAGATATCATTTGCCCTCAAAGGTAACGACGAGCACAGTGGAATAATTTCTTCTTCTTTCATCGATAAATAATAATGTAATTAACTCTTACAAGATTTCGCACGTTTCTCTTTTTCCTTCTTATTCTCAGCTTCTCCCATTTTCCTATACCTCTAGGGCGCCGGGAATTTTTCCATTACCTACTGTGAGTATTTTCTTCAGTTTAGGTCTTTTGTCATTAAATTTCCCATTCACAAAATTAATTCACTAGCCTAAGGGCCGGTTTTATCAACAGATGTTAATGAAAGTAAACAAAATGATAAAAAATCCCGCGCTTTTCCAATGTTAAGTTAACACGTTGAAAATGATGGGATCGAGGAGGCGGTGTCAGAATTTAAGATTTTTGAACTGGGTCCGATGTACTTTTGTTTCCATATTGATAAATATGACACAGTAAGAACGGCTTGCGTATTTCGCGATATCGAATTCTGAGGGTGCATGTCACGAAATAGACTGCAATGCCTACATTTTCCTAAAGATGACTGTGAGTAAATAAAGGGATGGCATAATTGAGTACAAATCAAAACATTTATTGCTAAATTAAACAGATATGAGGCACGTGGACGTCATCGAAATCTTAATTACAATTATTGCAGAATGTAGGTATTCCGAAACATTTACTAGTGACGCTGAAGTGTTGAGGGTAGTTGACTATTAGGTTGACACTATCCGCTCTTGCGAACTGAAACCTGTGATAATTTTCTGATAGTACACTTGCAAAAGTTACGCAAATTTTGATTTTAAATTAAATTCTTCTGAATAATTCTTACCAAATGAGTCTACAAGTTCCAAGTTCATACTTTTTCAATTTTGGAACATCTTAAAAACAATGAAAGTATTCCATCTAATAATAATAATAATAATAATAATAATAACTATTATTATTTCAGGCTATGTTAGACTGTTCATGTGTGCTCCCAAAATGAATATAGAAAAATAAACAAGAGATAGTATTTGTACAGTGTATATTTTATATTACAATTTTGCAGAACACCATTCACATTTACGATATTCTTCTCTAGTTTCTTCACTTGATTATCACGTAATAGGTATTGGAGCAGGAATTGTTGTCTAAAAAATTCCTATTCTAATAATAATTGCATTTAATTGCAATCATAATTATAATTGCATTTCAGTTCAGGTATTATTATCAAGTTCAAGAATGATATAATAATCAGTGGTATCAATATTGCCGTTGTGGTCAATATTTTAATATTGTAATTGCATGTGTATATAGGAATATACGAGGGTAGGTCCATACGCTTCCGGTCTCGCCGATAAGGATTATCGCCTTCATAAAATCCTTATCTGGTGTCATACCTTAACTGTTAAGTAAATAATTGCAGCTGTAACTTCCGCTCCGCTGTGTTCAGTTGTTCAGATAGAGTTGCCTAAAGAAGGCTATGTGCAGAATTTTTGTGTCATGTTCAAATGGAGTATCGAACAGTTATTAAGTTCTTCACAAAAGAAGGACTTACTCCAAATGAAATTAAACAGCGATTAGACAGTGTATATGGGTAAGCACCCCCCCCCCCTCATAAACTACCGTAAAAGAATGGGCCAAACTTTTTCGAATGGGTCGAGAAAACATTGAAGACGAAGAGCCATTGTCAGCCATCTATGAAGGGTTGCCGACACCAGGCCGTAAATATTTTATTGCACTTTAAACTGGGTGCAGCAAGACAAGAAATATGATTTCAATCGGCAACTGTACTTGTCATACTGAAAAGAAACTCCGCATGGGGAAACAGGTGTCCTAAAAGAAACCAAAATTTTAGCTCTTTCCGACAGATTCAAACTTATATATGGCTGGGACGTGTTTTATCGTACAGCCTTAGTATGCGGATCTAAAGTTGAAAGGGCAGCGGAATCTGTCATATCCAAAAGACCCCGCGTGTGAATAGCAGGTGTTTTCTTCCTCGAAAAACTCTTTAACGCGGGGGAGAAAGACTTCAACCAATAAACATCCCTCAAAACTGGACGAATGAGAATGAATAGGCAAGATATCATGTAAATAGCCAATAGAAAGTTAGAATTGAGTCGATTTCTAGAACATTTGAAGAAATGAAAGCTCGCGGGGGCGTAGAGAATTCACATAATGGATTTTGTATCAAATATAAGAGGTAAGTTTCATTATAAGAAAAGACAGAAAAGCAATACAGTTAAGAAGATAGTAGATAGCAGAAGTTTAGGGTACCTCCTCGGCATTTGCCATTTATGAACACTGAGGAAAACCTTGAAAAAAAACAGAGAGGACGGTCCTGGCGGGATTCGGACCCCAAAATTTCCGCTCATAAGTCCACACCTTAACGGCCTCGGTCATCCATGGCGGTACCATAATCCTTCACGAAAATGTAGAACGTCAAAGGATAGCTAGTTGGGGGAACTAACCCCAGTCCATGCAACTTCGATTTGATTCCTAAAGTAAAGAAGCGGTTGCCCGATACAGATTGTTTCTCAGAAATGCAATTTCCAATACATTTCTTTGGTTTTGATAAGCTTTCAAGCGCTCCCCGTCTTTATCTGCTACGATTCATGGAATGTCGGCAGAGTGCGGAAGGAGCTGTTACGCTTCACGGCCTCAAGTTCTCTATTTCTGTCCTTCGTCCTTTTGTTTTGTGTGGTGTGATATTGCTCTTTGTGATTCATTAGTTACTCAGTGAACTGTGACCTCGTTGCAGAAAGCCACAATAAACTTTTTTGTGATCGTTCAGCCACAACTCGGCAGCTTTCAAAACAAAGTCCCTTTGTGTGCAGACCCTTGGAGAGTAGCCTAAGCGATTTATAGCCGGGGCTGCCTTACATATTTTTATAAACAACGTTATACAGATTTACAATTGTAAAGTATTTATTCGTTCTTCCTACATAATATTAATGGCTATTTTTTCTTTCATAGAATCGCTCCATGTACAACGGCCGGCCGGTCGATCGGTCGGTTCAAGCACGTACCGCGGTGAACGGGAGTCAGATAGTTCGCAATTATGTGTAACGTAAGTAACGCTTAACACTAGAATGCCCAACGCTTTTGATTTTCAAACGCTCATATTTTCACTGTTTTTGGAAGCATTTTTTAACACCGTTCAATGACGTCTAGCTCACTTTTTTTTTTTTTTTTTTTTTTTTTGGCATTTCAGGTGTAACTTTTTAGCAAATTTACCATCGATTGCACATGTTTCTTACATTTATTGCGTAGTTGTAAGCGACAATAATCATCATGCACAACAAACTAGTTCGTGAGTTTAACAGCTCTTGTATCAGCGTCTAATAATTAGCTTATCTTTCCTAGACTACTGTCACCATCGAACTCGTGAGCGGAAGGTCTGGGGTTCGAATCCCACCAGGACCGTCCTCCCTGACTGAGGTATTTCCAAGTTTTCCTCAGTCCTCATAAATCGCAAATGCCGGGGAGGTACCTAAACTTAGGCCTGGAACGTTTCCTTCCTTAAAATATCCTTTCCCAATTTATCATTTTATCTCATGTATCGTCAGTGTCCACCGCCTGTGGTGCCTCAGTAGTGAAAACGGGCGTTAAACACTACTCAAAATAAGTATAATCAAAAACTATGCAAAAATGTTATGCCAATATCTCTGAGAATGTTTCAATGTAACATCTTTCTGTACAGATATAACCCGCGTTTGTATAACTGACGTCTTTTTAAACAAATAATTTGTTACTACATACCATAGAGCAAATCCAATTTGTATAATAAAATATTTCTTATTTTCGAGCAAATATGCGATTATTCTTGAAATAAAAAAGATTATTAAAAAGCACTTAGCCTGAGGTGATCTATAAAAGATGAACAAAAGTACGAACGAATAAATGTGTGAATGCATCATTGAATTACCAATAAATTAAATGAATAGGCAAAGGAGCCTGGGTACATAAAGCGCTAAACATACGTGATATGTGAGCAAAAACCGTGAACATAAAAATATCGAAACCAGAAGCTCGATTCAAGCTGGATTCGAACCTGTTTCCTCTACATCACTACAGACGTCTGATAAGCAAGAACTTTCATCGACCTGGTCAGAAGAGCTCTTAAATATGGCGTGATACTGAGCAGACACCAAGTATAACAAACTCACTCTTGAAGCTAAATGCAAAGTGGATGCGAAGCTGGCTTGCAATTTAGAAGCAAAATCGTTTACTTCTATACCATCACAATAAGCAATAAGGCAAAAAGGAAAAAGTCCATGGTTTTCAGTGAAAAAAAATATTAAAATTGCATAAGAAAGTAGCAGGTCAATTGACCGCTAACGGGCATTTTAGGGGGTAATTGAAGCTCGGGCGCTCTAGTGTTAAAAATGTACATTTACTCACCGTTATCAAGCAAGATGATGTTGGAACTGCCTCCCTTCTTTTTCCATACATTTCTGGCATCGATTTATGAAATTAACCATTACCCCTGAGAAATGAAAGATTTATTTTATTTATTTATTTTTTTTTTCAAAACATCTAATGTGTGTGGAGTTTTGTACATTTTTTCCTTTAATGCCAACAGAGATAAAAATGAAGTTAAATCAGGGAGTCGAGCGAACCATACGTTGTTAGTGATGACTATCGTTGAGTATATGCCATTGCAGGATCCTGTTGGAAACTCGCAAAAGTTCCCTCGCAGTTTAACACACGGAAAGAATGGTTGGTTAAAAAAATTCTGCAATACCTTCACTATTAATTGTTTCTTCAAAAATTATAATATGGCGTGTTATTCTCTCGCCGCTAATGCCGTAACACACTCCTATCTTTTCATCATGCAGGGATTGCTCGTGAAGGTTTTTTCTGAGCTCCGGTATCGGCTGTTTCCTGACTTAACATACCCATTTCGGTAGACCAACATTCGCCCGTAAAGAAAATTAGATTAGTGTCAATTTCTTCTTCGTGCACTCTATTCAAAATCTAATCACAAAATTTACTCCTGAATGCAGCGTAGATTTAAGTTCTCACATTACGATAATTTTATACGGTTTTAACTTCAGTAGCTTTGTAACCGTTCGAATTAATGTATAAGAAATTGCCGTTCGCCGAGAAAGACGTAGAAGTGATTTTTAAGGGAAACGTTCCAGAGCATGTCCATTGCTATCTGATCTAACGTGCGAGAGCTAGAGGAGAGTGAACGTGCCGCTGATTGCTCCGGGTAGCCATCTTGATCGACTACAACCGTAATGTAAGTATTCAAATATTATGTCAATAAAATGAAATGTCTATAGTTTAGAGGTATTTAATTTTGCATACATTACTTCAGTTCAATATTTGCTTAATTTGATTCGTTTTGAGCAATAATAACTAAGATTTTTGTCGATTAGTGTTATAGTTACATTCCTATTCCGATCCTACTTTGTGGAATAAATAACGAAATGATATATTAGACAAAAAATGACTAACAGGCAGTGGTGACAATATTCTCTGAGCACTATTCTCTTAAATGTAAAAATAAATAATGTAAAATTTTGTTCAAATATCGCAGTTTTTTGTTTTTTAATTACCGCTGAATAATGATAAAATATCGTTTTCAATCATAACTTTTATAATTCGATTTTTTTCCCGGTAACTTTACATAAAGTACTCAATTTCATATTTGGTTCTCGTTAAACAATAACAATATAGTTGAAATAAGGGCGTGGAGGAAAAACTTTACCTTGTTGAGTTGCACATTGCACGAGAGCCGGCGATTTTGTCAACAATCCTGTGGCATGGAAGCGGGCGAAGAAAGGGAACGTTCTAAGCCTCCGGGTTGAAAACCACTGAACTAGAAACTTCGCAGCCTTACTCTGGAAGATAAAGCTACGCACATTGTGCCTCTAGAAAACTCTGCAGCAGTTTCCTGTGCTAGCGGCACTGATATATATTAAATCAGCACCTTTCTTGTTTATCCATGTTTTCTAGTAAAATGATTAAGCCGATTCTATATCAAGTGTTATTAAGAGATGCCAGAAAAATAATATTATTAAATACACCTACACAATTACTTTCAAATTACTAGTGTTTGACCACCATGAGTTGAGTTCGTTCTCAACTCAAGTTTGAACTATTATTAAACTGCTGGGCCCTATTTCACAAAAGTATGGTCTAATGCATTACAAGTGTATGGACTGGTAACTTGTAGTTATTAGTAAAATTCTGTTCCACAAAGGTTTCTGCTACGCTTGTACTTTACAACTCCATAATTACACATGTACAAGTGATATTTCGTTGTTCTGTTCCACAGAAGTATTAGTATTGATAACTTCAAATACTAGCACAACATGTATTAACTTTTTAATGATTTTGGGAGCAGTTGACCCAAATGTGCTAAGAATTAGTAAAGTAGATTATGATGAGTAGGAATATGTATAAAGAAAGAATAAATAAGTATTTATGTATAATGTAAATTAAGTGCAAATAAAAAGATATTTTTAAGATTCCCACGAAAATAATTTCTTTTGGCACAATGTTCCCAGTTTTGTCAAGTAATATAAACGAATAAATAAATATAAAGGATAAAATGGACTAATAAAATAAATGACCGAGATCAGGAAGCTCGATTCTCCTGCCATCTCTCGACGGCTGAAATTGACTCCTAAATGCAGCATTATGGGACCATTGTCTCAAAGTGGATTATTATGCTTAAATATCGATAAATACATAATAAGGTATTTATATTATCATTATGTATCAGAAAAAAAAACAAGACCCATTTTGTAGAAATGACAATGATCCGCTCTGTGCATTAAAAAACCCTACAGAGTGGACATAAACTAATTCAAGATATGGCAATGCACGGGAAACAGCTGTTCCTCCATCTTGCTCTTTCTTATAGGACGGCACTTGTAACCTTTTACTAATACATTGCCAGTGTAGCATTTCTTTCGTGGAACAGAAAGTTACAAGAACCTGCACTAATACACTTGTATGTATTAGACCATGTTTTTGTGAAACAGGGCCCTGGCATACGATGTATAAAGTTAACAGAGCGTCGCTTTGGCACCATTCTTACGCTGTATCCTCTGGTACAACCCATTTCCGTCAAGGAACGAATGTGGCTGCGTTTGGGACCTCTTTCCTGAAGAATTGCCATGATTACTGTAGACGCTTACTTTATGCTCTAAGATAGCAAGTAAAGCCTGAACTGGGAATCGCACAGTGGGCAGCATCTAGGGCAGGGAGAATGCGCGAGCCGGCGAGCATTGCCAGCTTGCTACACAAAAATTTTTGAGACTTCGTATAACTACAACAATTTTTAAATGTTACGTTTACTGGTAAAGTGATTTAGCTACCTGATTTAGCTGTGGCTACATAACTGCAAAATGTTGAATTGTTAACGCATTACTTTGATTGCTATTGCATTTAGCTCCGGCTGTATTGAAGTTGTTGTGGTACTACTGTTTGTAGCTTTGATTTTTCTATTAAAAATTTTCCCGTGCATTTACTTAAAATGGCATACAAGCAGTCCATCTTGTGTAAATAAGAGAATATACATAGTATGGGTAAAAAATGACATGCACTGTAGTGTCTAGATGGATTTATTATCAGAAAAAAGTTACATACATTCCTTAAACGTAATCTCCTACCATGTCTACCAACTTCTGTCACACATGTGGAAGGCGCCGTACTCCATTAACGCGTCCATCTCCGTTAATGTCCTGAAGTGAGATCGTAGTCACGCGGCTCATATCGGGTGAGTATGGTGGATGTTCCAGTATCTCACAGTTACATCAACGTAGGAGGTCCGTAACAGCGTTAGCAACGTGACACCTTGCATTGTCATGAAGGATGGTGGGTTTCACTGCCAACAAGTGCCGTCGCTTTCTCCTTAGTGCTGGACGGAGTGGCGTTCCAAGAAAATGCAATAGTAGCATTTACCTTGGCCTTGGAGTTACAGTTTGCTGCAGTGCAGCACCTTAATGTTCATCAACTTCACGCCATGTTCAGAACGCAATATCTTTGGACGAGACGAGCCGGGATGTTCCAATTCATTTGATTGCCGTTTCAAGCATGGTGTGTAGGATTTAGTCTATAGTTAGGATCGTCCCAAGGAAGTCGTCACCTCCTCTCTGGTAACTACTCAGCAAGTACTGTGCAATTGTTGTACCTCGGTGATGACATGGGGTATCTAAAGCACTGCAATTTTCCGGAACCCAAGAATGTAGAGTTTAGCATATGCCCAAGTCTGCACAATCCATCGGCGATCAACATCCAAAAGGGAAGCTAGGAGCTGATTTGTGTGGTTGTTAGTTTGGGGTCGTCCCTGCCTGCATGAAACACTTTCACCCATCTTGCCACTGTGCGATATGGCAACGCTGAATCGCCACATGCTGCATGAAGTCCCTGATAACAACCTTGAGCATGTGACCTTGTGCACGTTGTTCCAGTTTCGGAAATACATTGCTTGCGCTATCCAGTTCTTCAAGACATTGAATAACTGAACAACTGCTGCCACTTACTGTTGAAGTTCATCTAAACATTCCCCAGTATCGGATTCACATATCCCTGTGACTAACAACGTACTGCCAGTATTGCCATTACTTTTTATCCAGCTCTAGTACTTTTTAAACATTTATTTTACTGATATATACCTGGTGTAGTGTCTCTGAGTGTTGTAGTTTATGTTGAAATATATCGTATTTGCGCGAAACTAATGCGTATTCCAAATTTAGAACTTAAAATCATATTGTTGTGCGGCGTCTTGCAGATAAGCATGTTTGCTTCATAAAACAACCATAACATAAGAGTTTATAAGCGAACTATTGTTACATTTTGGAGCACGTAGGACAAAATCCATCACTCGCGCTGTTGCCAGGATAGGTCAAAGAACAAAAAGATTTCTTATGGTATGACTAGTCACAGGTAGCCCGTTCTTTCTCCTTTCATGTGCGAATTACAAACTTTTTCCTCATTGTCAGGATGTTTTCCTTTGCGAGGTTCAGTGAATTTCTTCCTACTAGCTTTAGTTACAAATAATGTCAATTTCTGTTGCCGCAACTAGCGAACGTTGCTCTCAGCTACAGTGAGCTCTCTTCCTGCCTTCCTGCTACAATTTTTTCAGCGTAAAGAATTACTTTACGCTAGAAAGTAGCATCACAAGATGTTCTCTGTTTGCCTTCCATTTCGTGACTACCTTCTATTCAAACGCTCTATGCAATAATAGCCAACAATAAATGTAACGAGGTGGAGAATTGCAGCAATGCAATATGACGTAATAAACGATGCATTTGAGTGAAGTTACCTACAAACAACAGAACTGATATGCACTCGTATCTAATACACTGCACAATTTGGAATATTACATTTGGGAAAAAAAAAACCGTGAGCATTCGATTCGGGTTATTACGCAGAAGTTTTTACTTTTTCGTTCTTCTGTCGTGTAAAAAGTATTTTAAAATATAACCAGATATAATTGTGTATATAAGTATATTAAATTATGTGGTAGGAGGGTAGTTTCATAAATCTCCGGCCTCGCCGATAAGGATTATCATCTTCACAAAAGTGTTATCTGATGTCATACCTTATCTGTTAAGTAAATAATTGCAGCTCTAACTTCAGCTCCGCTGTGTTCAGTTGTTCAGATATAGCTGAATAAAGAAGGTTATGTGTAGAAGATTGTGATATTTTCAAAATGAAGTGTCAAGCTATTAAGTTTTTCACAACAGAAGGACTTACTCCAAATGAAATTAAAAACAACCATTGAACGGTGTACATGGGGAAGCATCCCCCTCATGAATCTACCGTAAAAGAATGGGCCAAAATTGTTCGAATGGATCGAGAAAGCATTGAAGACAAAGAGAGTGCAGCTTGGCCCTTAGAGGTGCTCACTCCTAAAAACATCGCTCTTGTGGATGGAGAACTTATGGAAGACCGGCGGTTCATAGTTACAGAAATAGCAGCAAGGTTGGGCCTTTCTAAAACAACAGTCCATCGAATTGTTCATGAACATTTAAACATGAATAAGGTTAGTGCAAAATGGGTGTATAGACTTCTTTCCTCAGCTAAAAAGCAGCAACGAGTCATCTGTTATCAGGCATTTTTGGAACTCTCTCTGTCGTGGCAACGAGAGAGAAATTCTGGAAACCATTGTTACAGAAGATAAAACTATGGTCCCCTACTATGATCCCCCGTCCAAAAGAGAATCAATGGAGTGGTGTAAACCTGGCGAAGCACCACCTCTAAAGGCCAAGGTCACTCAGTCAACCAAGAAGATCATGGCCACATCTTTTGGCACTGTGAAAGAATACTCTTCATTGACTTCAAAGAGAGGAACATCACAGTAAATGGGGAGTACAATGCTGGCCTACTGCACAGACTACGTGCTTCCATCAAAGAGAAAAGGCGAGGAAAGCTGAGTGGTGGTGTGCGCCTTCTTCACGACAATGCGCCTATGCACACAGCTCTTGTTGCAAAGGAAGCTGTGAAGAAATGTAGCTTCAAGGAGATAGATGATCCCTCCTACAACCCAGATCTAGCTCCCAGTTACTGTTTCAATTTCTCAAAACTCAAGGAGGACCTTCGAAGAAGGAAGTTTAAGTGTGACGAAGAAGTGATGGATGCTGTTTATGCCCATTTTGCCGACAAGACTTCTGATTCTTTTGGAAGGGGGATTGAAATGTTAACTCAAAGATATGAGAAGTGTATTGCAATAAAGGGTAACTATATTGAAAAATTAAATATTGTTTTTGTTTTTATCTTACCTAGAAAATGGTTAGGTCGGAAACTTTTGGACCTGCCCTCGTGGATATTCAACATTAATCTCAAATTAAACTCTTTATATTGAGGTAGAAAGGCACCAATATTTTAATTAACGAGCCGCCATTGGTTTTTATGGTAGCTCGAAGTTACATCAAACTCTAACAGTACCGTCAACTTTCATCGCTAATAACAATGAGTTTACAGTGTGGCTCTTTCTCTCTCGCCCATCCCGCATAGTATTTCGATACTGAAGTTATCTAATCATTTGCTCCATGGACAAAACGTCCAGTTTCAATCCAGGAGGCGAAAGTCTATAAATAGTGACACAACGATAATTTTCATACGTCGCAATTGTCAGCCTTCCTATACTCATCATGAACAATTCACAGCCTTCCATGAACATGTTCATCACTTGGATTTTAATGCACATTTCCCCATAAACAAAGGTTAGCTCACGATGAATATTTATGGCAGTTTTTGTATTTTGCTATCAAAACGCTATGACGACACATAATTCATTATTGGACACAGTAGTGACGTCCCACGCTGTTCAGTCGATTACTGCCAAGGCAGTGAGCGCAGGCGCATTCTGGCAACAGCCTCCGAAAAATTACACCATTGCATTGACTTAGCTGTTGCAGATTGTTTGTCACTATTATTATTTCACTAATGTATGTCGATATGGCAGTGAAATTATGACGATATTTTATCCCATACCGCGCGAAGTGTATTTCTCTTCTGGTTAGTGTAGCTAACTCTGTAATTCTTGAGCAGGCATCACTGACCACTGTTGCCAGCTTATGAAGAAAGTCATTCTGCAGTACTAAATAGAGTGCGGCATTTGAAACCATTTTTAAATTATGTAACATGCGTGCTTAAGCAACCATTAATTTCAATAAACACGTTATTCAGAATGGTAAAAGTTTAACTTTGTTAATTTTTCTCAGTTGGTATCAGTAAATCGAAAGGTAGAGACTGTAATAGTAGACTTCCTTCTATTTCAGTCTCACGGTTTCTGAATAGGTTTATGAGTAAGTATAACATTTTATACAATTGTGCGCGAATTTTATATACACAGAGAGTACCCAAAATGTATACACGCTTTCACAGTAGATATTTATTACAATATTTCAAAGTTGGACCGAAAAACAACAGTAATGTGTAGTATGATGTTCTGTAAACAGATATGACTCACATTACGTATTATACCGTTGCTATGTGACAGGTAAATCAACAATGAACAAATGAAGCCAAGATTATTGTATGATAAACAGATGTGACACATTACGTTATGCTAGCGTTGCCACGACAAAATGGAGCCAAGATTATCGTTTGAACAGCGGAAAGCAATTTTGAAGTGATATTGGAAAACCGAGAATGTTGTTGAAGTTCAAAGGCAATGGAGACGTGTGTACAGAACAGAACCGCGGTTGGACGTCTATCTATGGGAAACTCTTAAGGATGTTGCATACCGTAGAAAACCAGCTACACTGACGGCACCTCGGAAAGAAATTGAAACGGCATGTGCTGAGGACACTTTCGCAAACGTTGCTCAATCAGTAGTTCAACGTATTCAGAAGTGTATCGACGCCGATGGTGGGCATTTTGAGCAACTGTTGTAACTGTAAAAGTCTAAGATGATTAGTGTTCATCATTTTCTGTTTGTGTGAATTCAGTTTTGTGTGTTTTTCTTTGTTTGATATGTGTATACATTTTGGCACCCTCTGTATAGAGAAAGTTCATAAACTACATCGAAATAATTTCAGAGCGTGCGGACCTGTCTTAGGTAATTTGAGATAGAATACGTATGACCTATCTGTTAAAATTCCGAAGATGTGGCTATAAGTTTCTAAGGCGCCAGTACGCCACTGGCTAATGAAGATGCCCCTCAAAGGCATAACCCACGATAACGAAGGGAGATTTCAGAATGCAACACTCTGGCACAATAATTATGACATTAGCTTTCGACAAGAGCTAGTCATTTATTTTCCAGTTCGAGTCTCGTTCGTCACTTTTTTTGTTTTGTTTTCTGATTAGGGTCTAATAATGCAGCGTTTAGCCTATGTTTTAAGTTGATGTTTTAATTTATACACTTAAATCTTAACATATTCCTTCATACAATTAGAGCCTTTGTAGTTTATATTGTACTTACCAATCAGAATCGTGTACTGAGTATGTTTTAGGTAAATTAAGTTTTCGGCATCATGTTAGTAATAAGCTTATTAGCCTTTGTATGTTGGTAATACATTCATTGTTAATAAAGAGAATAAAACTTGAAAGCATTTATAAATTACATTCATAGTTATTTAATGTGCGTGTCACAGCACTCCGTATAAAATAAAACAAAATTAACGACATGACAAGAATTGAATCCACAGCCTGTGAAACGTCGGCTTTTGAGTTATGCATTACGCCACACAAGCAAAGAGCTTCTTCTAGAGTAGGCTACATAACGCAAGCAGGCAGTTAATAGATGTTCAGTGTTGCAATGTCAAATGACTAGTTCGAGATTTGAGGGATTTTTATGGTACTAAATCTTGAAAACGCTGATAACTGACTGTGGAAAATCGATGTTTCTATGCTCCCAAGGAAGTTTTAAAGACATTGTAAACTAATTTTTTCACGCTGCTTCGCTTGAACACCAACTTATTAGTATCTGATGCAAAAATGTTTAACACCATAAAACTGCGTTATATTTAGTTGTGAACCATACATGCATTGCCTATCTCAAATTGCTGATATACGACATCTCTACACTCAAATTATTTTGGTATGGTTCATTAACACACTGTATATAACTTTTGTTCTTATGAACCATATTTAGTTCTTCTCTATTCGTATTACTGACGATTGACATTCCTATATTGCGACATAGTTTGAAAAGGTTAAGTATTCACAATGCAAGTAGACACTTACTACAATTTTGTAAACCCAGTTAGGGGAATTATGTTTAAATTCTTATTTTATCCGTGAAATAGTCCTAATATATATCACTCGAGAGTCTGAGCTTCCCAGATAAACTCGCTCACTAGATGTGTTTATATACAATTTCCCTCACTACGTTTTTGAGTTTATCGGCAATCTCAGACCCTATGTGGTATTACTTGTGATGAAAATTACTATTTTAACAGCTAACCGGAAATTTACGAGATTAAGTAAATGTATAAAGCGATCGTTATCTCTCACCCACCATCATAAAAATTTGGTTTAGAATTTAAGACAGCAAACATGGCGATCATATTGGATGAATGTGCCTTAAATGTATATCAGAGACTTTGAATATCTCCAACAAACATGACTTTCACATCGCGCATGATTTGGGTATGAGAAAATGTTTGAACGATGAATGGAAACAATTTACAATTCGTACTTCCTTTGTTTGAAAAAGATTCCTTTATATATTACTTTAAGCATAAGTTCATAGCATTTGTTTTTGGCATACTAACACTGCGGCGTTAGTACTTTGTCATTTGTATAGGTAAGGACGACTTAGATATTGCGCGAGATCGAATTATGAGTGCGCATGTCACAAAATCGACCCTATCTGCATTCTCTTACAGATGGCTCTGCATGAATAAAGGAATGGTATAATTGAACACATTTCGAGAACTTTTCTCGAACGAGGGATAACAAGAAAAGTCTAAGCTATAAGATTGAAAGCGTATGAAATGTACTTTCGAATATAGCCACCAGATGGTGTAAGTGAACAGAGCTGCGTGTCTTAGCATGCTCCGAAGTTCAGTTGCTGAGTAGCAGTGAGGAGGGAATAACACGCGTATATGAAAATAAGATTTCTCAACGGCAGGAATGCAAGAGAATGTCGCACAGAGCTACGAAAAACATTAGGTGCGTGTTTCCAGCCAAATCGAAAAGTAGCGAGATGTAGAGAGGCCTTCAAACGGGACAGAATGTCAAATGCTGATCTGCCGCGCAGTGGGCGTCCTGTGTACGCGGACAAGGATGTACGGGTGATGATGGTGTAATAGTGCTTATGTGATGATAGGCGTTGATACTTGTGGAATTAGAAGAGCAAACAGGAGAGATCCGGCAAAAACAGTGCGCCGCATTTTACGGGAGCACCAGAACATGATGAAAATGTGTGCAAATTAGGCGGCACCGATTCAGTGAGGTACAGAATTCGCTGCGAAACATGTCGCATCAATCTGGCGATGTTTCAGGAGAAAGGGGATGCCATGTTGAATCGCATCATAGTAAATGATGAAAGGTGGACAAGGGCGTACGAATTCAAGCGACAGTCCAGTGATTGGCGTTATCCTGGTTCATCGCCAAACTCCTTCAACAAGAAAAGTCATGATCATTCTGTCGTATGACAGTCAAGGTGTGCTTGTGTGTCATCCAGTGCTGAATAGAACACTGTGAATGCTTAGTATTACAGATCTATTTAGTGTCACAATTGCACCAAACGGTCAGAAATTTCGAACGCGACAGCTCACAGAGCCGACAGTGTCAAGTATCTTTAACAGCGGTAGGGACGGGAAGCTCTTCACACCAGCCATTTTCGTCCGATCCCAAAGTGAAGCAGCAATCGAGTGGAAAACGTTTTGATTACAAAGCGGACAGCATTTCGACACGAAATGGCTCACGTTAGCAAATCACATGCAGCAGATGATATTCAGCGTCTTCCCCATTTCTGGCAACGAACCGTCGATGTACTTGGATACTACTTCGAAGACTGCTGAACACCATGGACTACCTGGGAGACGCGTCCTGTGACGGGTTTGCAACACTGTGCAAGTAGTTAAGTGTAACTTTGCTCATGTCATAATAAACCATTGTTCTGTTGCCTGTGTTTTGATTCTTCCCTACCTGAGCTAAAACATCGCCTAAATGTTGCAGCTTTGCCAGAATGTTGGGTGTATCAAGTGACCATGAGACGAAGCAACAGAGCTGAAGAAACAATCAGGTTTTCCATCACCAAAGAAAGCAAAGACACAGAAGTTATCGGGAAGGGTCGTGTTAAGTGTTTTATTTTTTTAGGGGGAACCTCCCATGGTGTACTGTTGACAGATTATACCTTAATGCAGGGACAGTAACTGTAAAATATTGCCAGGTCCTGATGAGCACATTCTTTACATCAGAGCAGAGATACATGCGCCCGTTTTGAGGTATGAAAATTAACCCCGTCCTCTATATCCCCTGACCTGGCACTCAGTGACTTCTTCCTCTTTCCTCGCATGAAGATCCTAATCTGTGGCAGGCGTTTCCAGGACAACGAGGTGATAAGAGGCGTAGCATTTGTTCAGTAACCAAAGTGAAAAATTCTATCACCAGGGTAGGCATCAGCTCATCCATCAAATGTGTCAGTTTGTGTGGTGTATAAGTGGAGAAGGACTAAACCCAGGACCGAAACTATTGATCGTGCACATTTTTGTTCATTATGATAATACGAACTTTATGACCGCCCCTCGCACCTAATGGCTTTGCAAGAATTAGATCGTATTTGAATTTCATCATCCACCATGTACACCATAATTTGTTCTTATCAGATTATACACTTCTGAAACAATGTAATATTTTTTAAAAGGATAGAACTTTCCTGTTAATAAGTAAGCAATAACACGATAGAAGACGGGTTTGCAGACCGCGACAATGTTTTTAAATGGCTCTGTGAATGTGTGTAGAGTAGAGTTAACAAGGTGATTAAGTCAAATAAACAAATGCTGTTTAAAGACAAGACAACTTTGTTCCATTTTAAGCTAAGAACTTGTCAACAGCGCTTTGCATGTTCACGGGAATGAGGTTACCTACCGTTAATTATATCCTGCAGATGTCCGTACTCTAGAGAGCTGATCGGATGCCCTGTTGATTGACTGCTTGATTGCTTAGTTAATTATTAACCTCGTCCTTAACTGACCCAACACTTCGGTGAAATGACGTCCGTTTGCAATGGTTATTGTTATAACGCCAAAAGGGAAACACGTTTGCACTTTTATTAATAAACGCTTCATTGCTACATAGCCATATAACTTCTGTATTGTGCCTTACGTTTCCAATTAACTTTGTGTCTACGATCTCAGAAATGACTATATTTGCATCGTGTTCAGGAACCGCTGTTCGATTCCCGCCCAAACGTGCTTCCTAGCTGAATATTCTCCAGGGTTTCTCAATCCTCATGATGGCAGAGAGGTAGTCTGAACTTTGCCCAGATTGCTTTCTTCCACCCCCTTCCAAAAAGTTCCCTTCCCAACTTATTCATCTTCTGTTAGGGTTGGGATTTTTAAAGAACTATTTTATTCGTTTTGTACAGTGAGATTGTTTGACCTGCGGACCAGCAAAACGCTCCTACAAATGGCAGAATTCAATCATCAAGGCCTAGTAATGCATATCAGGTAGGTGTCAGCTAGTTCATGTGTTAGTCGATGGTTTCTTAATTGTTCTACGTTAGTCTTGAATAACGGGGTTTTATGTATATAATATTTTATTTAGCCAGTACAGCAGTTGTGTTATATGACATGCATACCAGACGCTGTCTGGTATGTGTGTTCCGTTAGCTCTGTGGCAGAGTGTGCAGCGATGCTGTGGTTAAGAGAGTAGGTTCAATTCCCAGCATGAAGCAAGCACTTATTTATTTTTTTAATAAATCTTTGTAACATGTGATGAAAAACCAGTTTTATATTATTGTTTTCCTTACACAGAAAGCTTTAAGTCAATACATTATCTAAATGCAATACGCTGCACACACATTCCCTGCACATTCAAGGACAAAAGATGACTTATGGACAAAATTCAAGAATCCTGGGATGTTCTTGCCTCTCGTCCAGACTACTGTAGAAATCTAATATCATCATACCTGTAAGATTGAGGGCAGCTATACTCTGATGGTTCATACACCCGATATTAATTTCTGTTTATTTCTGTGTTTTCACTTTAGAAGATAAATGTTTCTGTTCATGTATTTATTTAGTTAGTTGTAAAGAAAACGTTAGTTTGTGATTAAGTTTTTGTGTGTGCATATGTAATGTAATATATAAATATATTATGATATGAAAGCAACATGATGTACTACAATTACACTTATAAAAGTAATAATAAAAATAAAACGCGTTAAGATTTGAACCCCAGAACTCAGAAGAACGTCTTGTAAACAGCTCCGTCGCCGCTAATTTACCCCAATCTTCTCTTTCTATATTGAGGTCATACGTTTACAGGCAAACCGCCCTCTGCATGCGCTTGTGAATACATTTACGAAATTCCCCGAAGTTTCCCGATCGACACATTTGGGATGACTTTTTTTAATCAAAGGTTTTACATGCACGCACGCACGCACGCAAACACATATATTAACACTATTTGTATCATTAAAGAATGAGTTACTTAGTTACTGCTTTGAACAAAAGAAGAAAGCATCCAAGTGCTGCCATCTGTATGAAAATTTGTAATGCAGGAGTTACGTATTTACAGCATTGAAACTATAGTCCTGCGTACTTCGAAATAATACTAGTAACTCGATTTTAAGAAAAAAGTGAAGTTATGTCATTTATTCTCTGAACCCCTCAAAATGCCTGCACAGTATTGTTATTCAATGATTCATGCATACAAGTCAAGCTTGTGGTGGGTGGCTGATTAAGCACGTTACATGCTTTCGGCTTTCCAAGCAGAATTAGAAAAATGATTTCCGAAAATCAGCGAAATCAGACTATTAGGAGTGGGGATTTACCTGAGAACCACCAATATTTGCTTTTTTCGCAAAGAAACTTGGTGTGTACCTACTATTCACACTCGGATGAGCAATGCTGCCTTCATCAAGTGTGTAACAAAACACTATCACGAGCGGTTACCTGCAAACTTTTGCATAAAGAAATGTAACTCAGTATAGGTCCGTCCATATTTGGATTCAATAACATATTCATTTGTTTATTTATTTACTTCTATCTATCGTACTTTCATATTCTTCACTCTTAGTTTATACATTTTACAGCATCTACTCAGTAGTGTCCTTTTGCAATGTGATTGTCGTGTCAGAAATACCATACGCGAATTGTATACAGACAACTGTTGCATACGATGCAGAAGAATTTTCAGAATAAACTTTTTTTTTTTTTTGCTTAATATGTATTAAAACACAATTCTCTACAAGTAATATTTTAGTTTTAATTACATACTGGACGACCTTCATTATAGAATGCATTATTTTCTTTTATAAATAATTAATTTGAATTTTATAATGTGGTTCGCTGCAGTGCATGAATATTGATTTAGAACAGCGTTCATTTTAATCAACGCTGCGATGTGTAATTAGCGTGGAAGTCTGTTAATGAGCTGCGCTGTGATAATGTGTAGAAGCAAATATTCATTAAGGTGGTGTTTTCTTAAACAAATCATTGTCTTCTTTATTATGTGAAGGTAAACATACAGGAGAACCAGAGATCCTTTTCGTCATAAATGTTAAATTTAAATGAAATAAAATTGAGTATCAATCTTTAATAGAAATAAATGGTGAAGAGATTCAGTATGTGGGTGAATACTTGTATCTAGGCCAGACGGTCTCATTTGACAGTAAAATGGATAAAGAAATTAAGAGCAGAGTAGCAGAAGCTTGGAAAGTTTTCTGGTATCTTAAGTTCATATTGCAAGACATCTCTAAACAAGAAACTGAGCCTCGAGGCACTCAACCCATGCGTCTTCCCGGTGCTGATGTCAAACCTGGTCTGTTACCGACAGACATAGTAATATGTCAAAGGAAAATGGAGAGGAAGATGCTAGGTGTAACACTGAGAGACAAGATCTCCAACACTGTAATGCAGGAAATCACAGAAACAGAGAGCATCATGGACAGAGCTGCAGTGATAATGGAGTGGGCAGTGACGAGGTAACAGCAGGACAGATAACCGCAATGTGGGACCCCTACACGAAAGTCACAAAATGAGCCACTCCCTATAGCAGGAGGCTCTAGCCATTTACGGGGCATAATGAGCTCTGTCATTTCATCTGTCTTTAAAGTAAAATTTGCATTCACTCTGAAAGTGCGCCCATTATCTGAGGCCAAAGTCGAATAGCAATCAGCCTCATTTAAACCTTCCAAATTGTACTCTTTGAAGAAATTGGCATAATAAAGAAATGATCAAGTTTTAAAATTGTGAATTTTGTGTGCCATGAGTGGTGTGTCGGTAAAACCAAGAATAAATAATTGACCTTCAGCAGGTAACAATGAAAGTCATCCCATGCAATAATTGAGTTGATGTGTTCACAGACTAAGACTAAGCGCATGTCTGGAACGACGTCTGGTGTTATCTCAAAAATTAAACAAAAGACGAAGGAGTTCAGCTGGAGCTACTGCGCCCTCTACCGCCAAGTCCTTGCTGTGAAAAAGATCCCACCTTCCCTAAAAATGAACCCTGGACGAAAGCGCGAATTTAATTCATTTTATTAAATCACGACCTGAGCTACACACAGAAATTAATCTCCTATCTCGAGGCAAAAGTTTGACTCGGCTCTTTGAAATGAGGGCGGAGTCAAAACCTACATGATTGACATGACTTCACTTTGACAGACAGGTTATGTGACGAACACTGGGCAATGAAATTAGGTGATGTTGTTCAGAAAGTTAAGAATTTAAGCCTCTCGCTTCAAGCAAAAGCAACAAACTGTTTGACTCAAGTGATAAAGTGCAAGAATTCAAACAGAAAATAAAGTTTTGGGCAGAATCAGTGAACAATGACAATTTTGACATCTTCCAAGTGGTACAAGAATTTATTGAATAACATGGAAGTATGTCCAAAGAGTTTCAAATTCACTTACTAAGCTTTATTGAAAGTTTCAACAGTTATTTTCCGGAAGAACTCCATGAAAAAAACTAAAGAAAACTTTTGGGTTGTAACCCCATTCTCTGCTGTGTCAGAAAAGTCTCTGACAACGCAGCATTATGAATGCTTGATTGCTTTGACATCAGATTCTATGACAAAATATTTTTTTTTTCAAATTAAAATTCACTGTCTGAATTCTGGAGTCACTTAAAAGACGAATTTAAATTTTTGTCTGAAAAACGAATACCATCCTTTTGCCCTTTGCAACCACTTATTTATGTAATTTACAGCACTATAAGAACCCAAGCCTGAAAAAAGATGCCTCTGAGCAAAATTTGTCGGCGGTTTCACGCTCTGAGTTGAATGGGACGCTTTTTTTTTTGAGTTGTGTTTAACGCCCGTTTTTACTACTGAGGCACCACAGGCGGTGGACACTGATGATACATGAAATGAAATGATATATTAGGAAAGGATTTTTTTTTTTTTTTTTAAGGAAGGAAGCGTTCCAGGCCTAAGTTTAGGTACCTCCCCGGCATTTGCCAGTTATGAAGACTGAGGAAAACCTGGAAAAAACCCCAGTCAGGGAGGACGGTCCTGGCGGGATTCGAACCGCAGACCTCCCGCTCACGAGTCCATGCCTTAACGACCTCGGCCACCCGTGGCGGTTTTGGGACGCTGATGACCTGAGATGTTAAAGAGCGTCCGTAAATAAATCAAATTCTACTACTCAGTCCTACAATATGAGCCGAGCAGTCATCTTGAAGCATTTCATAGTAAATTCAGCGCTTTATTTTACTGCCCACATCCTGAGTGTTTCAAAATAATCTCAGTTTTAAAAATATTCAAAAGGAGACTAGTTTGAAAATTAATGATATGTGCCTGCGTTCCATAAAAACCTCCACAAGTGGCAAAGCCGTTAAGTCGCGGACTCGTGAGCGGAAGTTCCGGGGTTCGATTCCCATCAGGACTGTCCTCCCATGACTAAGGTTTTTCCAGGTTTTCCTCAGTCGTCATAAATGGCAAATGCCGGGGAGGTACCCTGAAACTTAAGCCCGAAACGCTTCCTTTAAAAAATACCCTTTCCCAGTTTATGATTTCATCTCACGTATCATTTTTATACGGTTTATTTACGGACGCTCTATAACACCCCAGGTTATCAGCGTCTCATTCAATTCAAGGCGTTAAACGGCCGACAAATTTTGCTCAGAGGTTTCTTCTTCCACACTTGAGGTTCTTTATCGTGCCGTAAATGTACGATACGGGACCCACAGCTTTACTTCCCTTCTGAAGGAAGTCATACTTAGGATATTTACGCCCGAAAAAAATCCATTGGTCCTGGCCGGGATCGAACCCACGACCTTGAGTTTAGGAGGCAAGTTTGGTTACCACTACACCGCCAGGACCGACATCATAAGTGCTCATCGCCTGCCATGCCTCAGTAGTAAAAACGAGGTTAAACACAATTCAAACAAAACCCCATAAAAGAAGAAAAATAGTAAAAAATAACATAAAATTAAACATATTAAAAATTACAGAGAGAGCTGAACTTGTCGTATTGCTTTATGAAGTACGTTTCATATTTAAACGCAGCCTAACATGACAACCAGCACAATTTTTAACAGTTTTTAATGACATGTAGTTAAAATCATACAAGAACAATGTCTAAGTACATGGAGGGCATATTTGCCTTACAGTCCGCAGTCTGTGCAAGTGGGCCGGAAAATTGTACCCTAGCACCTAAGTATGAGTTACTGGCGCAAACACATTATTACGTAATTGGCGCAATCATGTTGACCCAGGCTGGCTGCATTACCCCTTAGCCGAAGGTCAACATTCAAGATCTTTCGCGCCACCTGTTCGTGCCGTAAATCTGGGATACGGGACCAACGGCTTTACTTCCCTTTCGAAGAATGTCATCCGTCTGCCTTGACCGGGTTTGAACCAGCGACTTCAAGATAACTCTTCCTCCCTCCGTTTCTACGTAATAGCCATTTGCAGCGGAACGGCGCGGTATCTTACAAGGATTATAGAGAAAGAAACGGTAAAACGTCCAGTGAAATATCAAGAATTAATTTCAAGAGTGATTTATGTACATGCACAAAAAAGAACCCAAGGACTGAACTTATAATATAAAAATAGATACAAAGGCGAGTCATAGAAAATGAACTTTTGAATTATACATTTAAATAAACTATAATTTACATTATTCATAGTCACATACCATAATTTTCAACATGAAACCATTTTATGATAGCATTACAGAGCCAATTTAGGAATATATTTAACTTAATTAAGTTTTTCATTAATTCAACACCTCAAATCTCAGCCAAACCTGTACAAAAAGCCACCTTCCTCACTGTACTGTAGATAGTAAGAGATTCAAGTTTTCAATGCCACGTTTTACATTAAGGCCTCAGCGAAGGAAACAAAAAAAAAATACTTGTTTAAACAATGCGATTTCTTTGGTAGCAATAGAATAATAAGGAAAATAATTTGAAAGATAAAGGAGGTTTTGCTGCCTAGCAACGAAACGTAAGAGCTAGCGTGTCTTGTGAATAAAGATATGAAAATAATGAGAAGGAAAAGTATGAGAAATAATACATAGGGTTTGTTTAGCAATGATAATGAAAAGTGCAGAAGAGGATTTCCTCTCGATAAGGACACTACTGATGGAAAGAAAAACGGATGGAAATAATAATAGAATCTTTAATATAAGAGAGACATACTTCACAGTCAATAATATCAGTCCGTCCTGGCAAGGACTCTACCGTAGTGCAAGTGTTTTCTGATATTTAGCCACATTGATAAATCTGGTAAATTTCAACGACAGGGCGGGAAATTATATTAAGCGCCACGAATGATTCTTACAACTGTTTTGCTAAATTTTCAAACAGTCAAGTCTTTTGTCGGTAGTTCTCGTAAGTGATCGATTTCGTAGAAGTGGATAAAGACGAGTATCATGCAATTTTTTTATTTAGAAAAAAAGTGAAATGCGACCCAGCTGAGGGAAGTTCATGGGCTTTCTGAATCATCACTCAAGAGCATTTGTTACAAGATAAACGAATATAACGTGACTATACCCAACATTGCAGATTCTGCACGTTAAGGAAGAAGCCACAGATGGTGTTTCTGAGCAGAGCTGTGTGTCTCAGCACGCCAAGTCAATTAGTGAACGACTTCACGAAGATTGAACATTGAAAATAGCATTTCTCCGAGAAGCCGCACAGAGCTATAGCAAGCACAGGGTGCGCATGCCCTGACCTATCGAACAGTAGCGAGGTGTACAGAGGTCTTCAAACCGATCTGCCGCGCAGTGGGCCTCCTGTGTCTGCGGACAAGAATGTATGACTGATGATGATGGAACAGTTTTTACGCTAGGACAGGCCCTGAGCATCTGTGTAATCAGAAGAGCAAACAGGAATCTCGACAAAACAATGCACCGCATCTTGCGGGAGGGAAATGTTTGCAAAGTGGGTGTCACATGAATTAAGTGAGGTACGAAAGTCAACACGCCGCATCAATCTGGCGAGATTTGAGGAAGAACGGGATGCTATGCTGAATCGAATCATTGTAATTGATGAAACGAGAGCAAGGCAAGGGAGTATGAACCAGAACTCAAGCGGTCAGTACAGTGAATGGCGTTACCCTTGGTCACCACGCAAACACAAGTTTCGCCAAACTCTTTCTCCAACAAAAGTCATGGTCATTCTGACGTATAACAGTCAAAAGGTGCTTGTGTGTCATCCAGTGCGTGAGAGGACCCTGCGAGTGCCCAGTATTACAGATCATTTTTGGTGTTACAATTACACCAAATGGCCAGGACCTTTGAGCTTTCTTTATGATAGCGCGACAGCGTCAATTAACTTTTACAGCGATGGGGATGGGAAGTTCTTTCACACCCGCCATATTCGCCCGATCTCAGTCCCAATTATTATGATCTCATCCCTAAAGCGAAGCAGTCATTGCATGGGGAAATGTTTTGTTGACAAAGCGGACATTTTCACAGCATTTCACGTTAGCAACTCGCATACAGCAGATGGCATTCAGCGCCTTCCCCATTACTGGCAACTAATTTGGAGATTTGGAGACTACTTCGAAGGCTGCTAAACACCGTGGATTATGTGGGAGATCGCTCTGTGACGGAATTGCAACCCTATGCAAGTAGCTGTAACTTTTGTTCATGCCATGATTTACCAATGTTGTTCGATTGTCTGCGTTTTGCTTCTTCCCAAAGGATCGCCTATATCCATTGGTAGCGGCACCATTGAGCAGCAACTGCCATATACTTTCAATCGTATATCTTAGATTTTTAATGTTGTCCCTTGTTTGCGAGAAATAAAATATTTATTATGATTTATGATTTAAACGCTATACGTACAGTATTTCTAAAATAAACTTACACATATAACGCGGCAAAACACACAACAAAAGGAAACAATTTAAGCACAATAATGCCTTTCTTGCACTCATTTTTTTTCAGTTTACAGTGCACGAGTTGCCCACTCATTATAATAGAAATCATTTTATTGCGGCAAAGTTTAAAATGTTACAAGTTAATGAACCAAAATATTCAAGATAATGATAAATTGTTCTCCCTTATAACTTGTATAATGCTCCCCTCTTTTTTAATTTAGCCGCTCAATGTGTGTAATCTGAAAAACTAGAACGTGGGGAGAAAGACAAGTAAACAAGAAAGAAAAGGAATAGAATGTAAATTTTGTTAGCTCACCGTTGTCTTCAGTTACACGTGTAAGCCAACACGAAGTTTTCTTTTCCGCCGTTTCCTTTTCTGCAGCTGTTCCAAGCCATTCTTTTCCGCTCCGTATTAAAACGGAATTTCAGAGAGAATCATTCCTTTGTCCTGTAGAAGTGACAATTCTAATACGACGTCTGCGGCTCATCCGGAGACCGGGAAACGGATGATGTCGCAGCAGCGGTATTCAAAATACAATCAACGTCAGAGCGTAGCAGGCAAAGTACATCCCGCTTGGAGGAAGGAAATTTCATCTCGCAGCGTCTCTCTGATGATTTTAAATTCAAGATATGCACAATTATATTTGGAAATAGTTCCATTTTGTCGTTCGAAACTCCTTGGTGCTTCTGTTTTCCTTGAAGGGAGACTGAAATTCGCGGAATATGTTCCTACAAGCTATCTTAGTGTTACGACGGTTCTTAATACATTAACATAACATGAATTTGAACACAGTAACTCACTGGTTTGTGTCCCTGATTTTTTGCGATCGATGAACTACTATCATATAAAACTACCTCCTGCTGTTATAGAGCTTAGCAACTCTAGTTGTATATAAAGCTATATAAGGGGCGGCCAACTCGTGGCCCGTCAAGCAATAGCTTGTGGCCCTCGCAATTTCCCCTTGGAGACAAAACTTTGATTACCCCACCTTCGCACAGTCAAAATACTGCGGCTCTGCAACATATCGGGTTAACTACAAATTTTGAATTTGATTTGAAAAAGATTATTGCTTTATCTAATTTAACAAATAATTAGAAACTAAAGGAACTCTGTGTTCCTTACAAAATAATTTCACAGCATCCCTCTGAACTTGCACAAACACCACAGGGACGTATGGTTTAATTTGACTCACTCTTTTTAGTAACCGCAAATAGGTTGGATATCCGAGAAAGTTTGCGATTTTTTCTGAGGTTTGTTGTCTTATTGTATGAAGCAGTATGGTGTAACAGGCGGCCTCCAGGTCTATTTTCTCTGGTCCTCAAAGGGAGTAGTTTGTTATGTTCCTTAAAAAATAAATATGTAATAAAATCTATTAAGTACTAATGATGGAATAAACGGAAACCAACTACATTTACCAGACTCTAATATGGAAGAAAATAGCGACCGAAGTCACTCTGCTATTGCCTTATGCAGTATTATTTACAAGATGCCATTATCTGTCATTAGAAAATATTGCTATGTTTGAAGAACCTTAAATTATTTACAAACAATGTTTCTGGTGTTTAAACAAAATATAAAATAATATAAATTATAAACTTCTCGAAAGACAAGCACTATGTTTATAAAATACGCTAGCTTGCAAATTATTGGACACTTTAAAACTAATTGACATAGATGGGACAGCATCATGTTTATCGTCTATTTTTATCAAAAGGACATAGTCGTCTTTGCCAATAATTATAAATGGGTATATTTTTTTTTCTTAACTTCAATTGCAAAGGAGTCAAAAAACATCCTGCTTACACCATTCATTAAAATTCACGTCATCTCGCTCTAAAACCCGCTTCATACGTTCTTTAGGCTCTTTCCTTTCATTGCTAACCCTCACTGTCACATTATGCTGTGAGGAAAATTGCACAGAGGTAAAAATGTCTTCCCTAACCACAAATTTTGGTATGCAATGTTTAATACACACTACAGTTTCATCATTAACTTTAAAATTTGAACGGTGTATACTCTTTATCCACTCCTTAATTACTGCGATTTAGGAAATGTAAATGTGGTTGCCATAGTTGAGACATACAAGAGCAACCCATGTTGTACTAAACACTTCATATGACGCAAGCTCCTGGTGTGGTTGCACTAAATTTTATTAACTTTATAAAAAAAACGTTAGTTTTTTACCAACGCTACTGTTGATTTACTTCCAAATATAAATTCCTGCATTAAGCCAGGTAACTGCAACGAATGAAATAAGCAAACCCGTGTGTTTAATTGCAGCAACATAACAGGCTACGCTAGGAGTGTACCTGTTTCAGCATAATTTCACTTGAAAACGAATCGAAACGTATTATAACATCTGACATACCATTCATTAGAACTCTTTTCATCTCTCTCTAAACCCCACTTTAAACGTTCCTTCGGATCTTTCCTTCCATTCCTAATCCATAACGTTACATTCATAGATTAGGGGAAATTGTACAGTCTTACCTCAAATTTTGGTACGAAAATTTTAATAACACTACAATTTCATCGTTAACTTCAAAGTTTGCACGTTGTATGACCCTTATTCACTCCTTCTTTAATTACTGCTATTTAGGAAATGTAAATATGGTATTATTTACATACATAATATTTATGTACAGTACACTACCATAATTAAGACACACAAGAGCAACCCATGTTGTTCTAAATAAGTTCCTGGTGTGATTTCACTCAATAAAAATCTAACACGCTACTGTTGAATTACTTTCAATTATAAACCACTGTATTAAACCAGGTAACTGCAATGAACCAAATAAAAATAAGTTATGTAATTAACTGCACGAATCACAATTTCCACCATTTTGTCTACTACCGATACCTACACTGGGGTCTGGTAAATGTAGTTGGTCTTGAATAAAAGAATGAAAAAAATGGATTATTGTATTATATTATTTCCATTGATTGTTCGATTATTTTGAAGACACAAGTCCATTATTTAATAAACCGATATTTTTCCGAATGAAAGTAAATAACTAATTTGGTTGAATAGCCTTTCGAATGAAAAGGAAATTATAATTTCAAGCTAACAAATTGATGATAAAGACATACTAAAATATCTGTATACTATCAAGATTGTAGTGACGAAACAATTTTAAAAAATATAATCGCTTGCTCGATTATTAAAGCAACAGATAATTTTTCCCAAATGAAAGCATTTAAATTCATAAAGGAACTAAAGCTAGCTATTATATAACGGATGAATGGACTGATATATACAGTAGGGACGCTTTGAAGTTGATACTCCTAAATCCTGCTCGAGTATATGTGTACTTCTTAATGAATCCACACGATGTCGCGACTACCGCCTGCCACTGCTAACACGTGGTCTAACGAATAGTTATTACGTAGGCATGAAAAAGCTTGTGAATTTTACTAGTTAGAAAACCTGTGTATTATGTAAATGATGCATTGCTCATAAAATTTATAACTGAAAATATTTCATACTTAATGCAAAATAATTATACTTATTTAGTTTTCAGTTCCTCAGGAAACATCGTTTGAGACCTAAGGACTGTTCCTGATCAGTAAGAACAGATATCCGCTCACTTTTGGTTAAGTCGATGCTGATTTGTTTTTTATTTATGGACTCTTTAACAGCTTAGGTTATCAGTTTCCCTTGCAATTCAGAGTGTGAAACGGCCAACAAATTTTGTTCAGGGGCCTCTTCTTTCAGGCTGGAGGTTCTTTTTCATGCCGTAAATCTACGATGCGGGACCCACAGCTTTACTTCCCTTCCGAGGGCAGCCATACGTAGGATTTTTTAACCCGAAAATATTCATCGACTCTGGCCGGGATTGAACCCTCAATCCTGGTCTACGAGGCATGTATGTTACCACTAGACCCCAGGAACGATTTGGTTAAGTAGTAACCATCTATGTAATATTAATAGTACTACTAATAAAGGTCGGTAGAGAATCAGGTGATTTATTCCCATTCTTTGTTCCAAGTCTTGGGGTGTGGCCGGAGTTAGATTCCACATTAAAGGATTCTTCCCCTTCGTTTTTTGACAGTTAATAGTGGCATGTACATTCATTTAAGATTGAGCGTTCAGGGTTTCCGAAAACTGCCAAGACCGAGGAAAGGGTGACAATTCACAATGCCGATGGTCTGCGATTGAAGGTACGCGAGTAGACTGACATTGCAAAAACGTCGATAGCCATGTCCACCACATTTTACACAAAGTTTTGAGTATGAGAAATCTTTCCGCTCGATGGGTGCCGTGTTTGTAAAAATGGACCAAAATGTCATTCGAATGGACGTTTCACAAAAGTGTTTAGATTTTCCCTTCACAATTCAAGTGATTTTCCTGACGTTTCATGACAGTAGATGAAACATGGATTCATCACTAAATGCCAAAGGCGAAGGAGCAGTCCAAACAGAGGGCGGCAACAGGTGAAAGTGCATCAAAGAAAGCAAAACGATTCCATCTGCAGGAAAAGTCATGGCTACGGCTTTCTGGGATTCTCAAGGTGTGGTGCTTGTAGACTACCTTCAGAAGGGCAGAGCCTTCACCGGGGAGAATATTACGCTTCACTGCTGGACCAACTGAAGGATTCTATTCAGCTATTCAGGCTAAACCTTTCACACCTTATAAAAAATTAACTCTTCTTTCATTACGATAATGTGCCTTCACACATGTCTGGAATTGTTGTTGCAAAACTGCATTACTTTCGCTTCCAAGTGCTTCCACATCCACCATATTCGCCGTATTTGACTCCCAGCTATTACTTTTTGTTCCCAAACCTGAAGAAACAGCCCGGTGGACGAAGATTCACAGCAAATGATGAGGGTGAAGCTGATATAGGCACTTATTTTTCACATTTCGACAAATCTTGTTTTACTGAGGATATCAAAAAGGTTGGAAAGTCCTTTGACTAAATGTATTGGTTTACAAGGTGACTATGTTGAAAAAAAATTCTCTTAAGTCTGGTGTTTTTCTGGTCAGGCCGAGAACTTTTAGAACGGCCTAGGTAATAGTAGTTAATGAAGATGGTTATATATCGCTGATTTATCTACCAAATTCACTCGGTCAGAATCTACTACGAGAATTAGAAGTAAATTCTATCTGAATTCATCAGTAGGTTATGGCGTAATCCTATGTATTGTCGCTTTTTTCTTGCTAATGTTTAATTTCTCTTCGATCTGTAAAATGAAAGAAAAGGCGAACTTTTAACATTTGAACTTTTAATTGCCTATCTACTTGGAATTTGTTCTGAATCGCCATTAAAGATAATGCTTTTTTCTTTATGTATTGCCTTCTTTCATTAAGAAAGCGAGGGAAGAAAGAGGAATAAGTTGATATTAGAAAAGCATTCTTCACCGTTGACTTATATTACTGATCGCAGTCTGATGTTTCACTCTGAAGGTGTAAGCAAGTGTAAATCCTGTTTGCATATTTGATGTCATTCGCTTGTATTTGAAGCGAACGCTTGCTTTTCAAGCCAGGCCGGATGAGACTATTGGGAGCCTAATTAACAACGACTTGCGGATAGAACAGCGGGAAACAGAACAGGATTGCGTGGATATCATAATAAAAGAAACAGCACCATGTGGAAACGTCACAACCGCTTACTACAGCACAGGAAATAAACTAAACATTCGTCCGGATGCAAAAAATGTATACATTTCCGGCGCCCACGCTTTTATGAGCACAACTTTTTTTTTCCCTGGCACTCTACTTCGTTAATGCATTAATTGTGTGTATTCAGGTGAGGTGCATTCTTGCCTGGTGATATCTATTCCAGTGTTCTCATTAATAATCTTCCTTAATCAGTGACATCGTTTTTGGTTTGTTCATAACGTTCAAATGTTAATAATGAAATCAACAATTAAAAGTTGATACATACCTAATGATTTCATTATTACTTTTTTACCATCTAGGGGTGTCACTCCGAAAGTTTTTAGCAGCGGCCACAAATATTTTTCAATTAAGTTGCAAACGTTACAACTTTTCAAAGTATTTTCCACTTTGCATGCGTTCAAACCACTTTGAAAATGGATGTAGCAAGCTTCTTTTGGGAGATCGCTTACAGTCTCCATGTAAGCCCCAATTGCCTCTTCATGTAATGAAAAATGGCGACCATGAAGGTATTACGTGGCTTTCTAGATCTAAGAAAGCCACCGACCCATCATACAGCTCCCCAATTGTCCCCACGAGGCTGGATGGATCCCATTCCAGACCTCTCCAACTTGCGCCAGGAATCAAACACGAGTAATTCAGGTCAACAGTTAGCAACGCCTAGATCAAGGAGGTGGCCCAATGTTTTGCATGAATATATATATATATATATATATATATATATATGAGAACTAAAATTAAAACATATAAGCATAAATTAATAAAACACTTAAAAAGTAACACAACTATCACAATATTTCGAGTAATTTGTGTTCATTTAGGCAGAAGATATTTCAAATGGGATTTACAACAATAGAGAGAGAGAATGCTTTTTTTTTTTTTCGTCATACAGTCGACAGGCGGTATTAAAACAATTTTTCATGATGCTCGTAAGCACTTGCGTCTTATTACAGCAAGTGTTTGCCAGTCGGCTGCGTAAAATGGAGTCGTAATACACTGCTCAAAAATTTTGGGTTATAAATCCGATATGGCGCGATGTTAATGAATATATGCTCTGAGTTAAGAAGGGCCATGTTTCAACAACAAAGCAGGGCGGTTCAGGTGTTCCAACCACTGCAGTGAACAAGACCATGATTAGCACAGCTGCCGGTATTGGATGAACAATAGAGGATAGACCGGTAGACATGCTATAGATTTCCCACGGTAGTGCGTTCCCTATTCTGCACGATCGCTTACACACAGATTGCTGACGCCTGAACAGAAGGTGCATTCGTAGCTTCAGCGAGACATACCTTAATTTCATCATTACAGGTGATGAAACCTGGCTTCACCATTATGATTCCAAAAGCACACTGGCGATCTCAGTCTGGAAATCACCTGGTTCTCCGAAAGCAGACTAAGGTGTTCGTACGGCAGGAAAGGTTATGGTGATTTCGTTCTTCGACTGTCGTAGACTGATTTATCAACATGAAAACATTGGTTAATAAGAGATATTATAACACTGGCCTGACCGAACAAATCCGACAAAAATGTTCAGAGCTCAATCAATCAGTTGGGTGCTTCACCATGAAAATGGATTCTCACTTTGCAACGTTGTTTCTCAAACATTTGACCAGAAAAAAAATGTGCATCTATCCTCCTTACGGCCCGGATATAGCTCCGTGCGGTGCATCTATCCTCCTTACGGCCCGGATATAGCTCCGTGCGACTTTTTTGTGTCCTCGTTTGCAAAACGAGCTGCGGGGCCAAACTTTTGAATCATCAACGGCTTTCGTGAAGAAGACGGAGTAGTTGTGAGGATGATGTCAGAAAACTGTTTCCAGAATGTCTTTCAGGACTGGCAGACACTTGGGGCCAAGTGCATACACTCAATGAGGACTCTTCGAACAACGCATACCAACCTTGAGACGCTGCCCAGTGTACTTCGTAAGTAAAAATCATTCTCATTCGTTTTAGATTAGCACTGGTAGGTTAGAAAAAAATTGTGCAAATAAGAGTGAATAATATTAAGCTTTTATAACTGAATATATTTCTGAATGATGTTTCTAATGCTTTAGTTTTGCTTCCTTTGGCCATCATTATTGTATACTTCATGCCTTAAGACATGAGTCCAGTTGGGGCCCCTTAGAAATTATCTTTCCATTGCTTTAAAGATTTATCCGGATTTTTTTTTTCTCTCTTGATACAACGTTTAAAATAAAATATGGAATTATCTCTCGAGGCATGCGTTTGATATGCTCTATTCAGTTTTTCTATACATGTTTATTTTATCGTACAAAGTTTCTATTTTCAGTTTTTCTTACAGTTCGGTTTTTTTTTTTTTTTTTTTTTTTAATCTCATCTCTTGGGCCTGAATTCTATTTTATCCTTCTTTGTTAAGATCCAGTTTTTTGCTGCTATAAAGGCAGCTTGTAACTTTTTTAGTTCGATAAAGCATAATTTAGTTTAGAGATAGTCAAATTTCTTGTATTTTTTTGCGAATTCCGAAGGATTGAGGTTGCACCCATGAAAACATTTTTGAAAAATGTCTTCAAATATCCATCGATCCTATTTACTAAAAAACAGTGTGTGTCAACCAGCAACATTGGATCATTAGGAATGGGGGTTAACCTAAAGCAAAAAAAAATTAAAAATCATTTTAGCAGCGGAATTTTTCTTTCTCAACGAAATTCGAATATATGCCAATTAAATAAAATAAGAAAAATAGTTTCTGCAAATCAACGGAATCAGATCATTAGGAAGGGGGGGGGGGGTTACCTTAAACCCAAAAGTTAAAAATCCTCTTGTCGCACCAATTCTTGCAACAAAACTCGGTATGTACCGTTTAAATAACATAAGAAAAATAGTATCTGAAAATCAGGGAAAATGAGTATTAAGAATGGGGGTACATTTGAAAAACGAAATTTAAAAAGCGCTATAGCGGCAGCAATTTGTAATTGTTTCCTGATAGTAGACACACGAGTCATTGCTAACCCCCCATTTTGTAAACTCCAATACCTTCTGTGCTCTAGCGCTCTGTAATAAACTTCACAAATTCAACTTGCTGAGGAATTCGCTTAGTTTACGCAGCTCCTGCGTGACGGACATTTTAATCTCTAATCTCTATCTCGCCCTCATTTTGTATATGGCCCTTCCTTTTACGTAACCGTACTAAGAACCTTTTTTCATATTGCTATATTAACTTTCTAATAAAGTGTTTAATGTTTCCATGGTTTTGAGCTAAAATTAGTTACCCATCAGAAATTTGATGTGTATTTACAGTTTTGTTAACACTGCAGCACCAATATTATTAATTTTTATTCTAAAAATCAAGATTTCCTAACTAAAAAGTTTAAAATCACAATGTTAAGTACATGTCAGTAAATATGAACATATTATCATCAGCGTAACTTCTAAACAGTGGTGTGGTTATTTATTTTAAAGGCCACCAATATTTATACCACTTCTACAGTAAATTTGCAGGCCTGTAGTTTTGTTAACTTTTAATGATACTAAATATTATATTACATATCTCTTTTAACATACATGGTGACTTATGTATATGCGTATTTGAACTTTTGCTATAGTATTTTTATTTCACCTTTTTCCTCCAAATTGGTTCAACAATGAGAATTACACTCATTGCTTCCATTGTTGCGATGTATGACGTTTGTTGACAGCAATGGCAACAATGATAAATAGTTTTGACTAAAGAGCACGTATTCAACAATAACTTAATAATACAGTGATTGGCTATTGCAATTCTACATAGGAATATTGCAAAATGTGTGCGGTAAGCATAGAGATTAATAATTGGGCAGTTCCAGAAATAGAGGAGTTTGCGGAAGAAAGAGCCACAATGCAAGCCTAACTGATGAGGAAAGGCAAGATCCACTGCAAAAACAGTTTTGTCTGAAGCTACAGCATTAAGTCACACGACTCAATAGTGTGCAAGGCGAAAATCGGGAACCAGTCAGTGCCTGTTAGCGGAAACGAAGAGAAGATTAAACTTGGTTTCTCTGATAAAATGCAATTTTGGTGCAGAATTTCACATTTTGCAAAATCATCTCTACAAGCAGACTTATCAAGCCAAACATCCGGCCAAGCTGGTATTCTGGAGATGTTTTGTTAAATTGATGTTGGTTTCTTAATAATGGAACGAACAGAGTTGCTTGAACCTTGCACCCTGTCATATATACAAGATGATGAAATTAACGGAACATTCTAGGATTCAAATGTTGTATTGTCAAGGAAACTTCCCCTAGTGTATGTAGATAAGAAAAAGTAAGAGGTGCGATCCATAAGTTTCCGGCCTAACCATCATAGGCAGGTGGTACAATAAAAATACACGTTTCATTTATAACGCTGTCTTTCTTTACTTCAATGACTTTATTACATCCCTATGTTAACATTCCTATCCCTCTAAAAATAAATAATTGGCCAAAGATTTATCCGTAAATGCCGTTAAACAGTCTCCTTCAATTCATGAGTAGTTAATATCCGCTCTCGAAAATTAGATTTCGTGTTGAGAACAAGTAATCGTTGCTGGAGGTAGAATCTGGGCTGTTAGATGGATGATCCAGCTTCTGGAAGCCTTGTGTGTTCACAGCAGCTATATCTAGATTCAGCATTCCGCTCTTTTTCCATTGATGATGATGCACAATTGACGCAGTAACTGAGCACAAAGCTTCCCAGTCACAGTTTCCTTCTTTGAAGTCTATCAGTCTGCAGTCCCAAAAATGTGCCGGCGTGGTCCTCATTCTAGGCTGATCTTCGCCTTTCTAAGGCGTGCTTCACCCTTCTTCCGCAATCCATCCCCATTTTCTTGAAAGAGGATTAACTTGGAGGAGTACATTTTGGTTCCTATGAGAATGGATTTCAATTCAGGTCACCACGGAAAAGGTTCAAAAACTTCTGATAACATTCCAAGCATACTTGATTTGAACTGTTGAAAGAATTCGGGGCACCCATTTTGCACCCATTTGCTTATGCAAATGTTGATGTATGGAAGTACAGCAGTTTTACAAAGCCCCAACCTTGCAGCTATTTCTTTCGTCTTCAGACATCTGTCTCTCTCGTCGAGATATTTTCTTGTTATCAACATATCCCCTGGCTTACCCTGTGTCATCTTCAAGAATCTCTCCGCCCAAATGAAATAATGTTTAACACTCTTTCATAGTGCAATATGAAGGGGAAGAAGTTGTTCAATATTCCTAGGCAAACGTCCTTCAACTTTTTGACTTCATTAAGCTATTCCAAGCAAATAAATGGCGTGGCCGAAAAGGAAATAGAGTGTTTACATTCCTGAAACACGTGAGTATCAGATAGCATGAACATTGCAACAATGACCTTCTATGTAAGGCCGGAAACTTATGGATCGCACCTCGTATTAGTAATTTAATTCGCGTACAAGCAAGTAATTCAATAAAATGATTGTGCACTTATTGCTAGACAGATATAGTAGCTTATTAGGCTATATAAATATATGAAAACATTAGTTATATTCATAAAATAGGTAATATTTTGATGGATAATACACTTTTCTTAAAAAAAAATAATTATGTACACATTGTTGCTCTTAAGAGTTGCTATTTGTTTATATACTTTCATTAAATATTCAATTAAATATTGCAATAATATTCAAATATGTTAACAAGCATTTCTTAATACACTGCTGGCCATTAAATTGCAACGTTCATAAAGACGCATTCAACCGACCTCAATTTACTCAGAAGGAACAAGTATGCCTCATCGAAGGATACGATAACAATGGTGTTGTACTAAATGCGTCCACAGCGAAACGAATGTGTGATCAGATGGTCCAAAAGGGACGAATGTGTATATTTTTACATCCCAATGGCTACGCCAAATAACGAGAGAATATAAACGTTTGAGTGCGAACCGAACAATGTGTTGCAATTTTAATGCCAGAACGTGTATTTATTTATATTATTTGGGCGTTCAAAAAGTAATGGCAACAACAACGAAATCGGTGCTCCTAGCTGTGATCCCTGTAATCTTCAATTATATAATGCGACAGACTTCTCAAGGTCATGTCTGTCCTGAGCAGTAGCGATTGGTGGAGCAGGGGGAATCCGCATGTGATCTACATCAAAATAGGCGGGTTATGAAATACTTATCAGCAGGATCAGTCGGTATATACTAAAATTATTATTGATGTCAGAAAACACAATACATAATCAGAAATGAATAGCACACTACACATCTGTAACGGCTGGTGCGAATTCCACCGCTCTAAGTGAGTAAGCATGGCTCGTTTCTGGCCCGTTTGAGACCACAGCTATATGAAAATCTCAAAGTAACCATATTTTGTAATTACAGGGACTGTTTGTAATCTGCAGCAAAATTTGCTCAGTGGGTATGAACAAAGATGTTTCATAAAAATCCACGTTGGAGTTCAAATGTTTAAGGTACCACAAGAAGTTTGTGGAAGAGAAGCTCTACCACAGGATGGGTGGAAGCAACTCGTCAAGGGCGACCTGTCAGTAAACACCAAACACTGATGAGAGCCGTCGTTGCACCAGTTGAAACTGTAAGTGTTTTATTGGCAGAAGACAAATGCTGAACAAGTGTGGGAATTTCTATATACTTGATCTCTTCATAAAACCTTAATTACAGAAGATGAAAATGCGCCTGCGGACACAACAGACTGCCTCTGCAGCAACATGAAGGTGGAGACTTTTTTCATGAGCCCTTGCGATTTGGATTTGTTTTTGAAGATCAACGAACCTTACGATGCACTTGCTTTAAGAGTTGACGTTCGAAGAGGTTTAGATCGATCAGTGAGAGAGATGCAAAAATGAAGATGCAGATGGAGGGTGCAGTGTTCCAAGGGTTTGCCACCGTGTTGTTAACATAGCAGGGGAATATATTTAAAGTATGTTATATCAAAAGTAACTTAAATAAATTGTAGTTGAAATGATAACATGTTCCCATTACTTTTTGAATGCCTTAGTATTAGATGTAGATTATTTGCACTTGTACTGTAAGATGTGTCCCAAAAATATTAAATTGTATTTTTTTTAATTTTTCCAAAGTTTTTTATAAAACGTTTGTCCATTTACTCCATGTCAATACCCAAAATGTTTTCTTTACTCTCGCTTTATTTCAAAATTTATTCCAAATATGTACGTAGTCTTTTTTTTTTTTTTTTTTTTTTTTTTTTTTTTTTGTCAGACGATATTAGAATAACCGACGTTACCTCTTCTTTTCTCACTGTTGAGCTCCTATACCTCATGTGTGTGTTTCTTGGATCCTTGCCTTAGTATTTTACTAGGCTAGCTTCTCAGCCTAACGCCTTCCTCTTGAGAGGAAGGACTCTCCGTAACCCTGGAGAAGGGACCCTAACCAGGTGCTACCCCCCGGGCCAGGAGGACCTGGAGCATCGCGTAAGGCAGGGTCGCTACGCCCTGAAGTGAGACTGTCTCCACAGGAGAGTTCCCACCCGCTACCGTTTTAACAGTTGCACTACAATGGAGTTGGGCGTTTCAGCTGCTAACCCCAAAGAACATGTTTATCAATGAAATTTGTTTCGTTTTTCTTTATCTTGATGTTTATCACATTTGAACCAGTTATGATTGAAGGCGAGTTATAAAACCACATACAATCTTGTTTAACAAGTTCACCAAAGCAGCAGTTTTCGTCCAGGAAAACGGAGATGGCGGATCTATTGAACTAATTGACATTGTAGCACATAGTTCATGTCTAAAGTGGCGTGTTCAAAATTCTGTTGATCTACATACAAAATATTTACATAAGTGGGCAAGTCAAATGAATTTTCAATTGTAATAAAAGTTGTAATTCCGTGCTGTAAGTTGCATTTGCTTTGAGGAATATTCTACAGGCAGCAGATCAGTGCAGTACCATCGGACACCCTACTTCAGACATGGACCAAAGAGTAACAGCGTCTTCTGTTATTCGGTTTACGAGTATGAAATTCATCTACGAATGATAACTCAGTATAATGATGGATTGTTTGTCAAAGCAGAAGGTTCAGAAACAGTGTGACGCTCTTCGCCCGGTTCAGACTCCAGAGAGTATTGCTGCAGTTGAAGTCTTAGTGACGGTAGATGAAATTGCAGAAGTGCTTAACATTAATCGTGGCTCAGCACACCATATCGTTTGGAAGTGGTTGTTCGGATGAAGAGGTTGAGTAAACAACCAAAATATTTTTTTTTCTATAGTAATGCATGCAGTTTGTAAGCACTGAGGATTTGCATGGAATAACGAAACCGAGGCAGAAAAATAATACAGTTATGTACCACTTTTGCTCAACCAATTACGAGACCAGAAAGTAAGTTCCATTAATTGTTTTAAGGAATGTTACTTTATTTTTGGAACTTTTACTAAACACAAGAGAAAGGTGTTGTTTTTCAACTATATTCACACATTTGTGCACCGCTTTACAAGCTTTGAATTCCCCTGTGCGTAGAACTCTGCCAACGTGATTATAACCATCCTGAGATGCTTTCCTTGACCTCCTCATCCTTGCGAACCAGTGATCCAAGTAACAGGTGACAGCCTTTCGGAACAAAGTCAGGGTTCACAACAGCTAGTCGCCAACTTCGTTCATCATGGATGTTAGTGGGTCCATCTTGAAATTGATGACACCGACGTCGAACAATATTCTCACTCATAATGTTCCCGTACACTGCACCTATTGCAGGTGCTGTTTGTTTCTTCACTTGGTGGGAGCTTATATTGCTGCACACATTTTGCAAGCCTGTCTTGGTGAAAGAAACACTCGAATGCAACCTTACATGACACTGCAAGGAGTGCACTGAACCAAGCTACACAGTAAATCAAGAATAGCGCTGATATCGCCTTTCCTGGTCGTGAAAAACGAGACCGGAACTTACTTTCCGAATGGCCCTCGTACATTTCAAGAAATGTTTTTAAGGTTTTCATTTGACTTCTCTTCGTATCTTTGGACAAAATTGCTATCAAGGTCAAGTTGCAGTGAGCAGGGAAATTGTACTTACTGAATCGTGAAGTAAAGTACCTCATAATGCTGGTAACATATTCCAAAGAAGCAAGGGCGATGGCCTGCACTTCATACAGTAAGTAGACGGAAAAAAAACTGATATGCGAAAACCACACAGACTTATGCCTCTTTTGTTCGATGGAGGAAGGAGTAGATCGTATAAGGTTCGCGTTATTCTTTTATTTGTTTTTTTAACGATAGGATAAAGGTGGAAGAAAAAATAAGTGCAAAAGATATGGACGTTTTTACTAACAGTGGGGATTTTTTGGGCATCTTTGACATCCAAGAGCAGTCAGCTTCCTTCCTTCCTTGTTGTCCCAATCACGAACTCTGCAATGGTCCATGTACTATTGGGATATGCGGATTTGTCATTCCATTCGATGGGATGGATTTCAGAATGTCTAGCAAACCATATCTTCATTACTTTGAAGCGTGCATCGAGAATGTAATTAATAATCAGCATTTCCTCAGCACTTGGATGTATTCTTCCCAATTCATGTTGCTAAACACTTCAAGTTCTCTGAACTTTTCTTGCGGTTATCCAATCCCAGAAAGCAGAATGTCTGGTATTGTCAGGTCGTCAAAGCGGGAGTCTTCCGTCCTCATCTTGAAGATCATTTTCTCATGAGTTGCTACTGGACAGTGAAAGGAGATGGACGTGTTTTTTTGCTTGCAATGCTCGACAACGGAAAGTGTGCGCAAGGTTATTGAGCAGTTAAAGGAAGAAATGAAAGCAGAATTCGAAAGGTTCAAAGGGAAGAATTTGGAAAATATTGTTGTTGGAGTGCAGGAGCATGTAGCTTCTATTGAAGCAAAGCTAGATTACCAGGAACAATATAGTAATTTATGGTTTGTTGAAAGAGAAGAAGGAGGGAAAGTTGGGAGAGGCGGAGGTATTGGTACGGAGGGTGATTGTCCAAATTGGAGTGATGCTCCCGGAATATGACATCAGAGAGCACACCGTACAGGACGATGGGGCAAAGCAAGAGGCCAGATACTTCATCTGTACAGATTGCAGCATTCCAAAATGTTGCAGGAACGGGCAAATATTGCAAACATAAATCATCCAACCTCACGATGAAGTCTTTTCACACTCATTTCTGTGGGGGATTCCAGAGGCACTGGGCCTGTTCCTTAAGGTTTTTCTCCACGGAAGCAGCGTTCATATGTTGATCTTTCTGGGAGTACCGATTCCAGCGTTTACGGGCCTATCCTCCTTTTCCGGGTCGGGTGTTGGTGAGCGTCTAAATTTTCTTTCTCCTTAAGTCTGCTGATGCCAGTAATGTTTGTTGAAGAGTTGATGGGACAGATTGGGATTTTAAGTGCAACTACATTTACTTAAGGCTGCAGTCGATTGGTTAGGCGTCGGCAGGGCTGGAAGTCATTGGTACCCGAGACAGAAGTATCGGAAGTGTGTCATCGGAGACCGTGGGAGAAGCAGAGCTGCGCTTATATTTTAAGTCATTTACCCTTCCTCCATGTAACGGCTACACAAATTGCGGACACATTTCTGGCTTCGTCCTACAGCTTCACTATATCGGTGGTGGTGACAGGCGAGAAAAAAGAATTCGCAGAGGGAGAGAGAGAGACCTCACTATATGCATATTGCATGTCACTCTCCCCTCTGTCTCTTTACTAGGCTGACCATACGTTCCAATTTTGTTGGGACGGTCCCGACCTACACAGAATGTCCCAATTTCCAAAGAAAAATATTTTGGACAAGCACCTGTCCCGATTTTTATCAAGAAGGGAAATACATAGAATAATTTTTCAAGTAGGTTTATTTATTTATACTATTTACTCGGCACGGAAATGATAAAGTAAGAAACATCTTGTCAATCTAGTTTGAATATAAATAAATCTATTTAGAATCAACAATCAGTTCATTTAACTGATAAACTTTAGTATGTTGACATGTAAAAAAAAAATCGTTTTAATGGACTGTAGAACAGTGGGTTTATTTTGCACTGTGAGAGTAATGTGCAACAACCTATATAAGCTCAAAAGTATAACAGTTTTAATTAATTAAATACTTTCTGAACTATTTCATTTTTTAAGTTTCAAGTAACTTTTCCTTTCTGATATTAAACATGCATGTGAGCTTAGTATGTACTGTCTAGCCATGGTGAGGCTCCAAGGAAAAAAACGAGGCATAAATCTAAGTGTTATATCCGTCCATTCTTATTTAAGTCAGTATACATGTACCCTGCTCATACAGCAAAACAAGAGTCCTTCTCCATTAGAAACGTTCACAATGTGAATCTTATTGGCTTCATATACATAATTCCTTATGTATTTTCAATGTGCATATTATACTACATGTACATAGCAAATAAAGTATGTTACATTTCTTAAAATATATTTATGTCTTTCACACGTATCTGCTTAAAAGCATGTGCCTTTTGTAAATTAAAAAAGAAATCATAGTACTTTTTGAATAAAGCATGCAACTCTAATAACTTTCGTTATAAACTTTATAAACTTTTTGCTCTGCAAACATTTGAGTGCCTAAAGATTTATATATAAAATCCCTAAGCCATAGTGATTAAAAATTATATAATTTTTGCTTTTATGCAAAATTGGTGCTGCTATGTTAATTTTTCTTTCTAATGTTAAATATGTACAAGGATAGGTCCATAATTTTCCGGCCTAACCATTTTACAGGTATGATAAAGACAAAAACTTTATTTCGCTTTTCAATATAGTTACACTCTATTGCAATATACTTCTTACATTTTTGAATTAACATTTCAACCCCCCCCCTCCAATAGTCAAAAGTCTTGTCAGCCAAATGGGCATAAATGGCTTCCATCACTTTTTGTCCCACTTAAATTTCCTTCCTAGAAGGTCTTTCTTGAGTTTTGAGAAGAGGAAATAGTCAATGGAAACTAGATCTGGGCTATAGGGTCGATGGTCGATCTCCTTGAAGCCGCATTTCTTCACAGTTTCCTTTGAAACAAGATCTGTGTGCATAGGCGCATTGTCGTGAAGAAGATGCACACCACCACTCATCTTTCCTCGCCTTTTTGGAAGCACGTAGTCTATGCAGTAGGTCAGCATAGTACCCCCCATTTACTGTGGTGTTTCTCTCCTTGAAGTTGATGAAGAGTATTCCTTCACAGTCTCAAAAGATGTGGCCATGTTCTTCTTCGTCAACTGAGTGACCTTGGCCTTTAGAGGCGGTGCTTCGTCAGGTTTACACCACTCCATTGATTCTCTTTTGGACAAGGGATCATAGTAGAGGACCATAGTTTCATCTCCTGTAACAATAGTTTGCAGATCTTCTCTCTCGTTACCACGGCAGAGCTCCAAAAATGTCTGACAACAGATGACTCATTGCTGCTTTTGAACTGAGTAAAGAAGTCTAGACACCCATCTTGCACTAACCTTATTCATGTTTAAATGTTCATGAATAATTCGAGGGACTGTTGTTTTAGAAAGGCTCAACCTTGCTGCTATTTCTGTAACTTTGAGCCGCCGGTCTCCCATAATTTCTCCTATCACAAGAGCGAAGTTTTCAGGAGTGAGCACCACCTGCGCGCTGTTGGTCTTCAATGCTTTCAAGATCCATTCGAAAAAGTTAGGCCCCTTCTTTTACGGTAGAATATGAGGGGGATGCTTCCCCATATACACCGTCCAATCGCTGTTTAATTTCATTTGGAGTATATCCTTCTTTTGTGAAGAACTTAATAACAGGTCGACACTACATTATGAACATGTCACAATCTTCTACACATAATCTTCTTAATGCAACTATATCTGAACAACTGAACACAGCGGAGAGGAAGTTTTAGCTGCAATTATTTACTTAACAGATAAGACATGACACCAGATAAGGATTTTGTGAAGCTGATAACCCTTATCGGCGAGGCCAAAAACTTTGTATGATCTGCGCAATCTGTTGTGATATCATGTTCGCTTGGCACATGCCCACATGCTACATCTTTTATCTGAGAAAGAACATTGATCGCCGCCTCTGAACTTTGCTTCAAGTGACCCAATCCTCTTAGTAAATAAAGCGACCTATCTATCAAGACCTGTTTACTATAAACAGATATCTTTTTTCGCTCCCTGGAACTACTCCATTTTAACCCCGAGACTATACTACCAGAAAAATCATCTCCCTGCATTGTTCGATTGTCCTTTGCGTATCCAAATGCCTCAAGCGATTCTTAACCTTCTCCATGCGTTCTTTTTATGCCCCTGGCACGTTACCCAAGTGCAGCCGAGGTTATCGTATCCAACTCCTTTCTTAATGTATACATAAATGTGATAAGATAAAGTTTTGATAAGAGTTTTAAACGCTTGATAAATGGCTCTCGCTAAAGTTTCAAACAGAATATGATCAACTGTTACGCGTTATAAGATGAGTCATATAAAAGATAGCTCTTAAGCTGTTCCATTTCTGTTTGAAGACAACTTCTGTCTAAATGAGAGAATTGCATACCCTCATAGTAGGCACTGAAAATTACCCGCTTCCTACAGACACATCTGTGCCCTTAACTTCCAAGTTTGTGGCAGATTCCTACAGTACGCCGAGATCAATACCGTTGATATCTGATGATGCTGGTATGAAAATCTTCATCAGTTGTTCGTGGCCAGCCGAGATGGTCATAAATTCTTAGAAATTAGCCGGACGTCAAAAAAAAAAACATCTAATTAAGGCATCCGAGGTGACCATTTACACCGTCCTTTGAAGCAAACTCGGTAATGTTTAGCCACTCAACAAATTATTTTAAAATGAACTTGCACCAGGTGAACCGCGTGATATTTAAAATAACAAATCAGAATTAAAAATCGAGAACGTTGTGCAATACCCTTTCTCCTATATGTTTCTTGCAGTAGCCATGTAAGACCTCTGTTTTACCTTTTCTCGCTCTTGTCAAGTACCCCACCTCCCGACTTTTGGAAAATTTTCTGCACATGGTCACAAAATCTTCTGCTACAGCTATCAAAGAAGAAATGTAATACCTGCCAGTACTTGGGTCATTGCGAAAAATTTTGAGACACGTCAAATTAGTAGTGAGTAGACTCACTCCGATTGTTGCATTTTTTCAAAATACTCTATACACTTTCTCATCCTCAAAAACCACTTATAAAAACCTCCTTGCAATTCATTTTGCTCAAGATTTTTTTTTTTATGTCTTGTGTTAAATCCTCAAGATGAGCTGGCTATCAAAGTCTTGAGTGTTGTTAGATAGTGACAAGTGTAAACAGGATAGTTATTTTACGTACACCCTTTAAAAAAATTGATCTCTTGAACACAGAATTCTTCTAGGTCCTACTCGTTACAGCGCACGGTTCACAAGGTATCCAGCAAAGCTGTGTAGACTCTGCAGCAATTGTGTTATATGACTTGCATTGGACGCTGGCTAGTATGTGTGTTCCGTTAGCTCTGTGGCAGAGTGTGTAGTGATGCTGTGGTTAAGAGCGCAGGTTCGTCTCCCTGTATCAAGCTCTTTTTTTAACAAACCTTTGTAACATTATTATTGTTACCCATATACAGAAAGCTTTAACGTTAACATATACGACCCAATGGTATATGAAGGTTTTCATAACCTTCTTGTGGGACATTCGTATAGAAATAAATAAAAATGCCTTTCCAAGGAACAAGTATCACAATGCAGTTTATTAGTCTGAACTTATTTTTTAAAAACAACATGTTTAAGTGGGCTCCATGACAACAAACACATTTTTGTAATCGGCTTGGGAAGTTTATTATAACTCTCTGCAATAAAACGTGATCAATGTACCTACTTTACGAGTTATGTTTTATTTTCACTGCATGGTGGTTCGTAGCCTGTCACAGTACACTTTACTTTTCAAGTATCCCCATATAAAATGCTCTGGACTAGCCAGAAAATCGAGAAATTATGCTCCAAGAAACAGGACATTGAGTGTTCATTGTTTCACAAGCGGCGTGAGCTGTGGTAACATCCTGCTTGAACGCAAACTCATTATCATCCATCTGGAAGTCCAATGTTGCCAGTATTTCCGGCACATTAAATAATACCCTTAATCTTCTCTGAACGCAGACTTAGATTGACTAAATCTTATAACAAGAGCGAACCCATGTTTTTCAACCGTTCAATTATCAATGCTCTTGTTTACTAAACGAACAGAATAAATTGCATAGTTACAAAGCAACTAATACCATAACTGTAATGCAAAATCGCTAGAAACGGTAGCGTTGTGAAAACCGCCATATTCCATTGGATCGCTTGTGATTTTTAAAAAATAAGTTCAGATTAATAAATTGCATTGTGGTACCTGTTCCTTGAAAAAGAATTTTTATTTAATTCCTTACGAGTGTGCCACAAGAAGGAACCGTCATATTTCATTGGGTCACCCTGTAGGTATAGGAATATTAGAACAAATGCTGAAGGAAGTATTATATCTAAATGCAATATGCTGCTGATGCAAGCAGGACAAAAGACAGCTTATGGACACAAGTTCAAGAAACCTGGGATGTTGTAGCCTCTCGTCTACACTACTGTAGAAAGCTGACATCATCTATACCCCGAAGATTGAGGCCAGTTATACATGCTGAGGGTTCATACACCCATATTAATTTGTGTTTATTTGTATTTGTTTTCACTTCAGAAGATGAATGTTTCTGTTCTAGTATTTATTAGTTATTTGTAAATAATGTGTTAGTTTGTGATTACGTTTTTGTGTGTGCACAGGTAATGCCATAAAACTAAAAAATGACGCGTTAAAATATAATATGATATTAAGGTAACATGATGTTATACATATAAAACCAATAATAAAAAATAAAATAGAGATGTGTGGAACTTGAATGAATGAGCCTGCGCAGAGAAACCGCTCGACCACCGCTAGCGTTAATGGGCGTCCCTGGCACTATACATTATTTTTGTTCAAGGGCGTACATGCATGTTCAAGGCTCATTCGTTCTCTTTCTTTATATCCTAACCTGTGTAATTCAAGCAATTCATTGAGTTTTAAGTTGCAACTCCCTGGTCTCTACTCAAGGTTTTATAACACACCAATGGAAAAATATGTGCAGGCTTTATTTTGTGTTATCGAGGTTTCTGAATACAAATAAGAATATCCTGTTTCCCTACCCTCGTTTTTCTGACAACTTTCAGCTAAAGTCAATAATCTTTTATACTCTCCCCGCAAGTGCATTACTTGACTTCTGCAGTTATACCGACGATGAGGAAATAGCAGCACACGGATGATTAGCTAACCGAAGCCCAAGTGAAAAGTGGAAAGTTTGAAGCACATCGACTTTCTCCCAACTTTTCCCGTTTGCTTTATAGTGACAAGCTGTTACTTGGCGTTCAAGAACATCCGAGATGTCGAACCGGCAACTTTTATGTCCAAAATTTCCCGTCACGTGTCTAACTTACTTGCACAACTCTCCGCGTCTGAACACTGGCAAGCAGTGAGATTATGTTACTGCCTAAGTGGATGAGAAATGAAAGTGCGGTTTTTATGAACACAAGATATTGGACATTACACGGAACAACAGAATTGTGTTAATTGAAACATAAACGTATTGTTCCTTTTTGCTCAAACAATTTCCTAATTCATAAAGCAACAAGTAGTTGCATGTAATTGACATTTCCAGACTGATAAATCTCACAACGCAACATTCATGAAGTGGAATTTTACTTTCTGCACCGCCAGGACTCTTGAGCGGGAGCTAATCTCTCGATTTTCCTCCACCAAGTTCTCACTCTGTAGTTTCCTCGTTTACAGCTTCCCGAGGGTGGTCAGAGCGAGGGTTGTCTTTCAAAGTGTCTCGACTTTCTTCAAATGATCGAATACATCTTGCAATGGTAACAAATGAACACACTTGATCGCCATGAACAGCTGTCTAGTCCTCGTGGGTTTCTTCGCTGTTTCACCTGCTTATAGCGTGTGAAAATGTTCATGATTTTTCACCTGCTAGTAACACAGGACTGAACTCAACAGACTATACGACGGTAACTATGCAAATTTAAAGTTGTAATTGTGCTTATTTTGATAGCTTAAGTTCCATTGTTGCGTCAGTTACGTGTATATAGGCATTGTTGTCCAGCAATAGATAGGCTAGTTGCAAAACTTTTTAATTGTCTCTTATATGGCTGTAAAAATTATGATCATTTTTTATTTAACAGCTCTGGTATATTGTTGCATTCCCTTTGAGGAAGAATAGCGTAAAAGTTTATTTACTGCTGAGTGCGTAAAACATACCGCAGTGGTTGGACGTTTATTTCAAAGATAATTACTTGAATACCCTCAAATCAGAGTGATGCACTCGATGTGGGAACGCCATCTCGCACAGCCTTGCGGCTCCACTCCATTGTCATTCACGAGACAGTATGTAAAAGTTGCAAATGCCTGTTTAGTATATGAAAGAACATCCTGTCATGATTAGTTGCTGAACTACAGCACAAGTTAAGCATTGGAAACTGAACAGTCACAAATATACACAAATGAAAATGAAAATTTAAGAAGCATACCTAACGGAAGGTCTGGATTTCGATTCGCACCAGAACCGTCCTCCCTGGCAGGTTTTTTTCAGGTTCATAAAAGGAAAATGCTCGGGAGGTACCTTAACCTTAGGCCCGAAACGCTTCCTTTCCTTTATCACTTCATCTCATGTATCATCAGGTGTTCGCCTTCTGTTAAAAACAACTAAAAAAACATTTTATACAGATGATTACAAATATTGATATCAACCACGTGACTTCTGTACTTAAAACATTCCCTACGTGAAGTTTCGTTGTGGGATTCCAGATCAATTCGAATTAAAATGATATAATTTTAGTTGGGGACCGGCGGAGCGTGGCTGTAAGACGCTACTGTGTTGAACGAGTTTTTATGTGCAATACATGCGTAAAACGGATTCTTGCTAACCCAAAGAGAATTCTTCAAAACAAAAACAAAATAGCATCGTCATAGAAACGAGTACTAAGAAACATTGCAATATAATACGTCATAACATCACATTTGGCAAATTTTAATGTTTTTTTTTTTTTTTTAATATTTCAATACTAAAATTGCATAAAAGTGTGTAATCTTCATTCTGAACACTCGTTCACTTCCGTTCACCGCTAAACATTCACTCGACTCACAATTACTAACATTATGCACTAGTTTCATAAATAAGTGTTTCTAAACACGACCTAAGAATATCAGACTATTCAAAGAACTGGGTGATAACATGGGAAGTTTACATACATCTTTACTTCTTCATATAGAAATAAGTGACTCGGTTCTTTGAAATTAGAGCTGAAGTCAGAACCAACTCGACTGACAATGACTTTGCATTGGGAGTCAGGTTATGTGACGAATGCTAGCTAATAAAATTGGCATATTTACGTGATATTTTTCAGAAAGGTAATAATTTAAGCCTCTCACTTCAAGGAAAAGCAACAACAGTGTTTGACACCAACGATAAAGTGCAAGGGTTTGAAAAGAAAATCAAGTTTTGGGCAGAATCGGTGAACAATGTCAATGTTGACAGCTTCCCAATGGCAAAAGAATGTATAGAAGTACTAGATTCAGACATACCTGGGAATATCTTAAGAGCTTCAAGCTCACCCACTAAGTTTGCTTGATAGCCTCAACAGCTATTTTCCGGAAGAGCTGCATGAAAAAACGAAAGAAGACGACTTTGGGTTGAAAGCCCATTCTCTGCTGTGTCCCTGACAATACAGCAATATGAATGACATCAGATTATGTAATAAAAGATAATTTTCCAAATAAAAAGTCACTATCGGAATTTAAAGTTTTGTCTGATAAAGCCTTTGCCCTTTGTAGTCATTTATTTATGTGAATAAGGATTCTCTGCTTATGCAGGTACTAAAACAAAACACAATCTCGTCTCTATACGGAGTCAGATATTCCGCTCCAGTTGTTCCAAAGTCAACAGATATAGCTGAGTTATGCAAAACAATTCCGTCTCACCCTTCTAATTAGAATAGTTCTTTTACGATCCTAATTAACATTTTTGGTTTTGCAACATTAAAAATTAAAGTGGTTTTATGTACCAGATATTTGAGAATATACTACGGATTTACAATGCTTGCTTCTATTTCGTTTAGAATGTATTCCTAATATGTTTTTGTTTGTTAGTTTTGTAATGTATGTAGGTAAATTAGAGGTGAAATATTTCTGTAATTAAATAAAGTAATAAATAATGTTTCGCACGACATACTGAGTATTTACCTTCTAGGATCCTAATAGTTTGATTATATTAGTGCCACTTGAACTTTTCCGGTAAAAAGTGATGCATGACCCAAAAATTTTGAGAATCACTGATGTAGAACATTGAAGTCGGAAGCACATGCTATTTAAACCCCAGGTGAATCCTGAGCACAGTCTACGGGAGAGCCCAGGTCGGCTGTGTCTGCGATTGAGAGCTGTTCGCCAGTACATCCCAGAGGTAGACAAGACTTATTAATTTGGTGTTGTCTGACGGTTGTATAAATGACATGTTAACCTTTGCTGCTGCATACATTGAGTTACGTTCCCAATCCCAAGTCAGATCAGGGATCGCGACAATATCACCATGGTAACCTCGGCTTATGTGCGTTAAAGCAAGGTAGCATTCCTATACAGCCAAACTGTGTTCATAATAGTCAGAGCTCGGAAGTCCAAATATTTGTTTGGGTTAAAATAGCCAGGTTCACTCTTAAATAATGGAAATAATGCAGTAATATAATAAAAATAGGCATGTATTAAAAGCGAAAACGGAATAATGTTATTCATTATTAATGAAAAGGTATTTAAGATAGTTAATAATTTCTTTATCACATAATTAAAGTACTTAAGCGTACTTTATTTGGTTACAAGCAACAACAGGATGTTTTTTTAAGGTGTCAACTGTTATAGTCAGCCGCTTATCAGGAAGAACATTTTTCATCATAGAAAAAGAACGTTCTACTTCCACTGAAGTGAGTGGAGCGTATTTAAAACATGCTATTTCGGAAATGTTTTTCAAGACAAAGTAATATAGTTTAGAATAGTTCTGAAGAACGATAAAAAGATGCGCAGTGGTTTCTGGTTGAATTCATTTGAATTTCTGTTTATGCGTTTATAGGAGAATCAGGTTAGTATCTCTCTTATTTCCGTACTGAACACATTGTAGGGACGGTTTATTGCACCGCTCTCATCTTTCTCGCTTGCAATTGTTTGTTACATTTATGCAGCTAAGAAGTTACCCTACATCAAATTTCCTAGAATTGTCTCGCGTAGATCGATACATCATTCGTCAGAACTATTAAAAACTACAGTTACTTCCCTCAAGCTTTTTATTTCCTGGTATTCATATGCCCAAGATAGCCGTGCGTCCCTTTCACTAATTAAGATTCTGCTAATTAAAGAGCTTATATGAATGGGTTGAGGAGAAAGTTTTTTACTACTTGAAAATAAATAAATGTATAACAGGATTCTTTACAGATATTTTTATGAGGTGAGCATGACATTAAATTTCTTAATCTGTTCAACTTCGATATATTTAAATTCTTTATGTGTTTTTAAAAATGCGTATAAAATCTCAGAATAAATATCATAAGGATCCAAATTAGGCAAAAAAAAAAATGTTTAACTTTTTAAAACAGGCAAGAGATGCCGAAATGGGCAAGGGAAAAAAGGCAGAAATAAAAAACCGCCACGGGTGGCCGAGGTCGTTAAGGCGCGGATTTGTGAGCGAAATGTCTGGGGTTCCCGCCAGGACCATCCTCCTTGACTGAGGTTTTTTTCAGGTTTTCTTCAGTCCTCATAAATAGCAAATGCTGGGGAGGTACCCTAAACTTAGATGTGGAACATCTTCTTCCTAAAATAATAGTATCCTTTCCTAATTTATCATTTCATCTCGTGTATCATAAGTGCCCACCACCTGTGCTGCATCAGTAGTAAAAACGGGCGTTAAATACTGTTCAAAAAATAAATAAAAACTGGCCCTATTGATCCCAAATGTACAGAAAGGTATTCACCCTTAAATATATCCATTCAGGCACAAAAGACATTTTACCTAATCTCCGGGCTCTGGTAATCATTTTTTAATAGTGTTTAACGCCCGTTTTACTACTGAGACACCTCAGGCGGTGGACACTGGTGATACATGAGGCGGAATTGTAAATTGGGAAAGGATTTTTAAGGTCGAAAACGTTCCAGGCCTAAGTTTGGGGTACCTCCCCGGCATTTGCCATTTATAAGGACTGGGGAATACCTGGAAAATCTTCAGGGAGGATGGTCCTCGAACCCCAGACCTCCCGCTCACGAGTCCGCGCCTAACGACCTGGACGGTTGGTAATAATGTGAAAAGTGTAGTTTGTTTTGAGATATAAGAATTGCAGGGAAGCACCAGTATTTTTTTATTAACAGATAAACTCCGCATGATAATTAACAAATGGAGCTGACCAAAATTCATGTGTAATTTTATTGTATTTTTGGATTTAGTGTTTCGTGTTCATAAACTTCCTAGAAAAGTGTCCAAAAGCCCATGGAGAAAAACAATCGAACAGGCTGACCTTAGCATTTGTAGTCATAATTATTAGTGTTGGAAGTATAAAAACTGAACTAAAATGGTACCAAATGGCAATTCTTTATTACTTAGAGATTTTATTCTGTATACAGAATAATTAAAAATATCAGAATGTCAATAGAAAGAGTTGTGATCAATAATTTAAATGCTAGAGCTGCTGAGTAAAGAATCATTATATTTATTTTAAATGATTTATTTCTTTGCTCAAAGATTCAACTTTGCAATATTTTTATTAGCAGGAATTGTTTTAAGACGAGACAGGTTCAGTTCCGCTTACAGTAAAACAGAGTTGACAAGCTTTAGTTTTCAGCTGAGGGGTTTTTAAGGTCTCCCTGTGACACTGGACTGTTTACATTGCCTTAAATAAATAGTCAAAATGTCAACCTCCTCTGAATATAGGCTTCACTTTGATGCCTGATTGCTTAATCAAACGTGTCATTTTCCCATGGCAACCGCTTTCACTTTTGCGCATAACAAAAACCTTAGGCTAACATATGAATAACCTCTCGTGTATAATACAGTTATCAGCTGGTTTCGCTATGTAATTTAAACGTGTTTATTTCTTATCAACGATCAGGGTTACTATTTCATTGTTTCATACACGCAGACCTTTCCTGTCACACCGCTTATGAAGCTATCTATGTGTTGTAAACATTGAATTTAAGTTTTTATATTTCCACTTGTTTGTATAAGAAGATGATTAATTCGGTTTGATGATAAAGATACCACATCAATTGTATACCAACCACGCAAGAAAATACTCTAGTTATCGTTCCATAATCTCCCCTCTCATGGCCATATTTCGGTGCCAAGTTAGCTCTGTCAGAAAGTAATGTGAGAGGAGAATATTGTAGAACTATTCCAGAGAAACACCTTGTGTTTCGATTCAGCTACAGATACTTTAAGAAAACTGATTCTTACATAAAGAAAAACGATCCATTTTATAACCGAAAACGACGTGTACTAACGGAAGAAAATTTTGATGACATTAGAGAAATATTGGAGTATTTTCCAAAGAAATGCCTACTCCGTGTGTCAGTTCCTGGTGGTCTAGTGGTAGTCATACTTGCCTCGTAGACCCAAGATCGCGCGTTCAAACCCGGCCAGGCTCGATTGATTTTTTATGGTTTCCGGCGGGAGGAAAGTTGGTTTTACGTCGCAAATTTATGGCATGAACAAAACAAAACAAAACAAAACTCAAGCCTGAAAGATGAAGCCTCTTAGTAAAATGTGTCTGCCGTTTCATGACCCGAATTCCAATAATACCAAAGACCAAAATAAATAAATAAATAAATAAAATAAGTTAAGTAAGTGGTCAAAGAGAAGGATATTATTATGATTGTAATAAATTAAGGAGAATTGAAACAATTAAGGATAATGTCCAATTTAAGAGAATTTCTGCCGAGTACTGGATGCCAGTACATACCGCTGGCATCCAGTGGTTAGTAGTAGTATAGATGTATAGTTATGGAATAAATTTAAAGGATAGAATAGCTGGCTACCAGCTATAATTCCTACTAGCTCCCAGTAATGTTGCTAAATTGTTAATTTGGTAGTTTTGTAGATTTTGGAACATTAATTTGGGAAGTAGTTAAGTAAATTTATATTTTGGTTCAATAAAATTATTTTATTTTTTGTTTGTTTATTGTTTTATTATATTATTTTAATCTAGCTATTAGTAAAATATGTAAAATAATGTATTAAAATATTATTGAATTGTATAGTTATAATAACAATAAATGGAAAATTTGATATACATGCCCTGGTTACCAGGGTGGCGTATACAGATTTTATTTTATTTTATTTTATTTTATTTAATACCAAGGACCAAAGTGGCTAAAGAGTGCCCTCAAATAATAATAATAATAATAATAATAATAATAATAATAATAATAATAATATACATTGTCTATTACGGGATATAGACATTTTAAAAGTTCTGCTCATAGAGCTATTATTCTAAAACTGAAACCTCACATAGTGGCTGTAATTCAAAAGTTAAAACCGCGTAACGGCATGTTAATGTCTGTAAATATATTTCGAAATATGGTCGATCAGCAGTTAATGACTATCTCATACAAAACCTGAATATAGTGATATAGTTACATTTGTTCACTAAACTAAAAATACTTTGAAAATTAGCATTTTCTGCTAGTACAAATACGCCATTAATTTTGAACTAATCGGAGTACAACACAGATTTATCTCCTCATACATCAGGTGATATCAAAAAGTTTCCGGACGTGTGTGTAGCGCGCCAACATATTGAGTACCGATTTGCGTGTGCAAAGTGGAAGAACATCCCTGAAATACGACGAGTATCACCCACGAAAAGGTTGAAAAAGGTCAGAAAATTGTTCCTGAAGACTTTAAGAGAACAATCAACCACATCGCTAACATCGTTGGTGTGTTGTTTGGGCCTGTGCAGACAAAGGTCGCCGTTTCAACGCCGTTGACAAGATACAACGTGAATGGCAGAAGGTTCTACACTCACAAACAATGCATTTGAAGCCGCATTCCAAAACTGATACCGGGTACTGCTAGAAAAGAGTTTTTCAATACACTGTGCACTCAGAGAAGTAACCATAGCAAACACTGGCACAGTTTCTTTGAGCAGTTGCACAGATCAGTGATGAAAGTATTACCTTTGAAATTCGTGTTTTTTTCGAATAGTGACATCATTCTAAATCTAAGACAGAATCTTGCTAACACGCACTGGTGACTATGTGTGAAAATGGCATTTGCATTTTAGAGAATTTTATTTTGGGAGTTTTATAACAAACGCAATAAATATTCGCTTATTTCCTAAATGAACAGTAGCGCGCTGTTTGCAATTAAGTGATAAGCTTCTAGAAGACCATCATATTGATAAGGGAGAAATGAGGAAAAGTAGAAGTGGGAGATCGAGGGAGTTGTCTAAGTCCCCACCAAGATGCCTGTTATGCAGCTATAATTATTTATTATTATTAAATACACGGATCTTACAGGAGGAAACATTCATTGCAACTTGCTCAAACAATCAATTCAAAACATCAGTATTGACTACATTCATATAAAGACAGAACATATTCAAATTAATCAGAATGAAAATGCCATGGCAGGCATATATCACAGTATAAAAATAATAATAACAATCACTAGGGTCATTCAATTTAACATCGGACTTTCGTTCGCTGGGTAAGGGAAGGGTGGCGAGAGGGGTGGGTCATAATGGTAGTTAGGTGAGGATGTGTGAAAGGGACGATCTTTTTTTTTAATGGTACTTAACGGCCGTTTTTATTACTGAGGCACCACAGGCGGCGATTCTGATGAAACGTGAGATGAAATGATAAATTGGGAAACGATTTTTAAGAATGGAAACGTTCCAGGTACAAGTTTAGGGTATCTCCCCGGCATTTGTCAATTATGAGGACTGAGGAAAAACTGGAAAAAAAACCTCAGTCAGGGAGGATGGTTCTGGCGGGATTCGAACTCCAAACCTCCCGCTCACGAGTCCGCGCCTTAACTACCTCGGTCACCCGTGGCGGTTGGGCACGATCTAACGGATACTTCCGCATTGGTCGTTCATTACTGTAGCGCTATGTCTGAGCAATAGGTTGCATCATCCGTTTCGCAGCGGATCATCATAGTTTTTGTAATCAAGAATGAGTCAAACGATTGAGACTTTGTCCAGACTTCGGGCACAGTTTGAAGAAGCTGCTCAACAGCCGTGATGCAGAGGAAAATGAAAGCCCAGGAGAAGCGTCACTCAGGACAACATTCAAGCTGTTTGTCATCGACACCTAAGTGTGCTCGAAATCGCTACAGAGGTGAGTTTGGAAGTGCATACATCATTCTTTTGGAAAGTGTCGGCCAGGTGGGTCCCACATCTCCTCACTAATGATCAGAAAAAAAAAATTCGAAGGGACATCAGTCAAGAGGTTTCTGGATCAGTTTGAGGAAGAAAGTGAGCAGTTGAGTGATGAGATATGGCTACAATACTGCACACCGAAACAAGAGAATGAGCGTGTAGGGGAGAAGATGGGAGAGTCGAGGCCAAAACAAGGGATTCTAAAAGACGTGTTGCTCATCGATTTCCCTCACGAACGAAGGACTGTGAATGCGGCATATTACTACAAGCAGTTGGAGGCGCGAGAGCCGACAGTACATTTGTGATATTGTCACATGTACGGCCAAGGGATGCATTAAATTGGCAGTTGGTCAAAATTGTTATGCGAACAATTAGTCGTATTTGCTTGAATATTTTATAGTCTTACATAACCTAATTGACTATACAAATTCATTTGGCTCAACACTTCCGTTGACGACTTTAATGATTTTACCGTGAAGCAATCGTCTGCTTAGCAACAAGCGGAATCATGATGAATTTAACTTCTTCCTATACCCACGCACTTCTTTCTCATTGGTCACTACAATTCAAACTTAGAGCGTTGACGTATCATAATTGGTGAACATTACAACCCTCTAGGCGATCGGGAAGGCATGTTAGAAGGTAGCAGAGCCTCAAAAAGTGCCTGTTCCTACACTCATCGCCTGTGCTACCTTGTGCTGCTGCTGGCCGCTCTGCATCTTCGGCTCTTCGTGACATCATCCCCAAGGTAAGGGCCCGTTCGGACTTCTAGCTATCCATTCACCATGTGTTAACGTAAGCCTTCAGCATCATGTGCATTTACTATTAATATACAATAAATAAGTAGCAACGACAATAACACTGTATTTACACCTGTGAGTGCTCCTGTCTCTATGCTCCCCTAGCTCACGCCATAAGCGTAACAATATCCTGTTCTGCATGACAACAACAGCCATAAGCAGGTAGAATTCACTGGACATCCCCAAAACCTCCTTACAGCTATGATTTATCCCTTTGTGATTACCACATTTTCAGGTCGGTGAAGGAGGCATGGGAGGGAGAAGATTAATTGACAATGCAAAGTTGAGCACTTTGTACGCGACTGATTGTTGACACGCCCATCTTATTTATTTTTTTATATATATGATGAAGGAATAAAGAATGTACCTATCCGATGAAGAGAGTGCATTTCTGTAGAAGAAACTTGTTGAAATGTAATTTAATTTATTTTGTAACTGTAAATGACAGAGCAAATTCGATTTATGTTTGAATGACCAATGGAACAAACAGCTTTCTGGAGAATATTAATTTAGCAGAAATTACAGCACTTAGTATTAAAGAAAAAATATCCTCCGTCGTATTTTTCATCGATGTCACCGCTTCAATTCACAGCTTTCATAATAATTAAATCCACTCCCCTCTTTTATTGTTATTTTTCTTTACAGTGTTGACTACATTCTTAAAGCTAGCAAGTGTTTTATAGCCTATTCAACAATTAGCTGTGCTAATAACTCGTAAGTGGAAAAGCATTGCAGTGGATTTAGAAAGACCAACTCGAGAGAGCCTGACAGCTGGTTCCAAGAACGTTATACATGAAAACCTCATAAATCCTTCACAGGTAGTTCTGCATCTCCATATCAAATCTGGGTTAATGGAAACAGTTTACCAATGATTAGTCAAAGTTATACAGGATGGCCCAATGGAATATGACGATTTTCAGTATCTTCTTGTGGGACACTCGTATAGAATTAAATAAAAAATACTTTTTCAATAACAAGTAACACAATGCCATTTATTAATCTGAACTTATTTTTAAGTGGACTCTATGACAACGAACACTTTCGTGTAATCGGCTCGGTCAGTTTACCATAACTCCATGCAATAAAACAGGGTCACTGTTTCTAATTTCACGAGTTATGTCTTCTTTTAACTGCATGATGAACCTAGCCTGCCACAGTACACTTTACTTTTAAAGTATCCCATAAAAAACATTCTGCAGCCGTCAGATCGGGCTGGCCGGACATCATCACCAAATCGAGAAAGTGTGTGCCCAGGAAACAGGATCCGCAGAGTGTTTATTGTTTCACGAGCGGTGTGAGCTGTGGCGCCATCCTGCTGGAACCAAAACTCCTTTTCATCATCATCCACCTGAAAGTCCAGTTTTGCCAGTATTTCTGGCACATTAAATTATACCCTAAATCTCTGAACATAGGAGATTGGCTTAGAATCAATAAATCTTGTAACAACAATGAATACGCGTTTTTCAACCGTACAATTATCCATACTCTTATTTACTAAATGGACAGAATAAATTGCATAGTTACATAGCGACCATTACATAACTGTAATGCAAAATCGCTAGAAAGGGCAGCGTTGTGAAAACCGCCATATTCCATTGGTTCCCTTGTGATTTTTATAAAATAAGTTTCGATTACTAAATGGCATTATGCTACTTGTTCTTTGAAAATATATTTCTATTTCATTCTATACGAGTATCCCGCACGAAAACGGTTCTGAAAACCGTCATATTCCAAGAGATCACCCTGTGTGGGCTTAATTTACGAGCAGCTAACGGATTTATAATGCGGGAATGAAATAAAAAGGCCAACTGGCAGATGTTTAAAGGGATGCACGGTATAAATCCAGTGCTGTCCTGAAAGCTAAAAATGTAATCTCAGAAGCACTATAAACCATCAAGAACTTGAAAGTTTTTTTAAAAGAAGGCTCCCAAATACGGAAATATAGTTAAGATATCGATTCTGCAGCAAGCCTCTAGAGGTAGATGTGTTTATCTGGTGATTCTGGGCTGTGTTCTTGCGACAGTTAGCGCTGAATACCCTGCCTGCGCTCAATGTATTATTCAACAGCTGAACTCGCGAGTTTACATTAAGTTTGGATGGATTGTTAGTTTATTTTTAGAAGCACAAGGGACAGGATGGTGTTAATAAGACATTGCTCCTCATTCCCATGGCGGCAGTGTCCCAGTGAAAGGCCCAGTTTTTCCGCTCTCTTGCAATCAACTTCTGCGTGGGTATACCAAACCTAAGCAACGCCTTTTCAAAATATTAGACAAATTTTAATTCTGATTCAAAACACAGCATTCCTGAATGGATTTAGAACGATGTATTTATAAATACTACAAAACTTAAATATTGCCATAAAAAGAATATCGGAATGCGTTAAAAATACAACTAAATAAAATACATAGGAGGAATTTGTTTTATATTATTATTATTATTATTATTATTATTATTATTATCGGGGCCATAATAGAAATATCATGACTTTTAATACGAGGGTTACTATATAAATTTTGAAGTGCGGAAAGCATTGTTGCTGGGTCGAAATTGTTGCCATTGGTGTTGCCATGGTAGCAGGCGGAGCTCTGTTGTTTTGTTCATATTTCTGCATTTTATGTTTTAAATCTGGAAAGTGTTAACATACTTGTAAGTCAATGATGATTCAGAGAGAGCATTTTCGTGCGATGATCTTGCGCGATTTCAAATGTGGCTTCAATGAAACGCAGTCACTTGAGCGTTTGAAGGGCGTTGTTCCGCTGGTTTGGACAATTAAAGAGGGAGCGGCAAACTCTTAAAGGTGAAGAGTAGAGTGACAAACCAACAACAGTAGTGACTGAGAAGAACATCACCTCTGTGGAAACAATGATCAGGGTAGATCCAAGACTAACCTACAGGGACATTGAACTTGCATTAGCGATTAGTTAGCCGAGCAATGGGTCCTGTCTCCGCGAACAAGGGTGTGCAGACGATGGTAGCTTTTGGAATTAGAAAAGCAAACAGGAAACCCGCAAACAGTGCACCGCATTTTAAGGAAGAACCGGAAAATGTGTGCAAAGTGGGTGCCAACTCTCTACCAAGATTTCAGGAAGAAGGGAATATCGTGCTGAATCGCATAATTGCAATTGATGAAACGTGGGCAAGGGCGTATGAACCAGAACTCAAGCGACAGCCCAGTGATTGACGTCACCCAGGGTAACGCAAACACAAGTTTCGCCAAATCCTTCACTAACAAAAGTCATGGTCGTTCTGACATCACGGTGTGCTTGTATGCCATCCAGTGCGTGAGGCCCAGTATGACAGGTGATTTTGGTGTCCCAATTACGCCGTGCCATACACACCAATTGGAAAGAACTTTTGAACTCGGGCATCATTCTCCATGATAACTCAATCGCTTACATAGCCAATAGTGTCAAGTGTGTTTTATAGCGGTGGGGATGGGAAATTCTTCCACACTCGCCATACTCACCCGATCTCAGACACTTTGATTATGATGTCATCCCCAAAGTGAAGCAACCACTGTGTGAGAAACGTTTTGCTAACAGTATTTCGACGCGATGTGGTTCACGTACAGTAGATGGTATTCAATACCTTCTGCATCGCTGGCAATGAACCGATGCACTTAAAGACTATTTCAAGGCTGCTAAACACCTTGAACTACCTGAGAGCCGTCCTGTAATGGATATGCAACCCAGTAAGTAGTGATATGTAACTTTTGGTAATGCCGTAATAAACAATGTTTGTCCGGTTGAATGTGTTTTGCTTCTTCCCTACAAGTCCGGCACCGTTAGTGGCATCACTCGACAGTAAATACCATATACTTTCAATCGTATATCTTACATTTTTTCGTGATGTCCCTTGTTCGCGAGAAAAAAAAATAATTGCATGACTTATTACTTATCCCTCATATATGTCATGCTGGGCTTTAGATCTGACGTACAAGCGTGTCGTTTTTTACACTCTGTATAATGAATACTTCTAAATAAAAAGTGTAGTGGTCGTATTCTGCTACTACTGTACTTTGTTCGGAAACCAGTTTATTGCGGCTTTTCCTACAGTTACAGTCTGTGTGGCGTGCCGAGAATCTTTAAACAGGGTAACACCTGGTTGCGTACATTTCTATAGGAAAGTAAAGCTCTGCAATGGCACCATTAGAAAACTTAGGAAACCCGATCACATCGTTAGAAGCCATACACATTCAGTCCCGTATGGCTCCGCGTTTCGGTATAAGCTCTGCGAATCCCTTGCTCTCTATCCGTGCCCGATGAACCAGGTCATAATCCTAGCTTGCTCTTTTTTGCTCTAGTATACGAGCGGTACACAATCCTCACTCTAAGCTAGAATTGGAAAAATAACATCCACTTTAGGGAGAATTTATGAAACATGTTCAGCAAGCTATTTTTATTACTACAGGTTGTTTAAATGTTTCCGACTCTCTCTAAAAGTGTTTCAATACTGAATACATACGTAGATGAAACATAAATAAATAAATGTTGTGCAACAGAAAACATATATTGAGCCATATCAGTGGGCTATTTGTATATTTTGTATATTTTTAGAATCAACTGTACCCCATAACAATTAATAGTATGCTCAACGTGTAAATTACATTTTTCTGAAATACATTGTAGCCAAATTCGTCTTTACAGAAGAAGGAACTCTCAATACGACACTTGAACACGGTTCTGCAGAGAGCATAGTGTAAAAGAGACGAACTGAGACTACTGTCAAGTCAAAAAAAGCTCCAGTTAGTTTGGGACATCTTTATAATCATCCTGTATAACATAACTGACACACAAAAAATGAACTGGAAACTTACTATAGAGTCCTGGGGCTCTAGAGACAAACTTTTCTCATCATAAGATTCCGTTATGTTTGTCCTGGCGTGTACATGTTAAATTCAACTCCCGATCCAATTTTCTCCGTCATCTTCATACAAACACACCTTCATCGACTGCAGCCCCACTGGAGAGCCCATTGGTATTCGATAAGCATCGATAGTTGATGGCATTCGGTGCGAAAGAGATGAAGCTACTGGATCCTCTCACGTTCCCGGTGACTTGGTCCTTCTGACTTGGAAAATCCAGCCTTACTTGTCATCGAACATCTTTTCTTGTTGTAAGACTGCAACATCGATCAGCCTACTTTCTATATGCCGATACACTCAGTTAAATATTCGCTGGATAGAAACCAAACACACCAAGGTAGGCAATTAAATAAATTATAAATAGATGTAGGTTCAATGTTTACAATAGCTAAGGACTAGTTGCAACATGGCGGTGCCTCTGAATGAGCGTAAAATCCTCGAGATGCACTTTGTTGTGAGATTTCTGTGGGCTAAAAAGTTATGGAATCAAAGAATATTCATAAAGAAATACTTCCCATTTACGGTGAAAAGTGTTTGTCATGTCAAGCAGTTTGTGAAGTTCTCTAAAGAGCGGACTCGGCCAACCAACGGAGATCGTCACAAAGGCGAATTTGCAACAGGTTGAAGACTTAATTCAAGCACACAAATGGTGTCACTAGATAAATGTTGAGATGCAAAACATTGGACATCCCAAGGGAAATCATTGTTGCTGGGTTGAAATTGCTGAGTCATTGGTGTTGCCATGGTAGCAGCAGAGCTCTGTTGTGTTATTCGTTTCCCTGCATTTTATGTTTTAAGTCTGGAAAGTGTGAACGATCTTGTAAGTGCAATGGAAATTCAGAGAGAGCATTTTTGTGCGATGATCTTGCACGATATCAAATGTGACTTAAATGAAACGCACTCACTTGAGCGTTTGAGGGGAGGGGGCTTTTCCATTCACTTGATACTGTGTTCCGCTTGTTTGGAGGATTAAAGAGGAGGCGGAAATGTTTTAAAGAAGAGAAGAATGGTAAATCAGCAACAGTAGTGACTGAGAAGAACATCACCTCTGTGGAAACAATGATTAGGAAAGATCCTACAAGAATATTAAGCTGGCATTAGCGATTAGCTAGCCAAGTGTTTCAACCATCCTTCATGAGCACCTTCGAGTAAAGCAAGTTCTTCAAGATGGGTGCAAATAATTTTTCTGAAGCAGAGAAGCTCCACAGGCTGGAATGGTGCCAAGAAATGCTGAAAAGATTTAACTATGAAAAGTCTCGCCGTGTTTCAGATATCGTTACGAGTGACAAAACATGAATATATCAGCTTTATCCATAAACAAAACGCCAGTCCTCCATAATTCTGTTTTCCCTAATAACCAACCGACTGTCAAAGTCAAGAGACCAAGAAGTGTGGGGGAAAAAATGGTTGCCTCTTTCTTCTCCAGAAGCAGTCACGTGGCAACCGTTGTGCTCGAAAATCAGAGAACTGTTAATGTAAAATGTTACCCAGAAATTGTCTTATATCGGTCCTAGTAGTGTAGTGGACCATATTTTCCTTCTAAACCCAATATCGCGGGGTCGATCCCGGCCAGGATCGATGGATTTTTTCGGGCGTAAAAATTCTAGGCATGGCTTACTTAAGAAGGGAAGTAAAGCCGTGGGTCCCATGAGGCCTCTGAGCAAAATTTGTCGGCCGTTTCACGACCTGAATTGAATGGAACGCTGATGACCTGAGATGTTAAAGAGCGTCCGTAAATAAAACAAGTCAAAAGAAAAGTTCTCTTATTTTTCTTATTTCGTTGCCATGGCTAAAACAAAAATCTGCGCATTATAGAATGTAATTTCCACAGTTACACTTCAATTTAAGTTATGATTCAAAATTATATTGTATACTGCAGAGAAAAATATAAGTTTAAAACCGTTATAACAAGTTGTGTACACCCTGTATTTAGCAAGTTGGAAATCTCGCCGGATCGCGCATCCTTCTGAGCTGGTATAGAAGCGGGACAGCCAATAGCGACACACGTTTCTCTCCGCCCTAGACGGTGCTCACTCTCTGATTCTTAGTTTTGGCTGTACTTGCTATCTCGAAGCACAAAGCAAGCGTTGACCGTTGCCATGACAACTGAAATGAAACAGGTCGTAAGTGAAGGGATTGGGCTGTACCAGAGGATGCGCGTGTAATAATCATTACAAAGCAGTGCACTGTTACCAATAAACTTGCGTGTCAGCAATCAGGAATAGTTTAACTTAAGTTAAAACTATTAAATTAATGAAAAGCACATGAAAAATCTGCCCTACCCAAACCTTTTGTTATAAAATATAAGCCAATAAATCTGCTGTAAAATAAAAATATTTAAGCGGTTCATTATTGTTCTTTTTTTAAAAAAAAATACTGAATCGAATTATTCTAATTGCTTTTACCAGAAAACTCACAGTCTCGAATTTCGTGTTCTCCTAGTCAACCTCCTGGCATTGTACTGAACAGCGGCGAATCTCGAGAAACTCGCTTCCCAATTCATAGCTCTCATTTGGCCGTAGTTTTTGACTGCAGAATGCTTTTATACTGTCAAAAATCTAATGATTACACGTTGTTCTTGCTTGGACGCCCCCATCTTGCATGTTTCAAGCGTTCGCTATTGCGGCTATTGCCGATGTTATGTATGGTTCGAAAATGTGCACACATTTGCAGAAATCTATCGTTATTCACAGGAACTATTAAGACGATGTAAAGCAAATACCACATGTACGAGGAAACGCAATTTATATGATGAACGAAATTTGCAGAAATATAAGGTTTGACCTTCCGTTCTCTTGTGTAAACATCGATTTTGAACCAGCTATCCACAACGCCGTGAAGCCAAACGTGCACATATTGGGTTACTGCTTCCTTTGTGGCAAAGCTGGTTTCAGATGATACAGCAGCTAGGATTTAATCAAACCCATCGTCAGAGAAAGGGGCAAAGCAACTTCTTCAAACTATTTTACCGGCTTCCTCTCACAGAAAAGTTCGAAGCAAAGTACAGATGACAACAGCAAGTCAAAATATTTCAGGCTTGCTGTAAACAAGCACATACTTATATATATATATATATATATATATATATATATATATATATATATATATATATAAGTTCATTTTCATCATGTGACCAAGAGCCAAGCTCGAAATATAGTGTGATTTTAGTGTTCAATTTTACGGTTTTTAGTGTGAAGTTTTATGTGAACCTTTTTATATTGCACTCTGAGTGTTTTTTATGAGTTTTTATGCTTTTTAGAAGTTTTATTACTCTATTAACAGTATATATATATTTACTATTAATGGAATAATAAAAACTTCTAAAAAGCATAAAATTCATAAAAAACACTGAGAATGCAATATAAAAAAGTTGACATAAAATTTCAACTTTTTTATATTGCATTCTCAGTATTTTTTATGAATTATATATATATATATATATATATATATATATATATATATATATATTTAATATTTTCAAAGTTGGACCGAAAAACGCTACAATGTATACTATGATGTTCTGTAAACAGATGTGGCTCACATATATTATGATAGCGTTGCTACGTGACAGGTAAATCAACAATGAACAAATGCAGCCAAGATTATTGTATGATGTTCTGTAAACAGATGTGACTTACATTACGTTATGCTAGCGTTGCTACAACAAAATGGAGCTACGATTGTCGTTTGAACGGGAATTGGAAAACCGAGAATGCTGTTGAAGTTCAAAGACAATGGGGACGTGTGTACAGAACAGAACCGCCAACACGTTGCACGCATTCGAGACAAATTTGAGACTCATGGTACCATATACTATGTACAAGGGCAGATCTGGGAGACCTCGCACAGCAACAAACCCTGCGTCATCGTACCTTGATGACTCTCTTCCAAGGCACTGGTTAGGACGAAAAGATCCGAGTGAGTTTCAATTGCGTTCTCCGGATCTAACTACGTTGGACTCGTGTGTTTAAATAACTCAAGGGAAACACAGAAAATTCAGAAACACTACAGTGATTGAGCTAAATCGTGTCAATGGGAACATGTTTACCCAGTACAATACCTGTTTAGCTGAAGGACGACATTTCCAGCATTTGCTATAGGGCAAGGTTTTATACACAGTTTTAAGAAGATAATTCAAGAGTACAAGCGCGGCCGGCTGTGGCATTTCTAGCTGCCGAGAAGGAAAACCCCATGCGAGCGGTAAGACCCTATTCTGAAAGTCCTGTATTTATGATGAGCTTGGTGACTTACACTTTTTATGGAAAAAATAAATTCAGTTTGAAATTATTTCTAAAATAGTTATTTTGAAAGCGTAAAACTCAATAAATATTTCAAACAAAATATGTAATTATATAAATGTATGTGAGATTTCCTCAAATATATAAAACCATGTACCGTATCTGGAAATATGGTAGGTAAAATGTGTTATAAATCAATCCAAATATTACTTTTTGAAACAATACGACAAAATTGTAGTTGTAACTAAAGAAGCTAATACGCATTCCCATATAAAATGTATCGGCATGCAAGACAGATATAAGAATTGAATTGTTAGGTATGAAAGTATTTTTAAACTTGTTTATCTTGGAACAGGTATCTGAAAAGTACTTTTCTTTGTCTTAATAATTTTCCACTTTGCTATATTTTTATTTTTCATTGCCTTTGTGAAAAAATAGTTCACATATACATAATATACGGGTTTTTTCTAGTTTTTAAACCAGCGGCGTTGTTTTAATAATATTCAGCGAGAAATTTAATTAACATGAGTTACTTTCAGATTTCTATTTTAATGAGTTCCAGAGATACCTTCATGTCTGCATAAAAGGACACTTTTAATAAAATCCTGTAACTTTGGTGAATTTTTGCATGAAAAATATTCCAATTGATATGCTATGCTATGCTATGCTATGCTATGAGTATATTTTGTTTAAAAAAATGTAAGGTTATTATGTCTCATTTTTCCACCAGATTTCTAATAGAATCGTTCACTACTGGTTTTGATATTTGCAGCTATTTGGGAGAATAGATTTTAACACCTTTTTAATGAAACTAGATGTACATTAGAGAAGCATCTCTTAAACAACAGTAAAGGAGTGAACTGCAGAATTTACACGTGGTTATACGAAAACACGCATGTTCATATGCTTTACGAGTCAAGATGATATCGGCATTAGGGGAAGGGAGTCGTTCAATATTGTGGGGGTCTGGCATCGTCTCTTAAGAAGGTTGAGGGAAGTAGCGACTGCAAGGAACAAAGAGAAGAACATGCTTTCACGTTTACAAAGTTTGCTTCAATCAAAATAGTTAATTTTCTCTCCTTTCGTATATCTATTTTAAACAAATAGTATACTATTCAGTACTATTGCTAAAATCGTTTCAAGGATATATTTGATCTATTCCCTAGAAAAGAATTGTTATATATAATTGAATTCCCATTCCGCTAAGCAATCGGAAATTGATTTTGCCGATACGGAGCAATGTACAAATTTGAAAACGATAGTGCATGTACTGTATCAACCTTGGCAGTGTAAAGCGAACAAAAAATGCAGGCGGAGAGAACACAACGGTTTCGAAACACAGAAAAACAAGCAATCGTGCGCCTAAAATTAACTCTGTAGCTTAAATGTTAATCAAATTCCGTTTTAGTTGTTATACAGCTAAATGCAATAGGAAACGTTAAGCTAGCAATATAACACGTAAATAAAATAATAATAGTACGGGATATGATTCGTTTTATTTACGGACGCTCTTTAACATCTCAGGTCATCAGCGTTCCATTCTATTCAGGGCGTGAAATGCCGACAAACTTTGCTCAGAGGCCTCTTCTTTCAGGCTTGAGGTTCTTTTTCGTGCCGTAAATCTTTACTTCGCTTCCGAAAGAAGCCATACTTAGGATGTTTACGCCCCAAAAACCCATCTGTCCTGGGGCCGGGATTGAACCCGCGATATTCGGCTTAGGAGGCAAGTATGGCTAACACTACACCATCAAGACCGACTAGATGATATGGGAAAAGTATATACTTAAAAGCTTAAGTAACTTAAATACAGATGTATGTGTTCAGTTAGCGCTACTTTTTACATTCTCTGCTCCAGCGCTCTGTAATAACCTCCACAGAAATCCGCTTAGTTTATGCAGCTCCTGCGTGACGCAATTTTTAAGATTCCTGTTTCATTTCCTCTATTTAGTGATGAATGCACGTTTCCTTCATAGTCATAAAATGCCGTAAAACAATCAGTTGGATTTCGTTAAACATTACCAAACTCCCCGTTGTTGCTCCGGAGTGAGCAATTGTGACCTTGTTCAAAGTATTTACGTGTGTAATTCATTGTGGAAAATAGAATGAATCCGCTTAGCTAATATACCCGTGGCTTCTGCTAACTCGCATAAATTCATTCGTCTGTTAGACAAACAATGTCTTGGACTTTGTGCAAGATTTCTGTCCTCAGAGCTGGTTTTGGAACTCCAGGATGTGGAACGTCGTTGATGCTTGTTCTGCACGTATGACCTCATTTAGCCAAAGTCTAACGGTTTCATAGGAAGGGCATGCACCAGCAAATGTAGGTAAAATTTTCTTGTGAGTTTTTCCCCCCAGAAAAAGTATAGAATCACACCACGAATTCAAATCTTGCCCACTTGAAATATTTTGTTTAGACAACTGCCAAATAATGAATTAACATCAAAAACACTTGTGACCACAGAATATGGACACATACAAAGCATACTATACAGTTGTTGCTGTTGCGCTCTATTAGTATGCGAATCAAAAATCTTATCGAACCATTCTATATAATTCCTGTACATTAAATAAGTAAAAAATAACAATAAACGTCCCTATAGCATTTCAGACGTTATTTCAACTCTACAGTTCTATTCTTCAATATGGTCTTATATGTTTTCAATCGGATTCAGATACCGAGATTTTGTGGGTTCGGGAAAAGGAGAAACTGCGGCCATGATTGTCTTACCAATTACTGATTGCCAAAGCCCGTTAAGTACAGGCATTTATTTAAAATAGTGAAAATAGGAGCAATATAATTAAAATGGGTATTTATTAAAAGTGAAAACAGAGAGCAGTATCACTCATTATTAATGAAAACAGGTATTTAATTTACTTAATAAATTCTCTGTTATATAATTAAAGTGCTTAAGCTTGCTTTTCTTGGTTACAAACAACAACAAGATGTTTTTTCAAGGTATCAACTGTCATAGTCAGCCGCTTGTCAGAGAGAACATTTTTCATCATGGAAAAAGAGCGTTCTACTTTAACTGAAGTAATTGGAGCATATTTAAAACAAACTATTTCGAAAGAACTCATACCAGTTACAACAGAATTTTCACCTTTCATGGAAATGATGATCAAGACAAAGTAAAGTAGTTTTGAATAGTCCTGGCGAATTTGCAAATAATGCACACTGGTTTCTGGCCGAGTTCATTTTGTGTTTATGCGTTTATAGGGGAATCAGCTTAGTACCTCTCTTACTTCCGTACAGAAAACATTGCAGAGACGGTATATTGCACAGCTGCACCGCTCTCATCTTTCTAGTTTGCAAATTGTTTGTTACATTTATGCAGCTGAGAAGTTACCTCCACCACGAATTTCCGAATTATCTCGCGCAGGTCGAGATAAGGTCATTCGCCAGGACTATTCAAAACTACGGTACTTCCCTCATTCTCTCCATTTCCTGGTATTCGTATGCCTGAATATCCATGTGTTCCTTTCAATAATGAAGGTTCTGCTGTTTAAATAGCTAAAATTAATGTTTTTGACTGCTTGAAAAGAAATAAATGTATTAAAAGATGTTCGATTTTTGTGAAGTGAACATGACATTTAACTTTTATAGCTTTTTTCAGGTTGAATATATTTAAAATCTTTGTGCGGTTTTTAAAATGCATTAATAAACGCAGGAAAACTCCATGAAGTTTCAAAATACACAAAAAAAAAAGGCTTTAAACCTTAAAATAGACAATAGAACCCACAAGTAGGAAGAAAAAAAGTAAAATAAAAACTAGACCTATCGACCCCAAATGTATGGAAACAGGTTCATTTCTGATTGACTCTTAAAAATATCCAGCCAGGTAGAATAGACATTATAGGGGAAATCAAACATTTGAAATCACATAGTTGTTAAGCATGTCCTCGTTTAAATACAAAGCAATTCGGAGTCCTTTGTTGCAAAAATTTTAACGACGCATAAAAAGAAAGACTTCCTTTTCGAAAAGGGGGACATTTCCTAATTACTGCCACATTCCAGCTTAATGAAAACGCCAGAATTAGAGATCGTAAACTGGTAGACATTGAATGACAGCATGCTCTGTAATTTTTAGGTCTCCACTAGGGGCAATTTGTCGGTTGATGCATGTCTAGGGAACTAACAGACGGCTGTTTCATTATCAGTCGTCTCCCAATGTGAAGGAAAATTAATGCCTTGTAACAGACCGTGTATGTGCTGCAAGAACAAAATGAAGTGGAGCGTGTGTGTGGAAACCACAAATGTAGTGTCGGGCTTTGAAGGAGGCGGCGATTTGGACCGTGTTCAGAGAACAGATAGCGCGTTTCGGACAAGAAATGAACCACACCCTCTACGATCATGCTCTGCTGAAAAAGCTGCATAAATCATCCGCCATCACGCGCTATATGGAGGGCAAAACCTGGCATGGCATTCGCGTTATCTCGAGTTGCCAGAGTCTAATCCCCAACCTCGCGAAAAGGACTCGAGCACGGAGATTAAAAATACCTGAGCGTTATTAATTATAATTCGCGGACAGACAGAACATTTTCATGTTTTAAAACACGGTTTAAAACATTATTACGTTCTAGTCGAAATACATTCTAAGCAGGGGGATGTAAAAGTGACTATTTCACTTGTGTAACGTCATCATAAAATCCACCAAAGAAATGAAACGGCATTTTAGCCAATCACAGCCCCGTATTGCGGTCACATTATGTACAGTTTTATCACGCGAAGCGCGTTTGTCAGTGTTGCCAACTCTATAACCCCCCCCCCCACTTTATAATTCCTGAACACGCATCACTAACCCTTTTTCGGAGTTTTCAGTTATTGCAAATTTAATGTGTATTCAATCAATTGATTTTGCGTATTCAGCCAAGCATTCTGAAGTCATTTTGTAAATTATGTAACAACACCTGCCTAAGCAACTATAAATTTTAGTAAACATGTTCAGAATAATAAAATGTTTTGGTTATATTTTTCTCTGTTCGTGTTAGTAAAATTAAAGGTAGCAACTGTAGCAGTCGGCTTTCGTCTGTTTCAATATCACGGTTTCTGAATAGCTACGTAGGTATTCATAAGTATAACATTTGTTAATGTTTTGTGTGCGAATTTCAAATATATATTGCTTTTATTCTTATTCTATTCATAAAATAGTCCTAAACCTGTATTTTGCTCTTTTTATTGGCATTAGTGACATTCGTCTATTGCTAGATGACTTGAAAAGGTTAAGTATACAACGATTGCAAAAGCTAATCTAAGTTTACGGGAAAATATTTAAATTTTAATTATTTTCGTGAAATAGCGGTAATAAACATTACTCGAGAGTCTGAGCTTTCCAGACAAATGCACTTGCTATGTTCGTGAATTTATCGGCAATCTCAGATCCCCTTGTGATGATTTTGTTACCTGAAAGGCCTACTCTATCTTATGAAAGAATTTCCACACTTTGGCATTACTAGAATGAAGTGCAGTTCATAAGTTTGCAGTCTGAGCATATTAAATACAGGTATCATTTTTCAACATAACCTCACTTTACTTCAATGCATTTCTTAATTAACATTTCAACCCCCATAAAAAAAAACCGAAAAGTTATCTGCATAGTACTGTAAAACAATGCCCTTTTACTAATAATATTAGGGAACAAGGTTTTTACCTTCAGACTAATAATAAACGTTTCTTGTCAATTTTAATACGTAGAAAAAGAATGTGTCTTTTAAATTAGTTTAACAGGTCTCAGTTTTTATTTATATTCCATTTCCTCGACTATTATAAAATTAATATCATGTACTTACTAAGGCTTTATTACTAATATGTATATGAATAGTAAATAAATCACTGTATGCAATATAAACATATCAATGTTTGTATTTACGTGTTTGTCACGAACAACTTTATTACCACAAGTTGCTTGCTGGGATGGGAGCGCCGGAGCGGAGGCTTAAGAAGTGTAAATCTTAAGAGGCTGTTTAACATGTTATTGATTATTTTAAAATTGTTCTGAATGGAACTTTATTTTGGAGTTTGGTTTGGTGATTTAGTCTAGCGCTATTATTCTTTGAAGTGAGTAGTGGCGTGTTATTGTAGGACGGTGTAGTGACTTTATTTCTGTATTCAGCATGGATAAAAGTGAGAAACTTCAGTGTCTTGACGATCCAGATAATTTTTGTTACATTTGTGGAAATTCACACCAAAATCCCAAAAGAAAGAATGTATAAAGTTACAAAAACACCTTACTTTGACTAGTTCGGTGAAAAATTGGGCCCCGAAACATTGTTACATTGCTCTTACTTGTACAACTAATTTGAGAAAGTGGCTATTTGAGAAATTAGAATCCATAACATCCGCCGTACCTATGATTTGTCGGGAGCAACAAAATCATATGAATGCCCGTTATATCTGTGTAGTGAAAGTATCAGATTTGATTAAGAAAACAAAATTCAATGTTTATTTATCCAAATGTGTGATCAGCACGTAGACCATTCCTTTTTTTAATAGTGTTTAACGCCCGTTTTTACTACTGAGGCAC